>JAKGSA010000088.1:312861-337367 GCA_033558755.1 Philaethria dido | reverse complement strand
CTGCCCAGCCGAGTTGGATTCTTCGCGCGACCTCTTTGTCGAAGTTGTACCTACCTAATTGGATAGTTTGCCCTAGGTAAACATACTCGTCTACAACTTCGAGAGTATTGTTCCCAACAATAACCGGTATGGGTGGAACATGGATATTAGACATAATTTTTGTCTTCTCCATGTTCATCCCGAGACCAACCTGTTGAGATACTCTACTGAGGTCGTTGAGCATAGTACTGAGGTCCTCAAGCGACTCCGCCATGAGGACTATATCATCGGCAAAACGAAGGTTTGTGATGTACTCGTCATTTATGTTGATGCCAAATCCTTCCCAGTCCAAGAGCTTAAAAACATCCTCCAAAGCATTGCTAAACAGTTTCGGAGATATAACGTCTCCCTGTCGCACGCCCCGTTGCAATGGAATTTGTTCCGTACTCTTGTCCTGGAGACGGACTGACATGGTGGCGTTGCTGTACAAACATTTTAACACTTCGATATACCTATAGTCAATTTGGCATCGCTGTAGGGACTGCAGTACTGCCCAAGTCTCGATTGAATCGAAGGCTTGCTTGTAGTCCACAAACGCTAGACATAGCGGCCGATTGTACTCCTCGGTCTTCTGTACAATACTCACTCATCAAAATGAATTTATAACATAAATAATAGTTCTGCCTTTGTAGAATGACAATGGAATGTAATGAAATTAGAAAAGAGGAGAACGGAGTGTCTCGACACTAGGTTCTCTCTAACTAACTTCCTATATGCATAAAAGAGTTCAGCCACAAATACAATATTGAATATAACATAGTGTATAAAGTTATAAAGGTTACCTATACGAGTATATTTTGTGAACAAGCGTTCGACTGCAAACGCGACAGGTTGTGGGTTCAGTTCCCATCCTAAAAAATAAAAATTCTAAATAATATTTAGTATTTTCATTTCCTCGCTCTGGTAACAAGGCAAAGCGCGTCGTTAAGTTCCGCCACTCAGCACGCAATGCTTTAATCGGGCGGAAAACGGGGAATGGAATTGTTGAAATAGAACGGAGTGTCTTAACACTAGGTTCTCAGGTTCCCTCTGCCGACCCTGCTAAATTGCAGGGCGTGAAGCTAAAAAAATATAAATATTTAAAAAAAAAAAAAGTTCCGCCACTTTGCACGCAATGCCTCAATCGGGCGGAAAATGAGAACGGAATTGTTGAAAGAGACGGAGTGTCTTAACACTAGGTTCTCAGGTTCCCTCTCCCTACCTTGCTAAAATGCGGGATACAGCGTGTAGCTAAAATATGTATATAGATGGTCATATAAACAGATACTTGATATACCTAGTTCCTACATATACAGTACAAAAATACTTAATAATAACAAGTGCATAACGGACTAGAGGGGTGGAACAGTCGTTAATTATGCCCCCTTAACGTCAAATATCATCGAATCTACTCAATAGTTCAAATCAAATGTAGTAGTAGTTAATTAGGCATTGATTTATGTGGAGGCCATCGAGGCACAGTAGGGAGAATGCTAACTGGTTGTAAACAAGAGGTTGCAGGTTCGATTCCCATTCAGGGGATGAATATTTTAATTTCGCAGCTAAAGAAACGTAATAACGCCTGTCGTGGCGCAGAGGCACAAGCGTGCGACTGTAAACACGACAGGTTGTGGGTTCGATTCCCAGTCCAGGAAATGTTAGTATTTTCATTTCCTAGGTTTGGTAACAAGACAAAGCGCGGCGTTGAGTTCCGCCACTCAACACGCAATGCCTCAATTTGGCGGAAAGTGGGGAACGGAATTGTTGTAAGAGAACGGGGTGTCTTAACACTAGGTTCTCTGGTTCCCTCTGCCTACAGCGCTATATGCGTAATACAACGTAATAAAATTCAAAGTAAAAAAAATCTCAATTCGCCTATATTTTTTTAATTTGTATAACCGCATAACTTGTGTGTGAACCAGTGAACCAATTTTCATGATTATATGGTAGCTCTTCAGCTCTTCTAATGTGGTCTCATTTAATTAAGTTAAGATCTGATTAGTTTTTGAGTTATTCGTAATAATTTTACTTTTAGCACATTTTATTTGAAGTATATTTTCTTTTTTATTAAAAAATGAGTATTTATACCATAAGTATAACAAATTTAAGACACAAAACATTAAATATTTCAACAAATTATCGCTACAATACAAACTCGCGTCCCCCCATACATACGTCACTTACGTCTGCTAATTGACAATTGGAAAACTCGCGAAGTATGACTTTGAGTTATTTATATACCAGCTACGCAGTTGCAATTCTAAATCTTTAAAATGGCTAGCCTAATATTTTTAAAGTCCTATTTACACACTTAGGAAAAAAAATTATTATTAGACGTATAAAAATTTCAACGTGACGGGACTCGAACCCGCGCCTCTTCAAATACGTATTCTTTCTTTTTTTTAGCTTCACGCTGTATCCCGCGCATAGCAGAGTAGGCAGAGGGAACCAGAGAACCTAGCGTTAAGACACTCCATTCTCTTTTAACAATTCCGTTCCCTACTTTCCGCCGAATTGAGGTATTCCGGGTTGTGTGGCGGAACTCAAAGCCGCGCTTTACCTTGTTACCACCAAACCCAAGAAATGAAAATAATAAATTTTCCATTTCCTGGAGTGGGAATCGAACCCACAACCTGTCGCGTTTACAGTCGCACGCTTGTGCAGATAGAACCTAGTGACGAAATACTACGTTCACCGCTTTCCGCCTGAAATGTGAAGTGACGGAACTCTACGCTGCACTTTGTCTTACCAAAGCGAAGAAATAAAAAAAAATCAAAAAAAAATTCTCTGAGATATTATTAAACTAAATTTAACTAAATTAAGTTTTAAAACTCTTTTCATCTTACAGAATGACTAATAATAGATGTTTGATTGAGATACTGTCGATATAAAAGTGTCGTGCCAAAGCAAACTCCAACTTTACCCACCTGAGTGCCGCTAATTGACAGTCGAGAGAATGTCGCGAATACGTATTCTGATCTTATATATGTAAATTTATATATATTTGATTATAAAATTTCTATAAGAAAACAGACATTTATAATCTGAATACATATAATATAAGAAAATGATAATCTTTTTTTTTATATCTTCACGCTGTATCCCGCACATAGCAGGGTAGACAAAGGGAACCTGAGAACCTAGTGTTAAGACACTCCGTTCCCCACTTTGCATTGCGTGCTGAGTGGCGGTATTCAATCAATCCGCGCTTCTTCCAGGAAATGAAAATATTAAACTTTACATTTCCTGGAGCGGGAACCGAACCCACAACCTGTCGTGTTTACAGTCGCACGCTTATGCCTCTGCGCCACGACAGCCATAATAATAATTTGGGATTTTAGCGTAATATACGTAGACCTACATAGGTAGTCATAGAGAACCAAAATCGAGACATTTTTTGAGTTGTGGAATGAACGCCATGCTTTATCATATAAATGTAAATAAATTATATATAATCTTTCCCCTGAGTGTTAATCGAACCCACAACCAATGGTGTCTACAGTCAGACGCTGGTCCACTGCACCACGATGGCTCCCAAGCTCTTTAAACTCCTCTTACATACTTAGCTTCACGCTTTATCCCTAGCGTGGTAGTCAGAGCGACGGGAGCGCAAAACGCTACAGTACCTGCATACTTATTTCGCCTCGTCCACAGTCATTAACCGCTCCATACATGCCCTTCGAAACGTTGTCATGCTTTTTTCGTGACCTTCCCCTAGTATCATTGATACTGTGTTCTAGAAGCTCAATAGAGGTCTCCCCCTACTTCTCTTGCCGCTTTTTGCATATTATTGAAAAAAGTATATTATTCTGTCCAAGAATACTAGAATGATATCAATGTGTGGAATTAAATGCTATTGACGCTCACCCGAGAGACTCATCATGGTTGTATATTTATTGTAAAAATTTTATTTGAAAAGAGCAACTGTCGAGTTTCTTGCCGGCTCTTCTCAGCAGAACTGCGTTCCGAGCCTGTGGTAGCTTCCGGTCTGACACGACTGACACCTTTGTAAATTGACGATTCGAAAGTTCTTGTAATAGCCTACTTGGATAAAGAATATTTTAATATTGATGTTGATTTTATATCTTTCTTGCCCATGCGCAAACCACCTGAGCACCTTCTTCTTCATTCTTACTATAAGATTCTCGTTTATGCCTGTGTTTTTCTCTATCGCTTCTATTTTATACGTTTCCATTTACAATACTTCACACAACCCTACCAACCCAACAGTCACGAACAACATATTAATCTACGGTAACAAATTCAATTTTTCAACTATACTAAAAGGCTAAAACGATATATTCCAGTCTTGTTCTAAGCCGTGGGGATATTATAGTATCCGAATAAGACCTCGCCAGAATCAATACTCATGCAGTAGTAAGCTATATTTATCATCCGTCCGACTTTAAAATAGATGATATAAAACAAAAGTTTATACTACGAGTATGATACTCGCTGGCTATAGTTGTATGTATGTTTTAATTTTTACCCGACTTTGAAGAGGAGGTTGTCAATTCGATGTTTTTTTGTGTGTAAGGCTTAACTTTTTAGTGGGTGAACTAATTTTGATGATCTTTTTTTATGTGATAGCTAGTGCTTCTGATATGGTGCCATTTAAAGTTGAGATCTGACAAGTCCGCTTTCTTTTTTTGTTAAAATCTTAAATATTATATTTTTTATTTCGTAAGTAACAAGATTTCGGTACTTGGGATTTTGTGTGTAATAAAGTTTGAACCCTTAAATGGGCAGAAAATGGAGAGCGTAGTGTTTTAACACTAGGTTCTCTTTGCGTAACCAGATATATGCAGAAAACTGGTAAAACAATTCGTGAAAAATAGGCCATTGTGGCGAAAGGGATAAGATCCAACTGTTACTGCGATTGGTTATAGGTTCGATTACTACTCGGGGGAATGATTATATTGAAATTATTTTTAGTTCTCCGGTCTGGTAAGACAAAGCGCAGCGTTGAGTTCCGCCACTTAACACGGAAGGACGCAAAGCGGCGAACGGAGTGACTTGACACTAGATTCCCTTTGAATACCTTACTAAGCGGGATAAAGCACGCAGCTGCTTTATTTTATATACATGTACTTAGATAAAAACAGTTCTTCATTTTAAAAATCATAAAATGAATTCAACAAGGTAAAGCAAAATTCGGCTATCCAACTCTCAAAATATTTAATTACTTTCGGTGTAGCAACGTTTTTATAAATTTAAAGTGTTTCATATATATTTTAATGAAAATATTTTTATTTAGGTTAACAAACACGTTTATAATGGTTCGTGGAGGTTCTACCGGTAAATAATATATTAGAAGAGAGAAGAGAAAAGTAAAACACGCTTTATCACGCATAGCAGAGCGGAGAAAACCGACTTTAAATAAAATGCTTTAAAAAATAAAATTATTACGAATAACTCTAGAACTACTCGTCAGATCCTAACTTCAGAATTTATATGATACATACATTATATAAACAAAAAATAATCAAAAATTATGTGGTAACATACGTAAAATAAATACAGTCGAATTGATAACATCAAAAAAATGTATATATTGGCATATATTATAAAGAAGCCTTATTTATTTATACTAGTGTCCCCGTTGACGCGTTAGCAACGCGTTGTCTTTAGCAATGTATATGTCACTTTATATAAACATGGATGTCAAACCATGGTAGTGTGTGTAACATTTAAATAGTTAATTTCATATACTTTTTATGCATTATTTAAAAAAAAATGTTAGCATTCTGCACTCCTTCTCTATATAAACTATAAGTGTGCTAAATTTTATGTTCGACCGACCGCGTATATTTCACATAAAGGGTTCAAAAAATTTTGCTTCACGTATTTATATATAGATAAAACGCTTGCGTTACTGAGTGACTAACAGACAACGTACAGACGAAATTACTTGCCATAGAAAGCTGAAATTTGGCATGTAGATGTCCTATAATAGCATAGGGGAGCACTAAGAGAGGATTTCTAGAAATTCCTATGGAAACGGAAAATCGGGATTTTCGGTTTTATTGTCCACACAAACGAAGTCGCGGTTTAAAGTTAGTATATCAATGAAGTTTATATTAAGTGTAATCACATATCATTTAAACTTATTTGAATTTCATTATTTCATTTACTTTTTAATGATCATTAAAGGACATCGATGGTCATTAAACATTGATAGTCATTAAAGGACATCAACTCGGTTGAAATCGCGGTTGATGGGAAAGCCAGTTGCCTATATTTATAATGTTTGTCTATTATAAAAATAAATATAAATTATATACTTTTTTTATCTGGACCGCTTAACAGTGAAGTCAGAAAGAACCTCAAGACACTTCGTTCTCCACTTCCTACCTGAATTCGAACTTAATGCCGCAACTCACCGCGTATTGCCTAACCACAGCGTAAAAATGAAAATAATTTAAATACAATCTTTTCTCCGAGTGGAAATCGAACCCGCAACCAATGCTTTTATAATTAGCTGTTTTATTATACCACGATGGCCTTTATTTATTTTTTACATATATTAACATTCTAAAGTCCTAAAATCCAGTTTTGTATACCAATGCTATGAACTATTCTATATCTCTACTAATTACACTTCAAGACATTTTTTTTTTTTAATTAAATTTCTTTTTTTTTTATATACTTAAATAAATATACTTAAATAGAACTACCTAATACTATCTTAAAACTATGGTGAAATCCTCACCGACTGACATTTATTTTTTTTTCTTTGTCTTTTCAAGACATTTCAAGACATTACTGAAGTGAAGTGAAGCAAAAACTTTGTACCTCTTTATACGAAAATTACGCGGGCGGAGAAGCCTGGCACACTTATAGTTTATATAGCGAAGGAGTGCACAATGATAATATAATTTTAAAATAATTTGTAAAAAATATATTTAATTAATAAAATAAATGTTACACACTACCATGGTTTGACATTCATGTTTATATAAAGTGACATATACGTTGCTAAGCTACGCGTTATTTACGCGTCAACGGGGACACTAGTACGTATAGATGTATATCAGATGTAGGCAATAAGCGTGATTGCGTTTGAGTCGCCGGTGTCACTTGACTCAGATCTCGGCCTAGAAAGGACGAAGGGATGGTAGCTCTGTATTACGCGGTATGCAAATTATTTTCTACGGCATATGGGATAGGCTTTAGCGATATTATATTAAATTTACATATTTGGGTTCGATCTCTATGTAAATTTGAGATTTTCATTTTATCTGTATATAAATATTTCAAATACGAAATTGTTATCTTTTTATGGACGTATGGCTAAAGTAAACTTGAATGTTTTTACTTGAAGGCTTCTCAATACAAACATGATAAAGAAATGAAATTTTAATAAAACATTTAAAAGAAATAGAATAAAAAATAAAATTCACAAGTCTGTTTTTTTATTTCAAGATTTCTGCATTCTGCGGATTTTTTTTTTACTTTCCGCCGTTCAGACACACAGTCTGTCCGTTCTTCCGTGCTGGTGGGCAATATTTAAGTCCATATTTTAAGTAACTAATTATAGATATAATATTATAATAAGAAAAGGCAATTGGTTCGATCTGCACTCGAGTCATGATTATACTTTTTATTTCACCGCTATATCACAACGCAGTCTTATAATTGAGCGACAAATGAATAAACTACCTTAATCAAAACTAAGCCAGCTTCAATTTTATCCCAAACTGCATTTATCGCCAAGTTCCTTCCTCTTGGACCACACTACACAGGGCTGAGATTCGCATCGGCCGGATCACGCACTTTACGACCGCAGACGGCGATTCCTATCCCTCATAAATGTTGCGATGCGCTATTTATAATTAGTTCGTATTGCTGCGGTGAGACCGAAGCCTATGAATATGAAATCACTTGAATCGTTTATTTTGTATATCTTAATATTATATAGGCAATTCCATATAAGTACTTTTATAAGACGCCTTTGTAACGAAGTGAAGAAATCTCAGGGTCGATGGTTGACAATTCACACTTTTGGGTACGCTTTTATTTAAAACATTTTCATTTTTATAGTTTAGTAAATGACGGCGTTAAGCTCCGCGAAACCAAATATTAAGATACCCGTTAATCTATCAGCCTGAAATTAAGACACCGTGTGTTGAGTGGTGAAACGCTAACCCAAGCCTTTTGTTAGCTGAAAATAATAAATAATTTAAATATAATTATTCCCCTGAAGGAGGAACCCACAAGCATTTGCATTTAAAGTCAATCGATATCCCACTGAGCCACGACAGAAAGCAAAAGATAGCTTCACACTGTATCCTGCATAACAAGGTAGTCAGGAAAATCTTGTGTCAAGACATTCCGTTCGCCTCTTTCCGTCATAACTCGAGATATTGCATGTTGAAAACCACTACCTCCACAGTTTTTTTTTTGAACTTCACGCTGTATCTCGCATATAGCAGGGTAGGCAAAGGAAACCTGGGAACCTAGTGTTAAGACACTCCGTTCTCTTTCAACAAATCCTTTCCCTACTTGCCGCCGAATTGAGGCATTGCGGGTTGAGTGGCGGAACTCAACGCCGCGCTTTATTCCATAGTTATTCATTACTCCAAATTAAAAACACAATACTGATACAAAAAATAAAAAAAAATCCGTCCCCAATTTATTCAAAAGGCACATAAAATACGCAACGCGCTTACAACCCACCGAAAACTAATAAGTGAATCATAAAATATTTTATCTTTATTTTATTCTATCAAAAGAAAACGAAGAGTGGAAAAATTAAAATTTAATATCGCAAAAAGGCAGAAGGCTTCAAGAAATGAAAAAAAAAACGCCGAGGGTTTATTTCGGGACATTAGAAACCGGGAATATTACTCGCCCATTGAATGTATACGGTCTTAATTATACTAGAGTTCTTTTAAGGGGAGGTTGGTTTTATAGTTCACGTTACGCTATATGTAAATGTAGTACTAGTCATTTTAGAAATAAGAAAGTTTGTGAGAATGGATGGATGTGTGTGTCTTTTACACTGTAACTACTAAACGGATATAAATAAAACTATACCATATCATGAATGTGTGTTTTAAACAAGAAAGACCGTTCTATATACGCTCACGCTTTTTCCAGCATAGTAGAAATAATCAGAGAGCTAATCTAAAAATCAGAGAGCTAACCTAATATCCAAAACACTTCGTTCACCCGATGAAAATAAAAAATATATATATTACTCACCCAGTGGCTGAATAGTCGTGACCACAAGCAATCATGCAAGCAAAAATGACTAAAATAAAAAAGCAGCTTCACGTTTTATCTTGCATATCCAGGATTGAAATATCATTTAGTATTTTAATTTCCTGGGTCTAATAACAAGTCAAAGCGCGGCGTTGAGTTCCGCCACTCAGCACACAATGCTTCAATCCGGCGGAAAGTCGGGGATAGAACGGAGTATCTTAACACTAGGTTCTCAGGTTCCCTCTGCCTACCCTGCTATATGCGGGATACAGCGAGCTAAAAAAATATACCTAAATGCCCACAATAGTCTTAATTGTGCTGTTTAATCGTAAACTTCCAGCGATAAAGCATATATCTTCTATTCCCCAAGTAATTTACGAGAGTTTGCGCCTTATCTTTAATATTAAAGATTTCATTAAATCATGCGTCGACTGTAATAAAACAGTTTGATACCACATTTCGACTCGGGTGACCGAGTTAATGACGTGTACGTTTTGACCCTTATATTTGAGTGCTCAACTTTAATATATGTATGTTAAGAGGTAGCGTTTGACTAAGCGAATATATTTTTTTCAGTGAATTTTGTTGAATTGAATTGGAAAAATATTTTGGATATTTTTGTCTTTTTTTTATATGTCATTTAGGACATATGGGGTAAATAGAGGGCCTAGTGCTAAGAGAGGAAATGCTGATAGCTGACTAATGATGTAGATCAAAACTTTCTGATATGATATACTTGATATTTATAATTTATTATGGTAAATTTGAAACTTTTTTTTTTAAATCATAGCCTATGTGGTATTCTAATGTATAAGCTTTGTTGTCATTCAAATCCGTATAGTAGTTCTTTTGTAAAAGAGTAGCAAATATCCATCAACCAATGCCCCAATTCGGCGGAAAGTGGGGAACGGAGTGTCTTAATACTAGGTTCCTTCTGCCTACCCTGCTAAATGCGGAATACAGCGTGAAGCTATGTATGTATGTGTGTATGTGTGTATGTGTGTGTGTATGTGTGTATGTGTGTGTGTATGTGTGTGTGTAGCAAATATCCATCAACCCATTTTCACAAAACTTTTGCGTTATTGTATTAGCGTAATAAATTTTCTTCATCGCGGTTCGAGTTCAAAGTTTGAACCCATAGCAAAATATTTTCGATAATGATTTTTAACATACAATGATTTTTTAATAGACTTCCAAAAAAGGAAGATCTCACAATTCGACTGTATTTTTTATTGTGTTTTTATTGGTTTAACCAATGTTTAACTTTAAAAATCTTTTTTATATGATTAAATTTAGTTATAATCAGACAAATCATTTTAGAGTTATTCGTAATATTTTTTTTTATATTTTAAATAAGCTAATAATTAGACGTGAGAGTATATAAAGAATAATTTTCCATATAATTATAATTAAATATAACCCGCTACCGCTTATACACTAAGACATATACACAAAATATGCTGCAACGTTACATGTCCGTAAAATTCGTAATTCAACATATAAAGCGCCGGCTTTATTACATAGTGCTAAGATCCAAAATATGCATAGCCCCTTTATTGTAGGCGTAATCAAAATATTGCTGACAGAAATAGCTGAGTCTATGATGTATGCTGATATATTAGTATTTATTTTATAGTTCCCTACTTTCTGCCGAATTGAGGCCTTGCGTGCTGAGTGGCGGAACTCTACGCGCCGCTTTGCCTTGTTAGTGGGGAACGGAAATGTTAAAAAGAGGACGAAGTGTCTTAACACTAGATTCTCTGGTTCCCTCTCCAGCTATGTGCGAGATACGGCGTGAAGCTAAAGAAAATTTATAGAAGCTAATATAGCACAGTGGACTATAAAGGTGATTAGTTTTGGATTCGATTTCTCACTTAGGGGCACGATTGTATTAAAATTACACTCATTTCCTCGCCCTGGTATGAGAGAACGCGGCGCTTAGTGTCGGTGAGTGAGTGGTTAACATGCAATGTTTCGAATTTAGCAGAAAGCACAAAACGGAGTGTTTTCACGCTAGATTTCTCTCTGCCTACACTATTATACGTATAACTTCATTATATTTCATGTATCATTATGTAAGCTGTAGTCGCCTGTCGTGGCGCAGAGGCACAGGCGTGCGATTGTAAACGCGACAGGTTGTGGATTCTATTCCCACTCCAGGAAATGGATTTTTAATTACTTGAGTTTGGTTGGACAAGGCAAAGCGCGGTGTTGAGTTCCGTCACTCAGCACGCAATGCCTTAATTCAGCGGAAAGTGGGGAACGGAGTGTCTTAATACTAGGTTACCTGCTATATGCGGGATACAGCGTGAAGCTATGTATGTATGTGTGTAAGATAGCGTAAATAAAAAATATTTTTTTAGCCTCTCGCATATCTCACAGTATGATACCTACCTAGGCAAAGGCTTGTTGGTTCAAAATTTCACTCCTTATTAGAAGTAACTCAAGCTACTTTTATTTAAAAAAAAATGTTGAATTCCATACGGACGAAATCGCAGGCACAGCTAGTTTCATAGAAATTTAGTAGTGAGTAACTATCCACAAGTTTACCCTAACATTCCAACCGTCCCAATACAATAAACAAATCGTACATGTTCGCACCTTCCCTAATAAAACCTTATATCCTCTTTGAATTAATCGAAAGTATAGAAAATTTAAACATACCTAGCTATGGTAACCCCGGGGGCGTGTTTATAATTATTACTCGGATCCCGTCTTGGCCTAAAGAGCCCAGAGGGATAGGGGTTCATGCTGCGTATTAATTAATGTTGCCATCATTTTTGATAGAATGACGTTTCTGTTTCATTTTGGTATCTGTGACAGTCTTTTTTTTTAATTTTCACGTAGATTGAATAATTAAAAAGTTGAATTTTAGTTTTAAATTATTTTACGATTTATTATATGTATATAAATTTGCTTGATTTTTAGATCATCGTAGCACAGTGGATATTTGACTGTAAACGCGATTGGTTGTATGTTCGTTTCCTACTCGACGGAAAGATTATGTATGAATATTTTTATTTTTATTCTTTGTTAAAGAAGTGGGGTGTTGCGATCCGCAACTTTTTTCTTTTTTTTTTAACTTCACGCTGTATCCCGCATATAGCGGGATAGGCAGAGGGAACCAGAGAACCTAGTGTTAAGACACTCCATTCTCTTTCAACAATTCCGTTCCCCACTTTCCACCGAATTGAGGCATTGTGTGTTGAGTAGCGGAATTCAACGCCGCGCTTTGCATTGTTACCAAGGCCAACTTAACCTTAATCCGCAACTTAAAAGGCGAAGACGAAGCAGAATGTAATCTCATGACGCTAAGGTCCTCTTACTACCCCGCTATGCTATGCTGTTACTTTAATTTACAGTTAACCCTTTCGCTACCAGGGCTTCAGGAGACAAATCGCCACCACAGCCCAGATGTTTTATTATTTTAATATTATATCAATTGTCATTTATTTTTGTGGGATGTATTTATAACTAAGTGAAATTAGCAATTTTACCAGACCACTAACATCTTGTATCTATTTTATTGTTTTATAACATAACCCATCTACGTACGGTACGATCTGGGACAAACTATTGTCACATATTTGTGACGCTAGTAGCGAAAGGGTTAAAAAAGATTACCTATAAAATTAAATTAACGTCTGTCGTGGCGCAGAGGCACAAGCGTGCGACTGTAAACGCGACAGGTTGTGGGTTCGATTCCCACTCTAGGAAATATAAAATTTAGTATTTTCATTTCTTAGGTTTGGTAACAAGGTAAAACGCGGCGTTGAATTCTGGCACTCAACACGCAATGCCTCAATTCGGCGGAAAGTGGGGAACGGAATTGATGAAAGAGAATGGAGTGTCTTAACACTAGGTTCTCTGGTTCCCTCTGCCTACCCTGCTAAATGCGGGTTACAGCGTGAAGTTAAAAAAATATATATCTATTAAAGATTATTACAATAACGTGAATGCGTGAAATTAATTACTGGGGAATTCCGTAACTAAGAAAATAATTGTTATCAATGTTCTCATGAATGAATATTACAAGAATTATATTTTAAATTGTATTAATATTAGTGCGCAGTCAAGGATTGTCTGATTAAATACGGGTTCGATTCTGAATTGTGGGTTTTTTTTAACTTCACTCTGTATCCCGCATATAGCAGGGTAGGCAGAGGGAACCCGAGAACCTAGTGTTAAGACACTCCATTCTTTTTCAACAATTCCGTTCCCCACTTTCTGCCGATTGTGGAATTAATCAGAATAACTCTATTTCCCTAGTCTAGTAAGACAAAGCACGGCGTGGAGTTCCGCTTAGAAAAAATATCGATTCTCTAAAAATTAATGGAATGAAGTCAGTGTAACATAAAATTCTCTTTAACTACCTTACTACATGCGGCAGAAGCGTGAAACAAAATTACTTAAATAATTTTCAAAAAAATAATTACCGACTAAAGAAAATGCACTAAAAAGTAAAATTATTACGAATAACTCAAAAACTACTCGTCAGATCTTAATGATATTAATATAAGACCGCATCAAAAGCACTAGCTATTATATTAAAAATAACCATTAAAATTGGTTCCAAAATCAAATCAATTCGAATGTTTTCCACATACCTAGCTTTTTATAAAGCTAAACTAAAAAGAATGTCCTCCTTTTTTGATATCGGTTAAAAAGTAAGTTGCTATAATTACAATAAAGAAAATACCATATAGTAGAATTGCCTTTCAATTTATAACCTACCTACCTACGTAACCTTACTTCACGCTTTATCCCTAGCAGGGTAGTCAGAGAGAACGGAGCGCCAAACGCTGCGGTCCCTGCATACCTCTTTCGCCTCGTCCACAGTCATTAACCTCTTCATGCATGACCTCCGGGAGGTTCTCATGCTTCTTACGTGACCTTCCTCCAGTATCATTGATACTGTGTCCTCAAAGGTCAACCGAGGTCCCCTCCTACCTTTATTGCCCCTCAATTTCATTTAATCAATTTTTCACTTTCAATATATCCAATTTAAATATAATACACCTTTTACATAGGGATCGATTCCAATATAAATTTCAATTACTCGGGAAAACGACGAAAACAGAATCTGATTAAATTCATACAAAAGGCGGTAGTCGGCTAGTAAGGTACACGCGACGATCTCTATTTTAGCTGGATAGCATAGACTATAAAATTAAAATAAATGTTTATTTAAATATTTACGTTTAATTAAGTTTAAAATATTACTTTAAAGTTCTTAGTTAGCCTATTTTAATATTTTCTTTAGGTGGTAGGAGGTTCGTCCTCCGACTGGCTCGCGACCACTATCATGTCAAAGACGAACCGCCAAATATCTAATGATGTGTTCCGGTTCGATGGCATGTAAGCCAGATTTTCCCCTTTCCCACCCATCCTTTCCCCAAAATGTGGTGGTTCTGATAGTGGACTACTACATTGTCCCCCCTTCCATCAGTATCCTCTAGGTTGGCAACGCATCTACAACATCTCTGGTGTTGTAGATGTCTATGGGCGAAGGTAACCACTTGCCATCAGGTGGTCCTTCTGCTCGTTTGCCGTCCGTTATCAATAAAAAAAAAAAACCGCGCCTTAGTACTAAAATTTGATGATTTGCCGGCGGCATGACGCTCTGATGCCATCATGTCTTCGGATGTACTCGTATTACACGCTTCGTGGCTCCAATTTAATTATTCTATTTGATATTTTCTCTATTATTTTTTATATTATAAATATGGAAATTTCAGAGGATAGACGGATGATTGTCTGTTATTCTTTCATGCAAATACTACTGAACAGATCTAGATAAAACTTTACAATCCCAATAGTAATATAGTACTAACTTATTTATCAGAACTAGTCTGACTGTCCCAGTCGACGCGCTAATAGCGCGTTGCCTAGCAACGTATATGTCACTTTATATAAATATGGATGTCGAGCCGTGGTAGTGTGTATAATATTTATTTTGTTTATGAAAAATATTAACTTATGAAAAATTAAATAACTTTTTATATAAATCCTATTAAAAAACACAAGGGGACATTTCGGCGGCTAGTTTAGTCTTTGCGGAAACCTCAGCCGCGCCACTCAATGTGAAGGTATTTTCCAATTACTCTCGAATCCTTCCATTTTCCCCTCGTTGAGAATTTTATTACACCCATCCTTGTCTTCTATTATATATTAAGGTGAGAGAGAGATAGTTCCTAACCATCTTACGGTTAATTTTCATTCGCCCAAGGCTAAGTCTCGTGGCTTTATACGTATATTGAAAAGGTAGGCTTAACTATTTCATATGATGAGTGTTCTAATTATTGTTGTTAGATTAAAATCGTTTGAATTACTTTTAGTGTTTAAAGTCATATAATAACTATTTTTTTAGCTTTACGTGTATCCCGCACATAGCAGGGTAGACAGAGGGAAACTGAGAACCTAGTGTTGGGACACTGTTCTCTTTCAAAAATTCCGTTCCTCACTTTCCGTCGGATTGAGGCATTGCGTACTGAATGGCGGAACTCAACGCCCCGCTTTTCCTTATCATCAGACCCAGGAAATAAAAGTACTAAATATTATTTAGAATTTTCATTTCCTGGAGTGGGAATCGAACCCATAACCTGTCGCGTTTACAGTCGCACGCTTGAGCCTCTTCGTCACGACAGGCGTCCTTCCATAAGTAAGTAACTACTTTTTAACCCTTTTTAAAAAAAAGAAAGAGGTTTTCAATTCTAATGTGATTCTATTAAAATTCTACCGAGTAGTTTGAGTCATTTGTAACATTTTTACTTTTTAGATTTATTTTAATTACGCCGAGTAGCGGAACTCAACGCCGCGCTTTGCCTTGTTACCAAACGAAGAAAATGAAAAATTCCGTTTACTGAAGTAGGAATCGAACCCACAACCAAACCTTTTCATGGTAATGTTTATATCCTTAACATACATATATTTTTTAAATATTAATAAGTATTGAAAACCTCTTTCTTTTTTTTAAAGAGGGTTAAAAAGTAGTTACTTACATATGGAAGGACGCCTGTCGTGAAGAGAAGAGGAACGAAAGGACGAAGAGGACGAAGAGGTTCAAGCGTGCGACTGTAAACGCGACAGGTTATGGGTTCGATTCCCACTCCTGGAATTGAAATTTCTAAATATTTAGTACTTTTATTTAGTCTGTATTGTATTTCATTTTATTTACGGGTTAACAAATTTCAAAATAAATAAAAGACAAACTAATCAATTACTTTCACTTAAAATAAAATTAAATAACAAAATATACAGGTCTCTTACTCTTAAATCTAAAAACTCCCTGAAAAGTATGGTTTTTCGTTTTATCAACTAATTCACGGCTGCTATGGAAATATAACAATAACATAAGAACATTGTCCCTTGGGGATTTGACACTGATAGCTTCTGATGGACATTCCCTTCCACTTACACAATAGTCTCTTAAGTCCACCTAAGTTTCTAAGACATAGTTAATTGAAACGTAGGCTTAGATACAGTAATATTAAATTTTACTGTCGGTCAGAGGGAAACAGTTACTGGGGATTGTAAACTAAGGTTACAGTACAGTCCAGTCGGTTAAGTTTTAACTGTAGAAAAATTCTTAAGAAGTTATGTTTTTTAACCGATTTCGAAAATAAAAAATTTTTGTTTGGTGGTAGGAGGTTCGTCCTCCGTCTGGCTCGCGACCACTATCATGTCAAAGACGAACCGCCAAATATCTTATGATGTGTTCCGGTTCGATGGCATGTAAGCCAGGTTTTCCCCTTTCCCACCCATCCTTTCCCCAAAATGTGGTGGTTCCGATAACGGACTACCACATTATCCTCCCTTTCCATCTGTATCCTCTAGTTTGGCAACGCATCTAGTACATCTCTTGTGTTGTAGATGTTCATGGGCGAAGGTAACCACTTAACATCAGGCGGTCCTTCTGCTCGTTTGCCATCCGGTATCCATAAAAAAAAAAAAAAAAGGAATGTATTATTTTACTGGGTGAACTAATTTTGATGTTTCTTTTTTTATATGATAAATATACTTCTGGTGTGGTCCAATTTAAAGTTCGTTAAAGTTTGAAAAGTAGATAAAAAAGTCACTTAAATATTAAACACCTAGCCTTAGTTCTCAGTAAACATTTTTATAAGTTATCAATGGAATAAAGAAAAAAACAAATAATAACAAAAAAGGATGCAGGCCAAGTGTCTGTAGTGATACTTTATTTAATAAAAAAAAGGATTATAATAATCATACATATATTATTAAGATTTCCGTTTCTCACTAATACTAGATTCTCCGGTTCCCTCTGCCTATCCTGCTATGTGCGGGATACAGTGTGAAGTTAAAAAAATCTACGGGTTGCATTCCGAAAGTGTCGGCAGAAGTGAAAACTTGAATATTAATCTTGTATATTTTTAATATTTTGGACTTTTAAGGGAATAATATTGCAGGAATTACTTTAATTATTAATATAAATAAAAACATCTTACAAATTTTCGAAATGTCCTGACGCGAGTTTAACATTTTTACCCATCACAAAAAGTACACAAAAAATCAAAATATTCTTTATTCAAATAGGTTATTACAAGCACTTTTGAATCGTCAATTTACAAAAGATGTTAGGAGTGTCAGTCCTAACGCAGCTAAAGAAGTTCTCATTTAATGAGCTCTTTGATTTTCGCAATTATTACACATATTAAATGAAACTATTTTAACCGGATTAATCGCGTATATGGAAATACATTTTTGGAAACCCGACGTTTCGAACAATTTACAGTAGTCCGTGGTCACAGACTACTAAGCTACTAACTCCTAACGAATACTAAAATATACGCGATTAATCCGGTTAAAATACATACTTACATACATAGCTTCACGCTGTATATGTAAAAATTCTAGTTCCTGGAGTGGGAATCGAACCCACAACCTGTTGCGTTTACAGTCGCACGCTTGTGCCTCTGCGCCACGACAGGCGTTAAAATAGTTTCATTTAATAAGTTTTCGCTTCACAAAAAAGAAATCTTATAATCACTATTTATGTATAGAACTATGAAATTAAAATACTACATATTTCATGACTTCAATACATTTAAAGTATAATTTCCTTGTAATTAGACACAATTTCTATTGTAACTGTTAGAAGGACAACAGTTAGACTATAACGAGATCGTTAAGAAGTTCTGTGGGTACTCGAACTGAATAACACTTGGTAGCTCTACGGAGGAAAAAATTGAAGAGATTTCATTTGAAATATGCTTATTCGTTTAAAATAATGGGGAGGTATTTTTGCAGGGAAACTTCTTTAGTGGCGTACTTTTTGTGATGTATGACAAATGTTAAACTCGCGTCAGGACACGTGACCTGATCGAAAATTCATAAGGCGAAGTGAGAAATAATTAAATAATTATAAAGAACAAAAATCCCGACTGAACCCATTTTTTAAATTTAGGAAGCTAGTTATAAAAGTAATAAAAGCTAGTTATGTGTTATATATTTGAAATGTGCTAATTAAGTCCTTCCATTTGACACCCCACACGGTACCCATCGACGTTCTTTTTGTTGTTATTCATGACGTAATTGCCTCTAGAAGGCGCCATATTGAATTAAAAGTGACGTCACATATATAAGAACACTTGTAGTATCAATACTTACGTAACGTCATCTTAACTATATAGTTCGGTCCAGGGGCTTAGAAGATATGAGGTTATAAAAAATATTACATTTATATGAATTTTAAAATAATGACCTTCAATTTACTCCATGATAGGAGGTTTAAAATTCAAATAAAGGTATATTTTTATTTCTGATATTTCAGTTTCAACTTTACTGTTTTCTTAGACAAAGAGTAGGTGCTGAATTATGTAACCCTGCACGTGTTGCTGCAATACCCAGCGCTCAGCGTCTCGAGAGTAAATATAATTTTTTGTTTTAAATTCACATTTTTCTTGTATTACACGGTAGTTTCCTACCTAAAATTTAGTGTCAAGACACTCTGCTCTCTGGCTTTCATCCCAATTATATACGAAAGACCAAATACCGATATACCAAAGCAAGAAAATTAAATATATATATATATATATTTTTAACTTCACGCTGTATCCCGCATATAGCAGGGTAGGCAGAGGGAACCTGAAAACCTAGTGTTAAGACACTCCGTTCCATTACAACAAATCCGTTCGCCACTTTCCGCCGAATTGAGGCATTGCGTGTTGAGTGGCGGAACTCCACGCCGCGCTTTCCCTTGTTACCAAACCCAGGAAATGAAATCACTAACATTTCCTGGAGTGGGAATCGAACCCATATTTAAATAATTTAAATATTATAATTCTCACGAGTAGGCATGGAACCCACAAATTATGTTTCATAGTCAAATACTGTTCATCTGCGCCACAATGGCCTTATGGAAATTTATTTAATTTTGAATTTTTTTTCCCCCAATAACGCATTCCATTCGCAACTTTTCGCCTGAATTTGAGACATTTCGTGATCTTTCTGTCGAGTGAATCAAACCCACAAACATCTTTTAGAGTAATATGCTATCCCACTGAGAGGCGATGACCAGAGAACCTAGTGTTAAAACACTCCGTTCTCTTTTAACATTTCCGTTCCCCACTTTCCACCGAATTGAGTACTGCGCGGAACTGAACGCCGCGCTTTGTCTGGTAACAACCAGAGTGAGGAAATTAAATTATAAATATTATTTAATATTTTCATTTCCTGGAGTGGGGATCGAACCCACAACCTGACGCGCTTACAGTCGCACATTTCCCTCTGCGCCACGACAGGCGTTTTCTATCTTAATATATTTAATTTCGAAAAAAATATTTAAGTCAACATTTATTTAAGAAAACGAATATTTTCATAAGAAATATAATCTTCCTTCTACAATAAATTTTTAAAACAGACCAGCATCTGAGTAGGATCGTTAAAAATAATCCTCCGTGGGCTGTCTAAGACTGTAGTTAATTGAAACGGTCGGCAATGTAATGATATTAAATTTTATTGGCGGTCAGCTACGTGCTGGCTGTAGGGCGTTTAATCCTATCTTTATGAAGGTACTGGTGTTCAGATTGTTTGTAGAGGCGTTTTGGAAGTCTTGGTTATCGTACACAAGTTAGCGATCAAGTTTTAGTTGTGATGTATGT
Source organism: Philaethria dido (assembly GCA_033558755.1). Lineage (NCBI taxonomy): Eukaryota > Metazoa > Arthropoda > Insecta > Lepidoptera > Nymphalidae > Philaethria > Philaethria dido. The sequence continues at coordinate 317,019 of JAKGSA010000088.1, read as the reverse complement.
CAAATTTTGATTTTGGCATGACGGTTGATGTCGTAAAATATTTGGGATATATTAGATTGTCTGTACGTGATTGTTATTTGTTATGGTCTATAGAAATGCTTATATCTATATATAAATACGTAACTTTGGATTTCTTTTTACGAAAAATACGCGGACGGAGGAGCATGAAATTTGGCACACTAGTTTTAAGTTATTGGAAGGGGAAATTTGATAGGCATCTAGAGTTATATTTTACATACATACGCATTATTTATACCAGTATCTACAGACATAAGTTATCCATTAACTTTCATTACAGAATTACAATGCATCCTGTATAACGAGAAGAGCATAAAGAACCTATTATCAAGACACTCCGTTCTCCACTTTCCACCTTTTTTTTATTTTCTTATAGCTTCACGCTGTATCCCGTACATAGCAGGGTACGCAGAAGAAACCTAACAACCTAGTGTTAAGACACTCCGGTCTCTTTTAACATTCCCGTTCCTCACTTTCCGCCAAAATTGAGGCATGGCGTTGAGGCTTTCCATCTTAAATCTAGAGATTAAGTGTTTAATTACGTAACTGAACGCCGCATTTTGTCTCCCCGTATCTCCAATTACGTTTACAGGTATTATAGCTTCACGCTGTATCCCGCACATAGCAGGATAGGCAGAGGGAACCTAAGAACCTAGTGTTAAGACACTCCGTTCTCTTAACATTCCCCTCTCTTGCTTGTTGAAAATTAAGGAAGCCAATTTCATAGTATTTGTACTTTGTGTACTATATATCTATATTGTTAACAAAGCCACGTTTCACGCTTACATTGTTTTCGCGTAACATCTAATACTTCAAAGATAACCGGGTAAGTCTTGTAGATGACGTGAAGCGTTACTAAGGACTCTACAAGCCTCAACGAGCGCTCGAAAATAACAAAAGAGATAGGTACAGTTTATGAAATTCTTGAATATATATATATTAAATAAGTAAGATTTTAACAAATAACACACATAATTATAAAGAACAAAAAACCCGACTGAATCATTTCTTCAAGTTTAGAAATCAAATACAAATTAAGTAAGCTATTAAAGCTAGGATATTTATATTTGAAATGTAATTAAATTATTATAGTGTAATTATATAGATATTTGAAATATACTAATTAAATCCTTTCATTTGACACCCTACACGGTACCCATCAACGTTTTTTTTTTGTTTTTTTTCTTGACGTAATTGCCTCTAGAGGGCGCTATATTGAATTAAGAGGACTTCACATATAATCGAAGAATACTTGGAGTATCAATACCTATCTAACGTCACGTTAATTGTATAATTCGGTCTAGGGGTTTAGAAGATATGAGGTAATATCACAAACATACATGATACGCGCGAAAAACATAACCCTCCTCTGACAGTCGGGTAATAACAAAAAAATCGTTTTTAAAATAAATACACAATAAAGTAAAACTATTACGAATAACTTGAAAACTAAATGGGATCACATCAGAAGTACAATCATAAAAAAAATCACCAAAACTATTTCACCCAGTTAAAAGTTCTATGGTATATATATAAAAATATTGAATCAATAACCTCTTACAATTTTTGAAGTAGGTACAGAAGAATAATATAAATAAGGACGTTAAATTGTGGATAGCCTACATAAAGAACATATATTTTTTGTAGTTTCACGCAATACAAGGCATAGAGAGAACTTAGTGTCACGCTCAGTTATCCTCTTTCCGTCCAAAACATCGCGTGTTAAGTGCTGGAAATTAACTTCTTTTTTTAATTTATATTAAAATATTCCGAGTGGGAATCGAACCAGTCACGCTTACAGTCCGTTGTTGTCCCACTACGATACGCCACTACTAATATTTATAATATATATTCCTGCAACCATTAAAACAGGCCTGTCGTGGCGCAAAGGCTCAAGCGTGCGACTGTAAACGCGAAAGGTTGTGGGTTCGATTCCCACTCCAGGAAATGTAAAATTTAGTATTTTCAATTCTTGGGTTTGGTAACAAGGCAAAGCGCGGCATTGAGTTCCGCCGCTCAACACGCAATGCCTCAATTTGGCGGAAAGTAGGGAACGGAAATGTTGAAAGAGAATGGAGTGTCTTAACACTAGGTTCTCTGGTTCCCTCTGTATACCCTGCTATATGCGGGATACAGCGTGAAGTTAAAAAAAATTAAAAACAGGGCGCCGTAGAGTTTCACATCACACGCAACGCATTAATTTCAGGCGGAAAGTAGAGAAGAGAGTGTCTAGACACTAGGTTCTCTGAATACCTAGTTATACAGGAGAAAGCGGAGACTAAAAAAAATAATAAACGTGATCATCAATACCATCATGGGCTCAACGTCATAACAACATCTGAGTAAACAATAAGGCTTAAAATATCCTGTATATTTATTACATTGACCACATTACTTTATAAAGATAAAATTATTATGTATATACAAAATTGAACTCTTTTTACATACATACATAGATTCACGCTGTATCCCGCATATAGCAGGGTAGGCAGAGGGAACCTAGTGTTGAGACACTCCGTTCTCCACTTTCCGCTGAATTAAAGCATTGCGTGCTGAGGAACTCAACGCCGCCTATTTTGCTTATTACCAAACCTAGGAAATGATTAATTCTATTTTCTGGAATGGAAATCGAACCCACAACCTGATGCGTTTACAATCGCACGCTTGTGTCTCTGTGCCATGACAGACACACTTATAATAAATAATAGAATAAATGGATTTTTTAATTTGCTGGGTTTGGTAACAAGGCAAAGCGCGGCGTTGAGTTCCGCCACTCAGTACGCAATACCTCAATTCGGTGGAAAGTGGGGAACGGAAACGTTAAAAGAGAACGGAGTGTTCTAACACTAAGTTCTCTGGTTCCCTCTGCCTACCTACTGCTACGTGCGGGATGCAGCGTGAAGCTAAAAACACTTCAAAATATAAACGCTAAACTAAACGAAAAGAATATATTCCACCAACGTTTGTCTCACAAACTTTCACCAAATTGAAACAGCGAGAGCAGAACAATGGTGAATTCCAGATAATGAATATCTCTTGGGATGAACACAAATAATCTACTTTGTACCGTACGTGACCTCGACTACACTAATTATAACATATAGGCTAAGGCGATGATAAGACGTGACCTTTGCGTGCTCAAGATATATTGTTTACTTTACTAGGGTATGCTTTAACTAATTTCTTAGTTCGTAGCTGTTTATGTGTGTGTTAATATGTAGACACTAAAAGTAAGTATTAAAATAACGTAAATAATTATATGAAAAATAACTTTTTTGAGATTGTTTAATTCATTATCATAGAAATTTATTTATTTATTCCAAAAAATGATTTAAGAAGCAATCATTTCAGTAGGTTCATTTTAGAAGTGCCTAACGGTTCGACGTTAAGGTTCGCCACACGCAAATGCAATATTTTTAAAATAGCTGATTGATTTTAAACTAGGTTTCTATCCAGCTAATGCATAGAGATAATACAATAGAATTATTATAATATATGTTGTTGGAAATATTTAAATTCTAATTTATCTCCCTAATACCGCGTTTAGCTTCTATCCGTGGTATTGGTAGAAATTAACTTAAGTTTCAAGCCTCAGATCCTGTCTCTGTGACAGTAAAGGTATTTCTGTACAGATTTCATCTCTACACACATATTTAGTCACAAAATAGTCATAAGACTTTCAAAACTTAGAAATAAATTAAGAATTATAAGAACTTTTTTTCAGCTTCATTTTTTCACATAAAACAAAATCTATACAAAGAGAGAATAAAAGAAAGCATAGTGCAAAAACACTCTGTTTTTCACCTTCCACCTGAAATCGAGACGTTACGTATCAGGCGTAACTCAACGCCGCGTTTAGTCTCGCTTAAGCTAAAAAAATGAAAATAATCAAATTAACAATCATCGTTCAATTAAACTTTATTAACCGATATAAAGTTTACGACTGTCTTTAAGTGTTACATCACTAATGTTGGATCTAATCAGAACACTGGAGGCCACATTACGCAAACCGTAAAACACAAATCGCATTAGGAAAGGGTTGGCTTTGACATGCTCGCTGACAACCGGCTGTGTGGTGTTACTGACAGCGAATAAATATACTAGTGTCCCAGTGTCCATATATCAGTGTCCATATATGTA
>JAKGSA010000088.1:267930-307860 GCA_033558755.1 Philaethria dido | reverse complement strand
GCCAGTTGTATTAGAAAAGTTTGAGTTGAAAAGTTTTTATATAAATGTTCTTTCACCGACTTTAAAAAAGGGAACCATAATTCGATTGTATCTTTTTTTTTGTATTACAGCGTATGTTTTTAATGGGTGAATTAATTTTGATGATCCATTTTTTATGTGATAGCTATAGTGATTCTGATGTGTAATCTAAGAAGAGAAAGAGAAGAAGATCTAAGAAGTAGTTTTGGATGATTTCGTAATAATTTAACTTTTTAGTGCATTTTGTTTTGAAGTCAATTTTTTGTTCGGTAAAAAAATTATTATTGTTAATTTATTATGTTATTGTTGTTTTATGGGAATATATTTTTTTTTGTAGCTTACATCACCAAATTATAAAAATAAAAAAAATATGGCGGTTAATAGGTTAATTTTATTTTAGAACTAATATTAATTATTATAAAAAAAAACTTCAAATTGATTTGGACTTACAAATAAGCACATCACAACACAACAATCACAACAGAGTTGCTAAGACAACGCGTATTTAATATGACATGACAATAGAATCAGGCATCATATTTGTAAGAAAAAATTAACATCTAGTCTTGAGTTCCGCCACTCAATACACAACGTATAAAATTCGGACGGAAAGTGGGAAACGAATATGTTATTGACACTAGATTCTCTCTGCTTACCCCGCTATGCAAGAAAAAGCCTAGAAAGCTACAAAAAGTAATATAAATCAAGAAAATTAAATAAAATTTAAAATATCTGGCTTCTAGCACCGATTATTAAAAAACAATAACAAAAATTCCTAAACTCGGGAAATTGAAAATGAAAACACAATTATAGGTATTCCGTTAGTCATCGCTATATCGCACGATGCTTTCCACAAATAAAAATCTCGTAAATCAAAGTGAAACAGGAAATAGCGAATTTCAGGTTGTCCGGATGTGATGCGGAGACACCGCGTACCCTAAAACTACATTCAATTATTAATTTCTTTCATATTGGCACAGAGTAATGTGGCTTCAGAATTTTAAGAAATAATTAAAATTTTAACAAAAACAAACAACTTCAAATAAAATTCATAAAAAATTAAAAATATTACGAATAACTCAAAAATCTAATTAAAATGAGACTAGATCAGATACAATCAGCTATTATATAAAAAAAGAATCATAAGAATTAGTTCCCCCAGTAAAAAACTATCCGATGACATATAAAAATCCAGTCGATTTCAAAACCTTCTTTTTAGAAATCGCATAATTATTTTTCTATAGCCTATATTTATAGCGCAAGTACTATGCACTTTTCCGAGCTCGTCTCTCTGCAACACGATGGACACCAACACGGTGAATCCATGAAATGCTGAGTGTCTTCTTTATTAATAAAGAACGGGGTGTTTTAACACCTTGTTATATGTAGTAAATCTGTAAAACTAAAAACAATATGCTCATAAGAATATTTAATTATGCGACTCAAGTAAGTTTCCTGTCCTTAGTAATTTAGTAAGTTACATTATGAAATAGGTTCCAAGTTTTGCTATTTACAACTAACGTAGAAAACTTTCTTTAATTATCTTAATGTGATATTCTACACAAATTGTATAAGGTAGACACATAAGTATAACTCGTATAGACAACGATAACAGTTTCACGCTTTATCTCGCATAGCAGAGTGGTCATAGAGAACCTAGTGTCAAGAAGCTTCGGCCTAAAATCTTCTCAAACTTTTTATTATATAAAATAGGATAATAAATTAATATCATATTAATTTTAGCTTCACGCTATATCTCGAATATAACAGCATATAGCAGAGGGAACCTGAGAACCTAGTGTTCTCTTTCAACATTTCCGTTTCCCACTTTCCGCCATATTGAGGACTTTTCCGCCACATTTCCGCCATATTCAGCACGCAATGGCGTGCTGAGTGGCGGAACTTAACGCCGCGCTTAGCCGTGTTACACTTGTAGCCCCAAGAAATGAAAATACTCAATATGATTTAAAATTCACTTCCTGAAGTGGGAATCGCACTCACAACCAGTCGCGTTTACAGCCACACGTTTGATTATTGCTAATTGGAATTTTTTTATTAAAAAATGTAGTAAGTACCTAACGTATCCACTCAGCTCTTAAGTATTCTGTATCCAGAATAAATGACTGTAAAAAGTTAAGCGATAAATTGCTTTTGAAGGGAAACCGTGGCTGAGTAATGAGCGACTTTGTTTTAAAGAAAAATTCGGATGACTGGGATTCTTCGATAGTCGTTTGGCACTACTCTTTGTTACTTGGGTGCCCTTATAAAACAATTTAAAGAATAATTGCACAAATTGAATTTTTCTACTATTATGACTGTCGCCGGTCACGTGAACATAAAACTATTGTATTTTAGTATTTGAATAGTATGTAATTATATATTTTAGCTTCACGCTGTATCCCGCATTTAGCAGTGTTAAGACACTCCGTCCTATTAAGATTTCCGTTCCCCACTTTCTATATAGTTGAGGAATGTATTCAAAATAAATAATATTTAAATAAATATATCTGTTTGTTTTATCTATTCTTCGTCTTTCCTTTTTTTAATTTAAAAAACTGTTTTATTACTTTTAATAAAAATGCTACATAAAAATATTTATCTTATTCTGTGTAAATTATATTTTAAAAATTTTAGAAATATTAATATATTTTAATTATTTATTCATTCATTAATATCTAATATAGTTAATAATGTATACAATATCGTAAGGCCAAGACATTTCACAAACGTTAAAAGCAATGGCGTATCTTTAGTCAGCTGTGCGCAAACTTCTTTTTTAGTTTTTTTTTCGATAATTTAAAAGCATACGTTAAACATGTGAGTGGTTTCCAAAAAAAATGTGCGTAAAAGGCCAAAAAAAAGTTTTTTATGATTGGTGACCCTATAACGTTAGTAATGGTATTTATTAATTTATATTATGCAAAAACTTTTTACCTCTTTTTACAAACACTGTCCAGGTGGACCATAAAATTTGGCATAATTAAAGTAAGAATGAAACCTTTTTTTTCTAAATAATGCATAAAAAGTATATTAAAATAATAAAATAAATGTAACACCACTGTTCGACCCATGTGTTTGCCATCCATGTTTATGAATGCGTTATTAACGCGTCAATGGGGACGCAAGATTCTATTAATCGTTATATTTCATATTTTTGTAATAAATTTTTTCTACAAATAAAAATTTGTTCCAAAAATATATGTCATTTTATATATAAATTTCTTATAGACTGTAAAATAATAATATTAAATTAAATTATAATTGATTCTAAGAACTTGTTATACTATGAAAACTTAAAATGATTTTTTTTTATTGTTAACATCGATTATGATTCTAATTTAATTTCAGTTTCAATATTTTTAAAATTTAGGTAAAATTTATTATTTATCTGTGATTTTTAAGGTTGCGTTTGACATTGACATCTGTTATTGTTCCTTCGTTGTATTGTCAAATAAATTTACGTTTTTTGATTAAATCACTTTATAGTTATTTTTCTTAAAATTCAACATATAATTCCAAAATGAGTTGTTTCGACAATATAACTATGCCAAGTTGTGTTTGGTTCGAAAGTGGGGAGAAGCGGAACATTCTAGCATCAATATTTGCTGGTTTATTGGTTTGTTATTTGATGAATCATTGTAACTTTGTCTACAACTTAACTATTTGCTTTCTTCATATATTCTACTAGCTGTATTCTGCGACGTCGTCTGCGTACACTATTAAACCTAATATCCTGTTATGTCCCGTTTTCGTAGGAGTTTCGAGAATCGAAAATTTGCATACTGCCCAAGGAGTGCCAATGCCAATTGCAGTATTCCATGGCTATTTTTCTTTACATTGTCTGTCAGTCACTTGTAACGTGATGGTTATATATATATATATAGATTGTCAAAAAAATAATTGTACAGTAGAACCTCTATAATGATGATATGAATGATGGGTTCACGGATAATCGAAAACCCAGAGTAATCGAATTACACTTCAGTTTGTTTCTTATTAAACATTTCTTTCCTAATATCAGTTTTCATTGCACACAGCAAGACAATTCTGCTATAATTGGCATTCTCTTGTTATATAGTTATAATAGTTAAGTAAGATTCCATTGCATCCAATGCTCAGATGTGTTTAATTTTGTTTCTTTGCAAATTGATAAATGAATCTTTATACTCATTGTTTGATCTCTCACTATTTCTTTTATTGAGCTTGCTATTATTGTCTTCAAGAAACAAATTCAGGAATATGTTTTTTTTACCTTCTCTGTAAACTGGATATTAAAAAAAATGTAAAAAAGAATGACCCCTCTAAACCCCAGTTAATTAGAATCCTGGCTAATATAGTCGCAGATAACGATGGGTTGATGAGGTTCTACTATAAAAAATATAGATGAAATAATGCATACACAAAAGAAAGTAAATTTATACTATATTTTTAATATTACTTTTTAATTTTCCAGTTCTTCACTGGATGGTGGTTCATCATTGATGCAGCATCAGTTTACCCCGGCGAACTGCCCAATGCAGCTCATGTGTGTGGAGTGCTGGCTACTCTCTCTTTACTGATGGTCAACTCTGTTTCTAATGCTCAAGTAATGTATTATTTTATTTTATTAACAAAGGATGGCAAACAAGCAGAAGGTTTACGTGATTGTAAGTGGTTACCTTCACCTGTGGACATCTACACCAGAGGAGCTGTAAATGTATTGACCTAGTTGAGTCGGTCAGCCACCAAAACCACCACATTCTGGGGAAATGATGGGTGAGAATAGGGAAAACATCATTAGATATTTGGTGGTTCGTCTTTGACATGACAGTGGTCGAGAGCCAGTCAGAGGTTGAACCTCTTACCACCTAAAAAAATTACATATTTTACAATTTCACTTCACTTATAGTTTACTAGGCTACATACAGCCTGCATTTTTTTTGTCAATCTAAAATTCCCTTTTTTCCTGTTCACATATATACATTTCTTATATAAGAAAAGAAAAAGACAAGATTTAATATTTTTTAAATACATATTTAGAGAAGTATTTAGTTTTATCCGATAACACACATAAGAAACTGATGAATTGAAAAAAGGGAATATATTACAATGCCAAAGTATTATTTACTTCTTTTTACCTATATGAGAAGCAACTCCTTAGCAATCCATGGATTCACTCCATGGACCCATCGCATTGCAGAGAGAGGAGTTTGGTGAATGCCTGAGACTTACAACCCAAGTGTACATTTAAGGGGCCCCTTTGAAATGCACATTAACATTCTCCTCCACTGCCCGCACTCCTCACTCTCTACCTAACCAAATTTGAAAAGGTCCAACTAATGCCATCTTTGATAGACCTCCCATCCAATCTTTGATATCTCCATCTTTGAAATATTAGCTAAAAATGAACTGATAGTTGTTCTAGAAAGGCTGATAATAGTTCTAGATCTTTTAATTTGTTATAAAGAAATTTTACTGTTAGACCTCTCTCAACTACCTCTAAATATATGAAATTCCTTGTAAGTATTATTTATTCATTTATATATTTCAGGTGAGAGGTGAAACCTACACGGGTGGGTGTATGGGTCCGCGTGGAGCGAGACTATGGCTCTTCCTTGGCTTTGTTGTTGGGTTTGCATCGTTAATTGCGGCCTGCTGGATTTTGTTTGCTAACTATGTTAATGCAGGTAATATGACATTTTTATATATATTCTTTATACTAATTTCTTTAGTTTGGTAAGATAATGTTTGGCGTTGAGTTCTACTACAAAGCACACTAATTAGACAGAAAGTGGAGACTAGAGTAATTACACTAAATTCTCTATACCTAAAGTATTTTTTTTGGTGGTAGTAGGTTCGTCCTCCGTTTGGCTCGCGACCACTATCATGTCAAAGAGGAACCGCCAAATATCTAATGATGTGTTTCGGTTCGATGGCATGTAAGCCAGGTTTTCCCCTTTCCCACCCATCCTTTCCTCAAAATGTGGTGCTTCTGATAGCGGACTACTACATTGTCCTCCCCTTCCATTTGTATCCTCTAGGTCGGCAACGCATTTTCAACATCTCTGGTGTTGTAGATGTCCATGGGTGAAGGTGACCACTTACCATCAGGTGGTCCTTCTACTAGTTTGCCATCCGTTATCCATAAAAAAAAAAAAAAAAGTATACAATATATTAGTGGTGAGGCATCCATACAACATGGTTCCCACTGGCTTACTTTAATTTCTAAAATATAAGTATGGGACCTAAAGAAAAAAAAGGTCGCCAGGAAAATGTGGGAGTTTGTAATTGAGTTTACAAAAAAACAAGGTCAAGAAGTGAGACCTACAAATAACATCTGAAACCCCTTAAAAAAAGTCATCATTAAAATTCGATAGTGGAATTACTAAATACCTTCACATACTATACTGGCTTAACTAAAATTTACTGGCTTCTCTAAAAATTACCGGCTTCCCTAAATTTACTGGCTTACCTTTTTAGCCCCTCGCTACTGGTATATGACCCGTATAGAATCAAAACCAGCAATCTTTGCATGGTTTATGGCGAGTATAACTATGACGTTTCTTAGTTTGCCATATTAGAAACCAACCTAAAATTTTAATCTGAATATCAACATCACATTGCCATCTTTGCCAAATGGCAAATCCATTTTTCCATATCAAAGCTCATTTTGTATAAACTGGATAGATTGTCGATACAATTCATATTTTTAAGCGAAATTTTTTTTAGTGAGGTTTTGCACTTTTTGTGATGGGTAAAAAATGTTAAACTGGCGTCAGGACACGTGACCCTGATCGAAAATTCGTAAGATGTTGAAATTATGGATAGCAGTTGATTTTTCTGAGATAAACTTTTACTGTACAATAATAGTACTGAGGTATTAAATTATTAATTGTCGTGTTTGTATAAGATAGCGCAATAAACGAATATTGGATTTTAACACATAAATTATAGTACTTTCATAGTAATTATTAAAGCAATTCGTGCAAAATTATTCCCTAACCGTTCCATAAAACCAATCGATAAAAAATGCTTAACGTCAATATTCAAAATATTTATTATTTTCTTTTCGTTGCTCTGGTAAAAAGGCAAAGCGCGTCGTTGAGTTCCGCCAGTCAGCACACAATGCCACAATTCGGCGAAAAAAATGTTATAAGAGAACGGAGTGTCTTAACCCTAGGTTCTCTGGTTCCGTCTGCCTACCCTGCTATATGCGCGATACAGCGTGAAGTTAATATTCAAGTTTTCACTTCTGCCTGCACTTCTGAAATGCAAGTCGTTGATTTTTTTTCTATTTAACAGGTAGCAGTAAACACACTTGGCCAGGTGTAAGCTTATTCCTACAAAATGCCTTCATATTTGGTGGTTCTCTAGTATTCAAATTTGGTCGTACTGAGGATGTCTGGGGTTAAATAAATTAAAAAATAAAATATTATTCATTTTGCATTAAGATTTAACCATATGTTTTAATTTCTTTAATATTTTACACAGTTCAAAAATTGGCATATATGAAAAATTCCAGCTTTTAATAATTTGTACTTAAATTCATAAGAAAATATAATGAAAAAGAATGATTAATGTCACAGAGTATATTTTCAATTTTTTTTTATAGTTACTAGACTACAACAAAAGAGAGATTTGATTCTAAAAAATATTTGTTATCTATATTATATATTTAAGTGTGTATGTAATATGTATGATGCTGTAGTAATAAAAATGAATAAGGTATGTGCTTGAAAAAAATTGTTTAGTTTGCTATAATGGATTTAAAAAAGAAAAACTTTTTTTCTTCAAGATTTCATTCTTTTCTGATTCATATGGCCCCATATTTTTGACACTCGGCATAGTAAAACGTGTTTCTATGAAAGTAGATGCCACAGAACATATATTTGAGATTCCTATCTCACCAATTTTCATAGTGAGACAGACACTTACTTTCATTGGAACATGTTTTATTATGCAAGCGTCAAAAATTTTGGACCGTATGAATAAAATGAAGAAGTATCCTAAACATTTTAGAGAAAAAAAAACTTAGATATGATTGTGCATAATTTCGTTTGGAAACAGAATGTAATAAGATTTTTTTTTAATATTGGGCATTCCATATTGGTTAAAGAAAAATTCAATTTTTGTTGACTTTTTTAAGTTTTTTCTCAATTTAAATTTATAGTTTTATTCATTTCATGTAATATTGTATTCTAAATAAATTAGGTTAGAAATATAAAATTCTTATAAAAATAACATTTTAAAATATTTTATAACCATTAAGTATATTATAGAGGAAATATAATTATATTAGATGTTTAATCATAGAAAAAAATACAAAAAATTAAAACTTTGTATTGTCATAGTAAAAATTTCACACGAAATACAGCACTCAGAAACATCAATTAGTTTTAATTCATATTAAAATCTAATAAATACTTAATTTATTAAAGTACTGATACTGTCGAAATTTATAACAGAATTACAAAATAATTTATGAATCACCTCTATAATTAAACATCTATGACAATGGCGAATAAATTAAAAAAAAAAACAACAGTTGAAATATTGTAGGCAATATATTTACATTTTACAATAAAAGGTATTTGTTTTCATAAATAAAACATTCGTACTGTATAATGTTATATTATTTAAATATTTTTAATAGTTTAGTTTCTAAGCTGTATTCACTCATGTGATTTAGTTTTTTTTTTTTTTTAATACAGATATGTTATAATTTTTTATATTCTACTTAGTAATGCTTGTAATAATACACATGTGTGAAATTAGCTTTCGAAATTAAAATAAATATAATAAATAATTATTGATTTAGTATTGTTTTATTATTAAATAAATTTATTTAAAGAGTATTCATTTTATTACCTTTTTAATTAAAACCTCTTAAAACAGACAAGAATGTTTTTTTGTTATTAATCTGTGGTATGTTTAGAGGTTTTGTATCGCTGGTTCAATTCAAAAGTACCGCGAACCAAAATTATATTTATAGTAATGAAATAAAAATTGTGGGAGTGTCTAAACACTTGGTTCTCAGGTTCCCTCTGCCTACCCTGCTATATGCGGGATACAGCGTGAAGTTAAAAAAAAAAGAAATAAAAATTATAAAAAGGTATAGCTTCAATAGAAGCAGCTGTGTTATGTACCTTAAAATTCGAAATGGGTGTCAAGTCGTTGAGTTCCGCCACTCTGTATGCAATGCCTCAATTCGGCGGAAAGTGGGGAACGGAAATGTTAAGAGAATGGAGTGTCTCAACACTAGGTTCTCAGGTTCCCTCTGCCTACCTTGCTATGTGCGGGATACAGGTGAGTTATTTTTTTTTTAAATATAAGAATATAAGGGATAACATATATAGATATATATATGGGATAGAATGTTTACAATATTCTTTTTGGTTGGTGGTACTTTTAAATTAAAGCAATATAATAATAAAATTAATTAATATCCCCAGCGACACAGGTTCTTCCGCCTTGCCCGTCAGGAAGGCAAATCTGATCGGGGTCACATTGACCGTTTCTATACTGACATATGTTACTTTGCGCGGGACATGACTCAGGCGCCACAGTGACACCGTACAAACGTCTTGATGCTGTCGAAATAGGTACTTGCCCTTTTAGTTGTGTTTCATGGTTTATATATTCAATTTTTAATCTGTGGGAAAACAATGATTGTTTTGTTTATATATTTTTTATAAGTATATCGTAATTAAAATAATTGTTTTTGTTATGGATGTGAAAGAAATTTATGCTTATATAATTTTTTTTTGTTCATCAAGTTTGACTGTAGACGCGATTGGTTGTGGGTTCGATTCCTGCTTTAATGATTAAATTATTTTCATTTCACCGTTCTCGTAAGATAAACTGCAGTGTTGAGTTCCACCATTTTATACACAACGTCTCGAATGTAGATGGAAAATGGAAAACAGTGTGTTGACACTAGGCTCTCTATGTCTACAAAACATATATTGAAAGCTAACCCAATATTTTGGGCCGATTTAATATTAAGCTCCTCTAATTGAATCAGTGAGTGCAGAAACAACGTAAGTCCGGATTTTCAAATTGAAGCAGGAGGGAGAAAAAAATGTATAGTTAGCTTTCTAAGCTAGTTTAAATCGATTACGAACTTTTGCATTTTTTGTGACTTACGTTGTTTCTGTACTCACCGATTCAATTGGTACGCATCTTTTTGTGATCTTTTTATGGAGATACTCGTAGAAAAAAAGGCTTTGAATAACAGTTTTTTTTTTAATAGTGATTATTCTGATCACTACGAAGGTCCGTATATATTGTTATTTTTTTCTATATTTTTTCTGTCAATTAGACTTAGGAACTAAAATATATTTAATTATAGCAAATATTATTATTAAAGTATATAATTATTATGTATATTTAAAAAGACAACGATTTTGGCAGTGTGTAGTTTGTGCCAGTATATAGGGTACTTACGTTTTCCAGTCAGTCCAATAATAATTGTCCTCATTAATTGCCAAACCAAACGGATAGGAGCAGTTTCTGGCAATTATTTCACTTTCCAACGTATCTATACTGACACATTTTATGTTAAAGTAGCCAGCGTCTGTGAAACACAACCTGTCTCTAGACCAATCGATTGCTAAGGAATTAGGCAGTCTTACTTCAGTCTTGTCTAAGAATATGCCACGCTGTGAGCCGTCCATGTTGGCCCACTCTATCTTGGGCCCGCCACGATTCCAGTCGGTCCAAAATATTTTACTGAAATAATTGTTATTTGTTTTGAATTGTACAGGAATTTATGCAGACAAGTAGGTAAGTTTTTTGTAATATATATTTTTTTAAATATTCCTAATATATTTGCTTACCCCTTTCCTGGATGGACTGCAATGCCACGAGGATTAAGTATTCCCTCTTTACGGAATAATACTTTTCTTATTTTCGTGTCTAAGTTTGCTACTTCAATTGTGAGCTTCTTTGAATCCGTCCAAAATATGTTTCTCGCTGCCCAATCCACTGATAGCCCTTCTGGTGACTGCACATCTACAAAATGCAAATAATAAAAACGTATATTATGAAACTCATCCTTTATTTCCATGCGAAAATATTTCACAAGTGTACCTACCGTATGGCAAAAATTGTTCAAAGTCAGAACCATCATAAGAAGCTCGCTTTATAGCTTCACCACCGACATCCCCCCAGTAGATTTTCCCAGTCAAACAATCCACGCCAATTCCGACGGCTATCTGATAAATAGCACTGTTAAACGGAGTTGCAAAATCTCTTGGAGTAATTTTGAAAGGCACGCGATACACTGACGCTCCATCACTTGCTACCAAGAAATTTCCCGCCTGCCTTGGATTGAGCTCACAGTTAGTACCATTGCCGTTGTAGCCTGTGTTACATTCACACTCATATCCGTTGCTCGTTTTCAGACACGAAGCATGAATATCGCAAAGATAGATATTAGTTTTGCAATTTAATTCGGGGTCACACCTGTAGCCGTCTCCTGAATATCCTTCTCGACATACACACTGATAAGTCGACTCAGTTGGTGTACAAAGTGCATTAGGATTACAGTCGTTTGCGACGTCACAAGTTTTTCCAAGTGGCACACATTTTGTGATAGCTTCACCTTCAAAACCATCGTCACAGCGACAATAATGAACTTCTAACGTTGCATCGAACACACAAGACGCGTGGTCTGCACACACTGCTCCATTGCATAATTGTCTGTCTGGTATACAAGCGTCGTTTTCATCTTTAATAAAACCTTCAATGCACTGGCATACATATTCGCCGGTGCTGGATTCGGGTCGGCACTCTGCATTGTATTCACAATCTGAACTGTTGGTACAAGTGAAGTTAGGTCGGCATCTATAGCCATCCCCGTGATATCCGGCATCACAAACGCAGATGAGCTCCCCAGCGGCTGTATCAACGCAGTGCGCGTTGAGACCACATGAGCAACTTGAACCAGATCTTTCAATGCATTCATAGTTATCGCCTTCATATCCTTCAAGGCAGACACAGTGACCTATTGTTTGATCATTCGTCAAATATGAGTCAGATAAAAATGAACAAACCGCATTCGGTGGACAATCAGTGTCAGAAGTACATGTAACTGAAAATAATAAAAAACATAATAAAACAACTTTTATTAAAATATTAAAAGCAAAAGAGTAATTAATTACATAAATATTTGCTAGTCACAATTTAAAAAATATTTTTTTTGTATATAGCTTCACGCTGTATCCTGCATATAGCAGGGTAGGCAGAGGAAACTTAGTGTTAAGACACTCCGTTCCCTCTCCTTCCCACTCAACACGCTATGCCTCAATTTGGCGGAAGGCGGGGAACGGAAATGTTGAAAGATAAGGAAGTGTCTTAACACTGAGTTCTCTGGTTCCCTCTGCCTACCCCGCTATATACGGGATACAGCGTGAAGTTAAAAGAAAAAAAAAACTTACTCGATGAATCGCCATTTTCTTCAGTAAAAGTATTTAAGCGACATAAGTCGCTTTCTAACTTGCTGTCGCTGTCGTACTTGGTAAGTGAATACCCTGGAGGACAGATACATTCATAGTCATCACAATGTGGTAATACATAGGTTTCATTATACTCAGACTCCGTAGGTCGAGCGGTAGGTTCGGAGGTAGGAATAGGAATGTTAAGTCTAACAGGCTGTGTCACTTCGGTTGCGGGTCTGTAATTTTGCTCAGGTTCATATTCAGATGGCGAATAAAATTCAGGTTCTGTAACTTGGTCAACTCCCTGTTGTGGTGGTGGATTTGGTACAGATGGTGGATATTGAACTGGTGGTGGTATTGGCGATTGTGGATGTGATTCTAATTCTACTACTTGCTGTTGGTCCTGATCTTGTTCCTGTTCTTGTTCCGGGAATGATTCTCGATTCTGATTGAATCCCTGTTCCGGTACTTGTGGTGATACCTGTGTGTCTACCGATACTGGCTCTGGCTCTTGCTCTGGCTGTGGCTCTGGTTCTGGCCTTTGTTCTATTTCTCTTTGTTGGTCAATATCTTCAATACAATACCTTCCGTCGCCTATATAACCAGGATTACATTCGCATCGGTAATTATTAGTTCCATCATCATAAAAATTACAATGAGCGTAAGGAGAACAATTGCAAGGTTCAACAGCCCTCCAACATCTTTGACCGTCTCCGGTATAACCCGGCTTGCACACACAAAAAGCCTCTTCGACTGGATTATCTACACACTGTGCGTTTGGATCACAGATCTTATCCCGACAACGTGATACATAGTTGCAACTAACACCATTTCCTTCATAACCGTCATGACACCTGCATTGAAATCCACCATCATGATTATAACAGTCAGCATTTACATCACAGTTGTGAGTGGATGCCTCACATTCGTCTATATCTACACAGATATTCGATTCTCCGTAATAAATACTAGTAAAACCTGGTTGACAAACACAAGCGAATGAATCACCTCGTACGACACATGTGCTGTGAGGGCCACATGACTCCCGTCCATCGACACATGGATCCAGATGGTCATTAGAAATAATTTTGTTACTAGAACCATATCTAACAATATTATCTCTGGTTTCGTAGCCCAAGTAATTTTTGATGACTTTCAATGTTGACGGGACTACGTCTTCTTCAGATGGAGGTGCATATTTACAAGGGTTAAATACAAATGTTTGAGAAACTACTTGTTCATATTTTTGACCTGTTATCTTGTTTATAAATATACGATTTGATACGCTGTGTATTTGCCCTGGTTCTATAGCAGTGTATTGTTCATCATATTCCTTTATTTCCAGTCTTGTCCCAGGCAATACATTCGGGATAGTACCACGAATATCTGCATCGAGCGTAAGTTGATCAAAAACATCGTGACCAATGAATTCTTGGTTAATTATTACTCTATCTTCAGTTTCAGGAAAGTATATATCAGCCGTATGATTAAAAAAGCCACCCGTAAGTTGGTATCCATTTTTAGCTACGCCAGAAGGTTTGGCAAAAAGCCATCCAATTGCTCCACCAAGAGTGTTCAAAAGCTGTAAACTAATTCCAAGAGATTGCGGTGCTTGTGAAAGTGCTGTGTAGGTTCTTCCGTCGGCGACAACAATGTATGCTTGGATGTCAACATCATTCAGATTAACATTATTTAAAACACCGTTTAACTTGCCATGTACCCTCAAAGGTACATCGTTCTTAATACACGATTTCCCATTTCCATAGAAGCCCTCATTGCATTGACAACAAATTCCAGCTTGATAATCTACACATTTTGCCTGCAAGTGACATACGCTCGGGCCACTCTGAGCACAAGTTTTAGTCTCCTCTTCAATTTCGACTTCGTTTTCATCATACTGGTCTGGTACTGCCACTGTAGCATTTAATGAGATATTTCCAACACGGAAAAGATATACTCCAGGTTCTTGAGTATTCGACCACCTAAAAGAGTTAAAATGTTAGTTAAAAGAATAATCAATTTAAATAGGACTGAATATTAAATCGTATTACTAAACTTACGAAACAACATTTCTTATTTGGTGACTACCAGATCCTCTCAAAGTGAAGAGCCGTCCGTCGTCCGCTATGAAACCAACTTGAGCTTTAGCATCTGGCAAACTACCGGATTGAGTCTCTTTTTGTATCCATTGTATCTCCCTCTCTGGATACAGGAACTGCACAAAAGATTCTGTACCGTTACTTATAACAGCTATTTGAAAGCTGTTTTTTCGGTCTTGCCTTTGAGTGCTCGCGTATGTTACATCTATCCACGAGGCTATGAAAACGCTTGTCGGTCTAAAGTCGTAATAATCGTGGAAGTTATTCTGCACTATATCCTCTGCTTTAGTCAGAACGTGGGATTCGTTTGTTTCTCTGTAGTATACGTCGCCAGACTCCGAAGTGTCGACGTTAGAATAAAAAGCTGCTATCGACGGGTAAGGCAGAGGGAACTCCGCATTGAGGAAACTTGGTATATCCGCCCTGAATGATAATATTCCATAATTGTTGACCTGAAATATAAAACAAAATTAATATTAATATAATCAAGGTTAATGAAAACAATCTCTCAGTAAAGATTTGAGATTCTAGGCCTTCGTAGCGCAGTAAGGCAGCAATCTGACACTAAACACGAGTGGCTGTGAAGAATGACTATATTTCAATATTTTCATCGCTCTGGACAAAGAAAGACAAAGTGTGACTTTTAATTCTACCACTTAATACGCAATGTAATGAGTATGTATGTATGTATTATTATTATACGTTATTAATGGCTTTGACTAAGCGTGCTACTGTAAATGCGACAGGTTGTGGGTTTGATCCCCACTCCAGGAAATGTAAAATATAGTATATAATAGTATTTTTATTTCTTGGGTTTGGTAACAGTTTTCAGTGACCTAAAACTAATATTATAAGTAAAACGATCGTATTCATTTTTCTATATATATATGTGTATATACATATTTATTATATATAAATTATGAATATATATTTGTATAGTCTATTTATGTATATATATTTTTTTTTTTATCTTTTTATTTAATATTTTTGTATATGTGTATATTAGTATGTAGGTATGGTATTTTATATATTTATTATGTTTACATATATTCTATTGTATGTCTATTTTTTTTTTTTTTCTTATTTTTCTGTACTTTGACCCCGCATATAACATACTCATCCACCTCCACAGGTTGACTGGAAGAGATCTCTCTCAGGGATAAGTCCACCTTTGTACACTAAAAAATGTATTTATCTTATCTAATGTATTTTTTTAAGTGCAATAAAGAATATATATAACAAGGCAAAGCGCAGCGTTGAGTTCCGCCACTCAACACGCAATGCCTTAATTCGGCGGAAAGTGGGGAACGGAATAGTTGAAAGAGAATGGAGTGTCTTAACACTAGGTTCTCTGGTTCCCTCTGCCTACCCTGCTATATGCGGGATACAGCGTGAAGATAAAAAAAAATGTTTTTGAGCGTGCCAGTTGAGCACATTTCGCTTTGCCAATGTCGCGTTGTATGGAGAACACACGAAAAAGAATGTAAAGAGAAGAACGAAGTGACTTGACTTACTTTGTACTTCTATCAAAGATATTGATATTTAAATGTCATTTTGTATTAACCTCAAACGCTTAAGATTGCAAGATTAAAAATTTCTTAAGCTAACACATATCACCTAATTTTCAAATAGGACAAGAAGAGTCTTACATTATGCTGTTGCGTAAGAACATATTCTAAGTGATAACAATTGTTGTTACTGGCACACTGATGTATATCTTTTTACATTATAATTAAAAAGAAAAAAATGTAACCTATATTGTTGTCTTATAATTATTTTATATGTACTAATATTTCTTTCATAATAAAATATTTTTGTAAGGAACTTTAAAAAAAATAAAAGAGAAGATATAAGTCCAAAAGGCGTTTTAAAGTTTAATTTCACGATATATTTTCTATATAAATAAAAATTAATTGTTGAAATGCTTGTACGAGCTTAACTTCCAAACGACTGCACTAAGTTGGATAAATCTTTTTTTGAAAAAAATAATAGCATATCTTTAAAAATCAAAAAATTAAAAAAAAAGTATTGACATTATCTTTATGTTAACATATCTATTGCGTAATAATTACCTATATAGGCTGTATTTTCCGTATCAAGGGGAATACCCTTAAACAGATAAACTTAAATATGTCAAATTTCATACTCTTCCATCTGGATGATTTTCGTAAAAACGCAAAGCTTTTTCTTTACTTAAATATTAAAATGATTGGAATCGTGTACAATGAAAACTGGTAATCTGTACTGGTTTAGGAGTTAGATATTTCGTAGTTTCTTAGCTTCCTTTAGTACTTTTCTTAGTATGACAAATTTTATACTAACCTAAAATTTTAATATAATTTACAATGTTATATTGTCTTTGACATAGAAAGAAGTTCTAAAAATATTATTTTGTATCCCGTACATAGCAGGGTAGGTAACCTACAACCTAGTGTTAAGACACTCCGTTCTTTTAATATTTCCGTTCCCTACTTTCCACCGAATTGGGGATTTACGTGCTGAGTGACGAAACTTAACGCCGCGTTTTGCCTTGTTATCAGACCGATGAAATGAAACTACGAAATATTAATTATTATAAATATTTAATAATTTCATTTCTTGGAGTGCAAAATGAACCCGCTACCTGTCGCGTTGACAGTCGCTTGCTTGTGCCTTGAAAGGCTTCTCTATTAATTAAGTTATAAATTCGGCAAATAGTTGCCTTAGATTCTACACGACTCATTAGGTAAACATACTAAAATATAATTTTTGATTAGGTACACGTAGGCTGTGACCCCACTGATAACAATATCGAACGCTTAGGCACCCGTTGAGGTCTTGACATTTGCTTAACTTCAGATAACAACACTAAAATTTCTATATTATATATACCGTATACGACACTTTTTTTTTATTTGTTTGATAGCTTCACGCTGTATCCTGCATATAGCAAGTGCTCGTGAGTCGATCTGGTTATGTGGGACTCCGGACCGGGTGTAAAGAAGCCGATCGTATACCCATTAAAACCTCCTCCTCTACCCCCACTGGCCAAGGCCCACGGGAACTGCCCGAAACACCGGTGGAATCTCTGCGGAACCTGAGAACCTAGTGTGAAAGTACTCTGTACTACTATGATTTCCGTCCCCCACTTTCCGTCGAATTGGCATTACGTGCCGAATGGCGGAACTCAACGCCACGCTTTGCCTTGTTATCAGAGCGAGGAAATGAAAATACTAAATATTATCAAATATTTTCATTTCCTAGAGTAGGAATCGAATCCACAACCTGTCGCATTTACGCTCGCTTGTCGTCGCACGCTTGTGCCTTTGCGCCACGACAGGCGTAATTTTAATTTAAATTTACTAATTCCTAAAAACGATTTAAATTAACAATAATTTATTTATGATGTATAATCTTCCTTCATAGTGGGAATCGAACCCGCAACCAGTTTACAGTCATACACAGTCTCTCTTCACCACGATTTCATTTAGTAAAAAGAAATCAATAATAAAAAAGAAATTGTACATAATATTAGTAATAGAAATGTAATTTAAAATTAATTTCGCGAATCTTTGTATATGCAATTTTGCCATATTGATAACAGTGCAGCGGAACACGTGGGCAGAGGATACTCGGGCAACGACTTTTGATTAGCTAGCCTACCCTAAAGTTATCGATATTAGATCTAAATAATGTAGAACGAACTAAATGTTACAATAATTGTAATATATTTTATAAAATTATATTTTTTTAGCTTCACGCAGTATCCCGCATATAGCAAGAAGGCAGAGGGAACCTGAGAACCTAGTGTTAAGACACTCAGTTTCCCACTTTCCGCCGAATTGAGACATTGCGTGCTGAGTGGAACTCAACGCCGCGCTTTGCCATATTACCAAACCCAGGAAATAAAAATACTAAACTTTTACATTTCCTGGAGTGGGAATCGAACCCACAACCTGTCGCATTTACAGTCGCACGCTTAGCCTCTGCGCCACGACAGGCGTTAATATTTTTTTAAATTATTTATCATTTCGATATAGCCATGGTGAAGTATTATCAAAATAAGTCATCTATACCACACAAGATGCATCTATCTTGTTTTACATGCAATACTAAGGAAACGTGCGTTTTACGCGTCAATTAACCTACTCGTAATATATAATAGTACACACAACACGTTTGCAGACATTTTTGACTTTACACATCTGGTACTGGAACCGGACATTTTATACGGCGCAACTTAACCCCGCTTTGTCTTTGTCTTTATGAATATAATGATATTTTAACAATTACAAACAATATTTTTTTTAGCTTCCGATTTTAAGAACCGAAAATTTATTTATTCATTAATTTACTTATATATTTTTTTATAATGTTTTATACGGCGGACCTTAACCCCGCCATAGTCAATGTAACCAGATCAGCGAAAGAAAATATTTTAAACCTAAATATTCATTAGATATTAAATTGAAACAGACAACCATACAGATAGACAGTCAGGTTGTCCGTTAGTATATTTATTATTTTAGCTTCACGCTTTGTCCCCCATAACAGTGTAGTCAGAGAGAAACTAGTGTCAAGACACTTCATTATCCACTTTAAGACGTATTGAGTTGCGGAACTCAACGCCGCACTTTCAGCTTTGTCTTTGTAAGGTTTTTTTTTATTTTTTACTGCATCCCGCATCTAGCAGGGTAGGCAGAGGGAATCTGAGAACCTAGTATTTCCCACTCAAACCCAACCGAACCAAACCCAGTATTTTACACTCCGTTCCCTTTCAATATTTCCGTTCCCCACTTTCCGCAGGATTAAGCATTGCGTGCTGAGTGGCGAAACCTAAACAGCGCAAACTCAGGAAATGAAAATACTAAACTTTACATTTCCTGAAATGGGAATCGAACCCACAACACGCGCACGTTTGTGCCTCTACACCACGACAGACGTTCTCTTTTTTTTTTTTTTTTTTATTTATAACGGATGGCAAACGAGCAGAAGGACCACCTGATGGTAAGTGGATACCTTCGCCCATGAACATCTACAACACCAGAGATGTTGTAGATGCGTTGCCAACCTAGAGGATACAGATGGAAGAGGAGGACAATGTAGTATTCCGTTCTCGGAATCACAACATTTTGGGGAAAGGATGGGTGGGAATGGGAAAACCTGGCTTACATGCCATCGAATCGGAACACATCATAAGATATTTGGCGGTTCGTCTTTGACATGATAGTGGTCGCGAGCCAGACGGAGGACGAACCTCCTACCACCAAAGAATATAATCTCTTCGTAAGTGTAATGATATTGATATTTTAACAATATTGTCAAGAATAATAAATTATAAATGAATAAATCATGGCCATTAGAAATGAGCTTACCTAATTTGTTTGTTTGATCTAAGACTTTACATTGTCTTATAAATTTCGGTCATTGTTCCAATTCAATTAACGCGAGCACGTGTAAATAACGGAAGTTGTTAACATAGGGTGATTTGAATTTGAAATTTTCTTTATAACTTTTAACCTTCTAAGTACCATAATAAGTTAATTTATAGAATAGAATAGAAAATATGTGGACTTTGTATGTACTTCATTGTATCAAATATAACTAGAAAGATTAAACAAAATATTTATAAACTTTTTGTTAGCTTCACGCATAGCAAGTAGGCAAAGTAAACCTGAGAACATAGTGTTAAGACACTTCTTTCTCTTTTAACATCCGTTATATTTACCATTTTTCCGTTCCCCACTTTCCGCCGAAAAGAGGCATTGCGTGCTGAGTGGCGAAACTCAACGCCGCGCTTTGCCTTGTTACCAGAGCGATGAAATGAAAATACTAAATATAAATAAATGTATCATATTTTCATTTCCTTTATAAATTGTAGCCTAAAACACACGACAAATAAAGCGGCGAACGAAATTTCTTGATAGTCTCTTTCCGCCCGAATTCGAGACATTGCGAGTATAGTGGAACTCAACGCCGTGCTTTGTCTGACCAGAACGGAGAAATAAAAATAAATTAATAGAAAGTTTTATCAAATTTGGTACAGTTGTTTGGAAGTATGCAGACATTTTTATTTATATAAATACAATTAGATTTCACATGAAAAGCATATGTGAAACATACAAAAGAAATACCATAGAGCTTACAAAACAGACATTTTTTTTTGTAACTTCACGCTTTAACCTGCATATAGCAGGGTAGGCAGAGAGAACCAGAGAACCTAGTGTTAAGACACTCCATTCTCTTTCAACAATTCCGTTCCCCACTTTTATTAATAGAGCAAATAATAAGAAAATTAAACATCAATTATATTTGAACAAATTGAAACTACTTACTCAGAATGAACTATGACGGCATATATTATAATTAATACTAAAACAATTAAATACAAATAAAAATTTAAAACAAGTTGCATCGAACTAACCGCCTATATGACAATCAAGAAGTGCCAATCTCTTATGTCAAAAGCCTTATAAATGGCGGGAAAATAAGATTACATAGGATTAATAAAAAAAAGAAAGCAAAGGGTAGAATAGATGATTCCTAATTATACATCACAAACTTTTCTTTCTACGCGTTTCATCAAATTTTTCAATTTCATTTCTAAAGTCACCTCATTTAAATTACCCACAATTTTCAAATTTATTATTAGCTTGCAATGACAAAATAAATACATTTGGCACACGACGCGGTGCGATAGTAAAAATGCATATAAACAAATGTCCGTTCATTATTTCGGGAATACCACTTTATTTTTGATGTCACTCCCAATTATTTCAAGGAGTGGGACGTAAAAATGTGGATCAAAATGCAAAAATAATGTTATTATAATAGAATGTGAAAGCTAAAATATTGAAAATATTGAGGTTAGGTCCAGTGTCGCGCGACTGTAAACGCGACAGGTTATGGGTTCGATTCCCACTCCAGGGAGTGAAAATATTTATAATAAGTAATATTTAATATTTTGATTTCCTTCAAATGGTAAAAAGGCCGGCGTTGATTTCTGCCATTCAGCATGCAATACGTCAATTCGGCGGAAAGTGGGAAACGAAAATTTTAAGAGAACGGAATGTCTTAACAGTTCTCAGGTTCCCTCTGTCTATACTGCTATTGCGTGAACCAAAAAGGAACCTAAAATACTTATAGTACGAAATGATTTTAAAACTATTGTACTAATGATTCTATAATTATTTACATAAGTAAGACTATATTAATATTAGTAAGATTATATAAATACTAGTTGTTGCGCCCGATTTTGTTTCCATCTTTCGTAGTTTTGACTGCAAAACATAAAATCTCGTTTCCACAAGATTTTTTAGTGTTTCTTACTCTACTCTCTCTTCAGCTGGGCGTTATCTGTCACACTCTTGTCATGTCATTTCTTTTTTTTATGATTGAAAGGCTAACGTTTGACCGAAGTCTGATACTAAGCATTAATGTGTGTACGATGCCACTTGCATAGAAAATACCTGTTGACTATCGATTTGAAGACCCCCAAATAGCCCTAATAACCCCCATAGTCTCGCTGTGCGTATAAACAACGTAGACTCTTACCACTTTGTTCGGCAATAGACATATCCACCATGTACGGATGGCTTGAAGCAATTTTCCTGGATGTCCGATAGTGAAATCTCAATGAAATCTCTCTTTCTCTTTCATTTTTCATAAAACTAACTCTCTGCTCTTTAACTATTCCTTGAATAACGTCACTGGTTATTGCGCTGGTCGAGGATTCAAATTTCATAAGGTGATGTATATATATATATATATATATATATATATATATATATATATATATATTACAAAGCTCCAAATATGAAAATTTAAAGTTTGAATGAAAATTTTCAAAATAATCACAAAATCCATAACCGTATATACATATATAAAAGTTTATATAGTTAGTCGAGAATATAAAAACAGAAAGTATATATTAAATATTCCTTTCCTGTTATTCGTTACAACACTATCTCCTCTTCCAAGTAAATTTTCTTATCTATCTACTACACTAAAAACCCACATATGTTTTTATATTTCAACAACTAAAATTTCAAAATCAGGCGGGAAATGGAGAAACGAGACACTAGGGGACATTATATACGTAAACTAACTTTGTTTTAGCTTCGCGCTGTATCCCGCACGTAGCAGGTCAGGCAAAGGGACCCTGAGAACCTAGTGTTAAGACTCTCCGTTCTACTAACATTTCCGTTCCACACTTTTCGCCGAATTGAAGCATTGCGTGCTGAGTGGCGGAACTCAACGCGGAGCTTTGCCTTTTTCTTTGTTACCAGAGTAAATAAATGACAATCCTAAATATTAATTATTATAAGTATTTAATATATTCATATCCTTGATTTATATTTTCATTTCTTGGGTTTGGTAACAAGGCAAAGCGCGGCGTTGAGTTCCGCCACTTAACACGCAATGCCTCAATTTAGTGGAAAGTGGGGAACGGAAATGTTGAAAGAGAATGGAGTGTCTTAACACTACGTTCTCTGGTTCCCTCTGCCTACCCCGCTATATGCGGGATACAGCGTGAAGTTAAAGAAAATATATATATATATATCCTAGAATGGAATTGACCCACAACCTGTCTCACACTGTCTCTGCGCCACGATTGCCCTTCTTAACTTATTAAAAAAATGCACTTACATATATAGTTTCATAAGTTTCACCATAAAACACGATGGGCACGTTTAGTTTAATCTCCGGTGTCGATACAGAGGAGCCTCTGGGCAGCCTCTGGTCCACACCGTGGCCGTGTGGGTAGAACTGATCGCGCGTTATCGCGCCTGCACTCGCGAAGCAAAGCAACAGGACAACCGTCCACATCGCTGACTGGCATTAGACTGAATTTGTATACTCATACATTGTTAAATTGTTTTGTTAATCCTTACTAATATTATAAATGGGAATTTTAGTTTGTTGGATACGCTTTTATTGATCATGGAACTTTGTGCATATATTATATTTTTATAGGTATTAAAAAATTACCGTCTATCTCTCAAAGATATAAATAGGTTTAAAGCTTTTTAAAGCTTTGGACACCTAAAAAAATAATCTATTCAAATATTTTATTATAGTATTCAAATATTCAGCAAAAACTAGCGGCAAAATAGCTTTGCACGATTTTCTTATATAGATTTTTTTCAGAG
The DNA here is from genome assembly GCA_033558755.1 of Philaethria dido. Classification (NCBI taxonomy): domain Eukaryota; kingdom Metazoa; phylum Arthropoda; class Insecta; order Lepidoptera; family Nymphalidae; genus Philaethria; species Philaethria dido. Next base: position 284,193 of record JAKGSA010000088.1, on the reverse strand, counting down.
AAGGGCAAAGCGAACGAGCGTTCTGATCACCTGATAATAAGTGATCACCGCCGCCTACGGCTCCGTGTTACACTAAAGGAGGTTTCTGAAGGTACTCGTGTCATATCATATCTGAAATCACTGCCAGTAAAAAATTATGTATATACATAGCAGTGACGAAGGGTATATATTTAGGGAAGTCGGTATAGGATGTAAAGGTATTTAGTAATTTCACTATCGAATTTTAGTGATGACTTTTTTTATGAGGTTTTAGATGTCAGAGCTTGTTTTTTTGCAATTTTATACAAAAAAAAATCTGGCGACCTTTTTATGTTTTAGCTCTCACACCTTTCCTGACTTTATTTGTTTGCAAACTTAATTACAATTTGAATTCCACATTTTCTTGGTGCCCTTGTTTTTAGGACTCATACTTATATTTTAAAAATTAAGGCAAATCGGTGGGAACCGTACTGTATAAACGTCTCGCTACTGATACCAAGGTTTTTTTTTTATGGAAAAGGACAAGGCAAACGAGCATTCGGGTCACCTGATGGTAAGTGATTCCCGCCGCCCACGGCCCCGTGTAACACCAGAGGAGCTACAGGTGCGTTGCCGGCCTTTGAGGTGGGAGTAGGCGCGCTTCTTGAAGGTACCCGCAGGTAGGCCATTCCACAGTTCAGTGGCACGTGGAAGGAAATTTCTACGAAACTGCACTGTACTGGAGTGCCACGTATTCAGGTACTGTGGATGATATTTAAGTTTGTGACGTACTACTGTGCGGTGAGAAAATCCTGCGGCAGGAATCAGAAAAACCTACCTAGGTTAAAGAACATAAGCTTAAAGAACATATTAGAAAAAGTCGCCCTATTTAATATATAATTAATCTGTGCTGTAAAACGTACAAAATAAATAATGGTAATCTAAGAACAAGGAACACATTACGACATTTCACATAAACATAATTTGGGTTAATCACCGTTGGTTAGTTTTACTGTTTGTGGAACACTTAAGTAAAGCTGTTGAAAAGGAAGCTTTAAAACCAGGCACTTCTAAGATGTTATTCTAATTTTATTATATGTTGAATGGAATTCTTTTTAGTTAAATTATTAATTTAAATTGTATTAGTGTTCAAATATCGTTACAGCTTTATGTCATAAATGCACAATTTTGTGACCAACGATGTAAAGGAAGACAAAGCTATGGCAATTTCTATAAGTACAATTAAAACTATATGTATAATTAAAATTTTAACTTCAAATGAAATGCACTAAAAAAGTATAATTATTACGAATAACTCAAAAACAACTCATAAGATCTTATTAAATTTAAATATTACCACATCAGTATAGCTATCATATAAAAAAAATCATTAAAGTTAACGTCTGTCGCGGCGCAGAGGCAAAAGCGTGCGACTGTAAACGCGACAGGTTGTGGGTTCGATTTCCACTCCGGAAATGAAAAATTCCATTTCCTGGATTTGGTAACAATGCAAAGAGTGCCTTAACACTAGGTTCCCTCTGTCTACCCTGCTATATGTGGGGTACAGCGTGAAGCTATGTATGTATATATGTATTAAAGTTAAGTCACTCAGTAAAAAAAAATTGCGATAACACATTTTAAAAAAATCAAATTTATTACCTCCTTCTTTGAAAGTCGGTTAACAAATCATCCGATGCAGCGACCAAAACATTTACATATACATATATAGAAGGAAAGAACAAGAACAGAAAGAAAGTGAACATTTTTTTTATTTTAAACTTTTAAATAAATATATGACAAGTAGTTCCGCTCAATATTTTTTATTATTAAAAAACATATAGGCTTATGTAAATAGATGTAATATAACCGCGAAGTACAAAATCTTATCAATGAAAGATAAGCGTCGTCGTTAGGTTGGTCATTACTCTAACTTTTGACCTCGACTAATTTCGATTGTAAGAAGTTAAGTAAAAACCCAAATTTTTAATATAATAAGTAAATATTATAAAATATCAGATTTGTATGTTTGTCATTGTTAAGTAATAGATTTTAAATTACATAAGTGATAGTTCTCTCTGTTCTCTATTTTCTACCTAAACAGAGATAATAAGTTACAAACATACATAGCTTCGCGCTGTATCCCGCATATAGCAGGGTAGGCAAAAGGAACCTAGTGTTAAGACACTCCGTTCCCCACTTTCCGCCGAATTGAGGCATTGCGTTCTGAGAGACGAAACTCAACGCCCCGCTTTGCCTTGTTACCAAACAGGAGTGGGAGTCGAACCCACAACCTGTCGCCTTTACAGTCGCACGCCTGTGTCTCTGCGCAAAGACAAGCGTTAAGTAATAAGAGGAAAAATTCTATATCAATTCAGTTCAATATCAATTTTAATAATATTTAGTATTGTAATTTTCCTGGCTCTGGTAACAAGTCAAAACGTGGCGTTGAGTTCCGCCACTCAGTGCCTCACTCACATAATGCCTCAATCGAGCGGAAAGAGGGGGACGGAATTGTTGAAAGAAAACCGAGTGTCTTAACACTAGGTCGTCAGGTTCCCTCTGCGTACCCTGCTATATGCGGGATAGAGAGTGAAGCTAAAAAAATATATCAAATGCAACCTTTACGCTTTTTACCTCATAAACCCAACGAGTTTTTCACTTTCTATACTTTCGAGACATTGTGTATTGAGTGGCGGAACTTAACAACGCTCTTTTTCTTAACTAAATGGAAAAATAAAAATATAATTAAATTTATCATTTCCCCATATTTAAGATGGCTCGATTACTCCAGGATCGGAAGATCGAATCGATAACCTACTGTGTTTACAGTCAGACACTGTTCCACTGCGCCACCAAATGTTATTTTTTTAGCTTCACGCAGTATCCTGCACTAAGAACCTAGTGTTAAGACACTCCGTTCTCATAACATTTCCGTTCTCCACTAACCACCGAATTGTAATATTGCGTGCTAAGTGACGAAACTCAACGCCGCGCTTCGCTTTGCTACCAGAGCGAGGAAATTAAAATACTAAATAATAATTATTATATGCGCGATAGGTTGTGAGTTCGATTCCCACTCAGGAAATGTAAACTTTAGTATTTTCATTTCTTGGGTTTGGTAACAAAGCAAAGCGCGGCGTTGAGTTCCGCCACTCAACCCGCAATGCCTCACTTCGGCGGAAAGTGAGGAACGGAATTGTTGAAAGAGAATGGAGTGTCTTAACACTAGGTTCTCTGGTTCCCTCTACCTACCCCGCTATATGCGGGATACAGCATGAAGTAAAAAAAAAAGTTATTATAAATATTTTCATTCCCTAAGGTGACAATCGAACCCACAATCTGTCGCGTTTACAGTCGCACGTTTGTGTCTCTGCGCGACCACTGGCCTAAAATTATTATTTGCTATTACATATATAACAATATAATAGCCTAATCACTGATCGCTCATTACCTATACTAGGATAATGGCACACTTAATACTTAACGTTTACCATGTTTATTAGTTTATCCTGATTCTCTTTTAGTTACTTAAGACGATTATTTATTTACATTTAATTAATTTATTCTATTTCATTAATATATTTGTAATTTGTTTTTAAAATTCTTATATTTGTAAAGATAGATGTTTGTTACTCTTTCACGCAAAAACTACTGCACGGCTCTAGGTGAAGCTTTACAGTACTTAATATGATAGAATAACGCATAGACTGTAGTTTATAAAGATTAAATATAATATAAATAAAGAAAAAATGTTCGTTTCCTTTTAATGAAAGCGGACGGTGGATGAAAATTGAATCGGTGAGTGCAGAAACAACGTAAGTCACAATAAGTGCAATCAAATGCAAAAGTTCGTAAACGATTTAAACTAGCTTAGAAAGACAAGATGTGTGTTGTTTTTCCCCCTCCTGTAAAATTTGAAAATCCGTTGTTTCTGCACTCACCGATTCAATTGTCATAAATAAAGTTGTATTTATGTATGTATTTATGAATTTGTCTTCCTATTTATGTATATATCTATGTATTTATGAATTTAATACTCCCATACCTTAAGGTTGCCTGGCAGAGATCGCTTACAGCGATAAGGCCGCCTGCTGTACATTTATTTTTTAATTGTTTCGTTTTAATTTTTCTCTATAACATTGGTGTACGATAAAGCATATTATTATTATTAAAGTTTATATCAAGTGGTGTAAAAAACAGTATTTTTCACAATAATGCTTTGGCAATAAATTAACAATTCGAATGACCACATGATCGTGTTTAATATATTTAACCGAGATTTCTTTTTAACCGAGTCCAAAAAGGAGGTTATCAGTTACTTACTGTTACTGAGTGAACCAATTTTAATGATTCTCCTTGTATGCCATAGCTAGTGCTTTCGAAGTGGTCTCATTTAAAGTTAGCTTAGATTTCATGAGTAGTTTTTTATTTATAATAATTTACTTACTTAACTTCACGCTTTATCCTAGCGGGGTAGTCAGAGACAACGGAGCGCCAAACGCTACGGTCCATGCATACCTCTTTTGCCTCGTCCACAGTTATTAACCTCTTCATGCATGCCCTCCAGGGGGTCCTCATGCTTTTTACGTGACCTTCCTCCAGTATCATAATAATTTTATTCATAATAATTGTACTTTTAAGTACATGATGTTAGAAATCGGTTTTCTTGTTTGTCAAAATCATAAACTATAAGGTGATATTTCGATATAATCGAAATGTTGAGACATTGTATGCAAAGTATTTCAAATATATGTATGTAATAGTTTTTAACACGGTGTTTTAAATATCGTCATATTATTTCAATGATTGGCCTTACTGATAGCTTTTCAAGTGCGAAAATATCTTCCCAAATTTGTAGGTCGGCAACCTCTCGTCGAAGCACGCCAGCTTGGCATCTTGCCCTGAGATAAAACTTACAATTCAACATTATTCTTATAATACGTTTACTAATAACTGTCTATTTTTATGATATCAACAATTGAATTTTTTTACTTTCTTTCTGAATTTCCTTTCACATAGGTTTGAAGTAAGAGTTATGAAGCTATGTCATAGTTGCATTTACTTAACGCATTAATTAATAACTAATTAATATATTAAAAAAATAAAATTATTACTCGTAGAACGTGTCAAAAGACAGTGACAAAGGTAACACCTTGTCCCAACATGATATTAATATCATAAAATTATGTTTGTAATATTGCCTCAATTCGGCGGAAAGTGGGGAACGGAGTGTCTTAACACTAAGTTCTCAGGTTTCCTCTGCCTACCCTTCTATATGCGGGATACAGCGTGAAGCTATATATGTATGTAAAATAGTCTAAATCGGTTTGGAATGTGCGACACTAAAAAAAATATTTATCTTCGATTTTTATATTAAAAAAGGCGTGTGCGCCAATTTTCAATATGAAATTCTATTTTGAGCATCATTGGCGGCATTCGTTTCTCCTTTTTGAATGTTAGAACATAAAACGACATAATATTGCAGCTTGATGTTTTGTTTTACCAATGAAAATGATTAAAATATAATAATTTCCGTTTTACAGGGTTTTATGTGAGGGTTATTATGTGGAGCACCTAACCAAGCAGATGAAGGCTGGCTACCAACAAAACCTCAGAATGCTCCTCATCAACCGCTACTACCAGAAGCCCCAATCATCCATATACACCCGAGGCGGGGGGTGGGGGGCGGGGGCCTACAAGGCACGTTGCGGTGAAGCACACTCGTCGACTTTATCGGAGTTGCGCACGGGGGCGAACTGCATGCCTCTTTGACCAGTAGACTAGGTGATCGGCTTTCTTAAGCTAACCACTCTGTTGCTGATTTAAGTATGTAGCGATCGTCTGCTTTTTTTTATGGATAACGGATGGCAAACGAGCAGAAGGACCACCTACAGATAAGTGGCTACCTTCGCCCATAGACATCTACAACACCAGAGGTGTTGAATTCTAACCCCGTCCCCTCACAGGGAGAAAATGATTAAAATATAATGACTGCCCTCAGTGCCCTGGTCTCCTGTATGTACGAAGAGATCTTCCTCACCCGTTCTATTGCCTCCTTCTCGAGCATCACTGCCTCGAAGGAAAAGCGAATGTCGTCTCACGACCTCTCGCAACCCACAGTGGTCTCTACCACGGTCAATAGGAAGAGGCCTTATGACACTAGCAACGGGTGACGTTGAGACGCCCAGACTAAACACACCTCCAGCGTATACTCCAAGAAAACAGTACAAGGCTTAGCTTTAAAATATATACATATGTAACTATTACCATAATGTAACAATGTTTCTGTTACCTAATTTTATTTATAGCCTATATTTATTAATTACATAAAAACTATTAAGTAATTTAAATAACTTTCTTATAAAAAAATATTCATTCAGAAGTAAAACTCGAAAATTCGTGATATTTTTCTTATTACATAAATTTTATTCATAATTTAGCAATTTTAACTTATATTGTATTGAAAATCGTTTAGTAATAAGCAAGTATGACGTAATTATTGTTGTGCGTTTTGATAAACGGGTAATATAAATAGGATAGTAGGTTAGTTGGAGTATCATTACCTAAGTGTGACCTAAAAGTTGAAGCAAAGTACCCAAATAGATATGGACGCTAAAACAGTATTTGTGTTTTGTTTACATCTGCTGTGTTTAAAGGTTTGTATGCATTATTACTTTAAATTGAAGGGACTGTATTCACAGTATATTTTCATTTTTTAATATTTTTTCTTATTGTAAAATTTAGTATTTTCATTTCTTGGGTTTGGTAACAAGGCAAAGCGTGGCGTTGAGTTCCGCCAATCAACTCGCAATGCCTCAATTCGGCGGAAAGTGGGGAATGGAATTGTTAAAAGAGAATGGAGTGTCTTAACACTAGGTTCTTTAGTTCCCTCTGCCTACCCTGCTATATGAGGGATACAGCGTGAAGTTAAAAAAAAAATCTTCCCATATTTTGACGGGATAAGACTATAATCGTAGTAGGATAGTCAGAGTTATTCACTGTTGAATGGTGGAACTCATCGCCGCGCTTTTTTACTAGAGCGGAGTGATAAAAATTGTTTAAATATAATAATTGACCTGAATGGGAATCGAAGGTAGAACCAAACTAGAATATTTACTCTGTCTCACTGCGCCATGATGGGGTAAAAAATAAATATTTTATATTTTTAGGTTTTTAAACCTTTTTCGCCGAAATGCTATTATTTCAATAAATTACAAACAGTTTAAAATTAATATAACAATATTAAATAAACTCTTCATTTTTGTTACAGCACACCATCGCCCAATGTATCAACACGCCAATGATGTCAGAATTCAACCCGATGGCAATGCCAAATGGCATGCCAGGACAATTCACAGGCCAACTTGCCATGCAAATGCCATTCTTACCAGCGCCAAGTTTCTCCATATTTGCCGATGGCTTAGTTGTCGATGGGCTTGTAGCTGTTACAGGTTCTATGCCATTCCTTGGCACGGTCACACTTGGTGGTACTTTGCCTGCCAATGGCCAAGGCAGTGTTTTGTACAGCTGCGGCGATGGCACGGTTGGCATGTTGAGCGAAATGCCAATGGGACTAAACAGCGAAATTCCAGCTGTTAGATCGATGCCACCAGCTTGGAATCCAGCTGTAATGTAATTGTTTTGATTGTTTGTTTGTTTTTTGTAATTGTGGTTAAATAAATGTGTATTTTCGATTATATATGTGTATTATTATTTTTTTTATTTTATATTATTTTGTATTGTATACTAGCTAGTAATTATATTAGACAAAGCGCGGCGTTAAGTTCCGCTTAACACACAGTCTCGAATTCGGGCAGAACGCGTCTTGACAATAGAGTCACTCCCACTATAAGGATTAAAGCCTAAAACTGTTTTATTTTAGTATATATAATTTTGTTATATAGTAGGGGACGGAAATGTTAACAGAGAACGGAGTGTCTTAACACTAGGTTCTCCTGTTCCCTCTGCCTACCCTGATATGTGCGGGATACAGCGTACTTACAATTAAAAAGAAATTAAACAATTAATGCAAATTTACGTAAGAATTTAAATAAACTAATAATTTCACATTAATTTTATATGAAAATACGTGACACACATAATAATTGTGCCACTAGTATAAATATATTAGAAAAAAGATCACGTACGGCACATTGTAGTAGCAAGTGTTATGTAATGGCGATAAAGATTCAATTAATTAATTTATTTCTAAATTATAATATTTTTTTGTATTAAAAAGATGTTAATAGATTTTTTAAAGAGAGAAAATTTTCCATTCTCCACAGGAAATCGAGATATTGCATGTTGAGTGGCGAAAATCAACGATTTTTTTTAGCTTCACGCTATATCTCATATCGATATCTCATTTCCTAAGTCTGGTATAAAGGCATAGCGCGGCGTTGAGTTCCGCCACTCAGCACGCAATGCCTCAATTCTGCGAAAAGTGGGAAACGGAGTGTTTTTACACTAGGTTCTTAGGTGCCCTCTGCCTACCCTGCTATATGCGGGATACAGCGTGAAGCTATGTATGTTAATATTGACGTTTTGTAATTTGGTTTCAGCTTCACGTAGTTCCCATGTAAAAAAATATATTAAAAAACCAAGTAAAAAAATCTATTGTTAAGACTCTCCATCATCATCATCATCTCCTCAATTCAAAGCCGTGCTGTGTTACATATAATAAGTATAATATAAACATAATCACCATTATGAGGCCATCGGAGTGTCTTACGGTTTTTATAACAATATTTTCATACCCTAACTACAAAGTTAGGGTTATTGAAATTAAAATTAAATATTGAAATTCGTCTAAGAAGCGGGTTCGCATTTTTTCGCAAAATCTTTTAATATTGTAACAACTGAAAATGGCGAACAAGAATAAAAACTAAAATTATTAGAAAATTATTTTATTGAACGGTAATATTAAAAAAAAAAACTAGAGGACAGATTACAATTTGTGACATATAGACTAAATATAAATCTCAATCACAAAAATACTATGAGCATATATACTTAGATACCATATTTTATTACATATGACGTTTTAGAGGGGGGAGAGGAAAGATGAGGAGGGGTAAGGAGTGATTGGGAGAGGGAGGACCCATTATGTCTTTTTTATCACAAATATTTTTTTATAAAACTAACGTTTTCATGTGTGCTTTATATTTTTAATTAATAAATTGAGAACAGACGGATGGGATGATAGATTGTTATTTAGCCATTCTTACAAGAACGAAAAAAAAATTGTCATATGTAATAAATAAATGGTATTTTTACATATTCTAAAGTGCTAACTCTATTGATTTTTAATTTATAAAAAAAAGACTTTCCATATCCTGTAATTAAAGTATTAAAAAATATTAAACAATTATAAACTTCATTTTGATTCAGAATAAATAAAAAATTAAAACCAATAATACAAAGCTAATAATCTCAAAAGAATATATCATTTCATGATAAGTATGTATGATAAATCATTATTAACCTCATTGTGAAATAGTTCTTCAAGAATATTATAATAAAAATAATCATCCTATATACTTGTAAATTCAGATATTTTTTTAATTTTATTATTTTTCTTGGTTTCACAATAAAAAAATATGAGTTAGCAATTTAGTACATATATGTACTCGTAATATAATAAAATGACAAGTTTAGGCATAACAATAGCCCTCGTTCTGATAACACCACTCTGGCTCAATAGATTCGGGTCTGATTCCGTGACGGACGAGACGTTCCCTGTGAAAGAATTAAACATAAATAATGGAATTTAGATAAAACCATTATCCTTATTTTTATTCGCCTGTCGTGGCGCAGAGGCACAAGCGTACGACTGTAAACACGACAGGTTGTGCGTTCGATTCCCACTCCAGGAAATGGAATTTTTCAATTCCTGGGTTTGGTAATGAGACAAAGCGCGGCGTTGAGTTCCGCCACTTAGCACGCAATGCCTCAAATCGGCGGAAAGTGGGGAACGGAATTGTTGTAAGAGAACGGAGTGTCTCAACACTAGGTTCTCTGGTTTTCTCTGCCTACCCCACTATATACGGGATACAGCGTGAAGATAAAAAGAAAAAAAATACGAAATAATGAAAAGTCAAACATAATACTAAAGGTATTTATTAACACTTTAGGCATCATGTGCATCTTTTTGTCACACAGTGTCTAGAACACTGTGTATCCAAAAGTATACTCATTTTTGTATCTAAATGTCACACGGATATTTATCCGTCTCCAAGGAAAAAGGGGGAAAAATGGGGGTGAAAAACAATATATGATATATTATGAAGATTTAAACACATTCCAACCAAAAAAAATATTGTTTTTTTTTTTAAACGCTCACTTAGGGTCTGGCGCTGAGGGTGTTAAACATAAATATCAATAACCTGACACCCAGCATGCGGTACTCGGCGTCCTGCCACGTGGAGTCGGGCTCGGCCCACAGCCGCTCCGCCATGGCGGCGCCGCGCGGCCACAGCCGACCCTCCACCGACGAGCCGTCTGCCTGCTCCGTCCACAGCGCCGCCTCGCCGCCTGACGACATACGTCACGATATATGTCACGTCACGATATATGTCATGTCATGACATGTGATTTCATGTCATGTCACGTCATCATTACGTCGTGAAATGTTAAGTTATTTTATTTTAAATATTAGATAAGATACTACTTCACAAATATTACAAAAAAAATAATGGCAAGAAAGAAGTACTAGATGACGCCATAAAAAACAACATATACTATTTATAACAAGACACAAAAATAATGCTTAAATACTAATATCTTTTGTTTGCCATTACGTCATAACGTGACATATGACTTTATATCATATTACGTCACTATTAATAAAATTTCATAAGAACGAGTAACGAAACCACGTTGAAAAACTATTTCTTATACAAAAATAAAATTGATAAAAAATAAATTTATTTGATCTTAGCTATTTCATTACTGTTATTGATAAAATTATAAGATAAAAATTATTGAACTGTATTTCTAAATAATTTTCTCAGAAAATCCAAATATTTTTGATACTTGTTTTAATAAAATATTGGTAATAACATTATAACTACATAATGCTTTTACAGATTCACTTACTCTTGACGTTATCATGACATGCCATTTACTGACATGGCAATGTCATTTTATGACATAATACTACATCATAGAAGTTATAGTTTGACTATTTTCTTTTATTTAATAAAATAATTATAGTTTTATACAGTGAATAATGAAATATACCTAATATTTGCTTATAATACTCCTGAGCCATTATCCTTGGACTATTTTCGTACACCTTCTGCCAACCAATGTATGGTGAACACCAATTGTTTCCTGAAAATTTTTTTTTTTTTTTTTTTTGAAATAATATATTACTTTAAATATGATTTCAATAAATAATTTTATTGAATATTATCGATATTTTTTTAAAAAAAATTGTTTGTATTTTCATAAATCTGTTTGGTCGCTTTCTCTAAAGAAATAATATGTTTTTTTTTTTAACTTCACGCTGTATCCCGCATATAGCAGGGTAGGCAGAGGGAACCTGATAATCTAGTGTTAAGACACTCCGTTCTCTTTCAACAAATCCGTTCCCCACTTTCCGCCAGATTGAGGCATTGCGGTTGTTTGGCGGAACTCAACGCCGCGCTTTGCCTTGTTACCAAACCCAGAAAATGAAAATACTTCATTTCCTGGAGTAATTAAATAATATTATAACAATTAAATATGTATACTATATATCTTTTTTTGTTTATAAAGATTGATACAGAGAGTCAATGACATTTTATTGTGGTGGTCATTATTTTATTTAAATTTTAATTATTTTGATTTTCCTGTTATGTTAAAAGCGACTCCGAACATGTTTCGAAATATGGGGAAATCTATATAAGAAAAAACTTTATAAAAAAAAAATTACCTGACCCAACCCAAGCACCGAATCCGCAATCAAAGTAAAGGGCGTCATAGTTAGACATGATGAGACGGTAGCCCTTCTCCAGCAGACCCTTGATTTGAGGATCGGCTCCTGTCGTCCATACCTATAATGTAATAAATATATAGATATTAATGATAATTCGGGTGGAAAATGATGAACGGAGTGTTTTAACACTAGGTTCTTTCTGTCTACCCAAGTTATGCGAGAAAAAAATAATATTAAGTAGCAAAATTCAATTGGAATATTTGTCTAAAAACAAATATGTACATGTGACAATTTAACCATGAATTTTACAATTTTTCACTTAAGTACAATTTATACCTATCTACAAAACCATTCCTTATAAATAAAAACGTCACAATAGTATGCAATAAAAGAACTTTATTTATCTGAAATAATAAATTTTACTTTATAATTGTATCTGTTTTATAATCTTCATTTTTTTAATATCGGGTGGAAAATGGAAAATGGAGAACGGAGTATATTAACACTAAATTCTTTCTGTCAACCATAAATACATGAAACAATAAATTATTTGGGTTTAGTAAAAAGGCAAAGGGCGGCGTTAAGTTCCGCTGCTCAGCACGCAATGCCTCAATTCGGCGGAAAGTGGGGAACGGAGTGTCTTAACACTAGGTTCTCAGGTTCCCTCTGTGTAAAAAATAAAATAATTATACTTACTTGAATGATATAATCATCTTTGTTAAGGAACTGGTCGACATGATTGAATTCTGTGAGTGTACTCGTCCACAGTACCAGAGGCACGCGTTTGCCGAAAGCCTGGAAAAACATTTGAATTAAATATTTTGTACAAGGAAATTATTGATCAATACAAAAATATTTTATTTATTATACAATGAAAATAACTTAAATATAATCATTCTCCCGAGTGAGAATCGAACCCACAACCACTGCCTTTATATAAGGCATGTAACTTGTTGTTCATTTTATTTTTTATTACAACTGGGAAAACAAATGTAATTATAATAGTTGCATACGTTAATAATAATTTTAAAATAATATAGTCAACACAACGACATGACGTGACACAATAATTCCTAAACAACCTTCGCGCCGTAACATTATACGACAATACATTGACAATGACGTGACAATACATAAAAGACTCCTGATATGACAAAACAGCACTTGTGACGCGTGACAACGTCAAAAAATTTTATAAGATTTAAAAATATAAAACAACAATACACAAGTGTCATTTAACATGACGTAACAATACAATACACAAATGTCATATAACATGACATGACAACATACAAGTGTCCTATAACATGACGTGACAATATACAAGTGTCATGTAACATGACGTGACAATATACAAGTGTCATATAGCATGACGTGACAATATACAAGTGTCATATAGCATGACGAGACAATATACAAGTGTCATATAACATGACGTGACAATATACAAGTGTCATATAGCATGACGTGACAATATACAAGTGTCATATAACATGACGTGACAATATACAAGTGTCATATAGCATGACGTGACACGTGACATGACGTGACATACCTTGTAAGCGCGCGCCTGCGCCTCGCTCTGGAAGTAGTTCCACAGTTTGAGGAAGGCGGCGCGGTCGAGTCCCCAGCCGCTCTGCGCCATGTACTGCTGTATCTGCTGCGACGAGTTCCAGCAGCGGTCGCTAACTTCATCACCACCCATGTGGAATATGTCCGTGCTCGTGAATAGCTCTGGAATTGGAAATATATATTTTAAAATAATATCTTTTTTTTTTTAACTTCACGCTGTATCCCGCATATAGCGGGGTAGGCAGAAGGAATCAGAGAACCTAGTGTAAAGACACTCCATTCTCTTTCAACATTTCCGTTCCCCACTTTCCGCCAAATTGAGGCATTGCGTGTTGAGTGGCGGAACTCAACGCCGCGCTTTGCCTTGTTACCAAACCCAAAAAATGAAATTATTAAATTTTACATTTCCTGAAGTGGGAATCGAACCCACAACCTGTCGTGTTTTCAGTAGCACGCTTGTGCCTCTGCACCACGACGGGCGTAATATATTTAATAAATTGTACAAACCAGCCATATCAGAGTAAATATCTTCTAGTACATTATATAGTTCAGGTTTGGTGGGGTTGAGTTGACCGCAGGGAGGCTCCACACAGTATGAGCCCCATGGTTCTGCCTGTTTGTAATACAAATGTTAATATTAAAATATATTTGTATAATTTTGTGTTTATATTGTATATGTATGTTTGTCTGTGTATTTTTTTTTGTTGTTTTTAAATATTTGTCTATTCTCTCATATATTTTACTGGGTAATCTAAAAAGGCAAGGTATAAAAAGTATGTTGATTATACACATCCAAAGTTTTACCTCAGATTCGTACGCATTTCGATTTATAATCATTTTTTTTTTAAAACTTCCAAGCCAAATAAACATTTAAATGAAAAATTATTCGAATGAGATAATAACAAAATCTAGAGATAAAATTTAAACCTAAAACTCTTACCCTGAAAAGTAATCATGAAAAAAATGAATTCAACTTATTCACGCCTAAACAAATTTAATGTGTAATATACATATATATATATATATTTAATACCTTAAAACAAACAGTAAGTCCTGTATCCTGCCATCCTTCACCAACATGAGCTGGTGCATCGAATTCAGGTATAACTCGTACACCACGTTCTAGAGCGAATTGGACCACTTCACGAATTGTTTCTGGTGTGTATATCTGATAAAATTAATAAGTTATTATTTTATTATACTTATTATAAGTGGCGAGGGGTGAAAATTTTATAAAAGTAAGCCGATATACTTAAGTAAGCCGGTATAGCTAAGTAAGCCGGTATAGTTAAGGAAGCCGGTATAGTTAGGGAAGCTGGTATATTTAGGGAACTCGGTATGGTTAGGAAAGCCGGTATTTTTGGGGACGCCAGCATGCTTAAAGAAGCCGGTATACTTAGGGAAGCCGATATAGTTAGGGAAGCCGGTATACTCAGTGAAGCCGGTATATGGAGGAAAGCCGATATATTTACGTGGTTTACTTGGTAAGCAATGAAAAATATATATTTTTTTTAAACCCTTTTAAATAGATACTCACTTTACTGGGACTGTAAGCGCCATACTTATATAATTCAGGGCGTTTAGAAGTAACGAGAGGAAAACTTTGACTGTCTGTTATGTGCCAGTGGAATGCGTTCAATTTCACTAATGCCATTGCCTCTGAAATAATACAAAAAAAATATATTATTATATTTTTGGAAAATGTATAAAAATTGAACGTAACGGGACTCGAACCCGCGCCTCTTAGAGACTAGCGCTCTGACCGCTAAGTCAATGCGTTTTTATAGTTCATAACAATTTTTTATATTTTTAGAAAATGTACAAATAATTTTATATGTTTTTTGAAAATGTCCTTCGATCCTAAGTGTGTGATTAAAATTATCAAAAATATTAAAAAATATCATTATCTCTTACCAAATGATTGTTCTTAGAAATAGTGTTTGGGTAGCAGAAATTTGTAAGAATCTCTCTACAGAGATAACAACATAAATAAGTTGTAACAAGCATATAAGAATTTTGAAGCAGATTTGAGTCCTCACTCTTTTAACTTCTAGAAAAGGTATCAAAAATATTTTTTATACACCATCTTCAAAGCAGGAATCGAACCCGTACCTCATGGTTATTCTAACATTTCTGAACTCCAAATTATTATATTTTTTCGATTCTTATATAGACTTAAACGTGAACTTACCAATAGTAGCTTTAATCATGTCGACTTCGATGTAGTTCCTTGCAGTGTCCAAAAGTATACCTCTGTACGGGTATACTGGGCTATCATCAATTGAAGCATCGCGTGCGATCTGAAAAATTATATTAGGTATAATAATTATAATTGTTTTAATCAGAGAAAACGTAGTGTCACGACACTCCGGCCTTGTTTGTCTGCCTGAAATAAAGTGCGTAAAGTGCGTGCGTACGTACGTACGTACGTCTACGTTAATTAAGTGTTGACATGCGAAACTCAACGCCGCGCCCCAGATTGAGTATCTGACATTCAAATATACGAGTGTCACAGTGGATTGAATTGTATTTAAAAAATATTTCATTTTAATATTCTTACGGTGTACAGTTAAGTTTGTTGTCTAAGAAGGCGTGGATTCAAAATCTTTGGTTAAGTTAAGCTAAACATTCGTATAGTATTAATGTAGAGTCCTCCTTATGTTCAAAATAAACATATAATAACCATATATATATATATATATCTTTTTTAGTTTCACGCTGTATCACGCACATAGCAAAGTAAGCAGAGGGAACCGAAACACTTAATGTTATGTCACTTCGCGTTCTATTAAGATTTCCGTTCCCCACTTTCT
>JAKGSA010000088.1:252910-264927 GCA_033558755.1 Philaethria dido | reverse complement strand
CGATTCCCACTCCAGGAAATGTCAAATTTAGTATTTTTATTTCTTGAGTTTGGTAACAAGGCAAAGCGCGGCGTTGAGTTCCGCCACTTAAGACGCAATGCCTCAATTCGGCGGATAGTGGGGAACGGAATTGTTGAAAAAGAATGGAGTGCCTTAGCACTAGATTCTCTGGTTCCCTCTGCCTACCCTGCTGTATGCGGGATACAGCGTGAAGTTAAAAAAAAAAAAAATTTAGTAAACGCCCCTATTATTCTATCACTATCTTTTTTTATCAGTCATTGTTCGTATTTTGTGTATGTATATATTTTTACCCAAAAATATTTTTGATGGCAAGTTGATATTGCGATAAGGATCAGATATGTTTTAACCTGAATATCAATAAAGTACTCGCGGAATTGGATGGATTATCTCGCATACTTTTTGAGAGATTTAAAATTCAAAGAAAAATATTATTATTATTTATATTAAAATTTAAATTATAAAATATCAGATACTTATCCTTACTAGTGTCCCCGTTGACGCGTTAACAACGCGTTGTCTGTAGCGATGTATGTATATGTCATATATAAACAAGGATGTCAAACCATGGTAGTGTGTGTAACATTTATTTTACTAATTTAATATACTTTTTCTGCATTATTTAAAAAAAAATGTTAGCATTCTGCACTCCTTTTCTATATAAACTATAAGTGTGCCAAATTACATGCTCCTCCGTCCAAGCAATTTTCGTAAAAAGGGGTACAAAGTTTTGTTTCACGTATTTATATATAGATATTATGGCCAAATTACACAAAATCTTTATAAATTGTAGACTATGAAATGTAAGCTAACATAAATTCTTGTAAACTGTAAATTTTATTCTACATCCGTTCAGTAGTCTTTGTCCATCCTCAAATAAATTCGCAATTATAATATTAATAGGGTCATATAGTTATTAAAATAAATTATTTGTACGGAAAATTGCTATTGTGACATTGGTGAAAAGTAATATACAGTGTGTACACGATGACTGTGAGTTTGATCCCCGCTCATCGAAATATCAAAAATCGCTATCGACTTAGATAGATGGCTCTAGTTTGTAACGCTATGTACCAAAAATGTATTGTTAAGAATATCTTAAATAAAAAAATACAATAAAAGCCACTTACCATTGAAGTATAATGAATAAATATATTATATTAAAATATAACTTTTCTAGCCACATCCTTATTAGATTATCTGAAACAAAAAATACGAATTAACAAATACATACTATCTATTAGTCAAATGTAGATCTACTTTTTTTTCAAGTACCTGTTTTTTTCTGCGTAAACCAAGAGAAGCTAGAACTTAGCCAAGAGACTTCTCTTGCTGCCCGAATTCAAGATATAACGTATGGAGTGGCGGAACTCAACTCCACGCTTGTCTTACCAGACAAGGGAAATGAAAATAATTTAGTTTAAATAGGAATCGAACCCACAACACCCACATATTTTCGTATACAGACGCTATCCCACTGAACCAGGCCTACTCATTAAATAAAGGTAAATACATATAAGAACGAAGGTAAACCTGTTGAGCCATCTGCTATAAGTATACTTAGTTAATTATCCTTATTCTTCTGTATGAGGATAACTATTTGCTTTACAGGATATAAGAACAAAAAAGAAATAAACAAAAAAGAAGTCTAGACAGATCATATCGATTTTTCCATAAAGTAAATCCATTTTTTTTATTTTTTTTTTTTTATTCAAATAATAAATACAGAGTAACATAAACAAAGCTTTCTTATATTATTTGTATATTCCTTTTTTTTTTTTTTTTTTTTTTTTCTTTTTTATTATTTAACTAATGATTAACAATATCAAAAAGAAACTGTTTGTTGATTTGATGTACTAGATTCAGAAGACAAATATATTTGTCTATCTAACGCGATGTGTCATGCTGTAACTACCTACATACTAATCTCTCTATTAGATTAATTGAAATCTATACCTTAGGTATTTGGGACCATCAAAGCGATTATCTAAATCTTCTTTATAATCCCATAGGATAGGACATGGACATGTACTGTCATTAAATAACGGTTATCTAATATAATTTGTATAGTCACTAGTTATAAAAGTAAAACTCTTTCTTTCATTACTGACTCACTGACAAATAAAACACAGTCGAAACTACGAGAAGCTGAAATACCGCATGTGTATCTTCAAATCAATTCAGGATTTTTCAGAAAATTTCCGGAAACAGAAATTGTCACATTTTATCAACTACGGAAAGATGGAAAAATAAATATTATAAAAATAAATAAAAAATAATCCAAAAAAAGACAGTAGTGGGCAACAACTAGTCTAGAGGCTCAAGGAGCTGAAATATGACATATCTTCCTATCTTCAATTTTTTTTCGAAAATTTCTATGGAATCGAAAATAATTAGATTTCACCAACTACGGAAAGATGGAAAAATAAATATTATAAAAATAAAATAAAAAAAATCCAAGAAACGAAGTTGCGTGCAAAAAGTAGTTTAGTGGGCTAATATATAACACTTCTGCCCCCCTCCGTCGTTATTGAAATTATACAAATAGTATCATCTTTAATATGTTACATCCTAATAATCTGAATGACACAGTGTATATATAAATACATAAATAACAAAACAACAATATTACAATTAATAAATATCTATATAATGCCAATGCACAAAAAAAAGTTCACTGACTCATAAACAAATGTCACTAAACATTGTATTTAAAAATGGCTAAGAACGATACGCCATATTAAAATCTACTTTATATTTGTCGTATTAGGATCCATTATTGTAGTATTAATAAATATTTTTTAAAACATGTTTACGTACCTCTCGATCCAGCGTCCACTCGATGTCGCGAATGCCGGCACAGTGATATACGAACTTGTTTAAATATAGATATATTTTCCCGCCTAATTTACTTTTAGAGATGTCAAACGAGTTTATTTTTTTTATTTATTACTATTTAAATAAGGATCCTAATGTGTTTAACCTTTTGCATAATTTTGCCTTAGATTGTAGCAAACAAAAAAATATTGGGACCTGTATAATATAAACTTTACGGGATATAATGATTAAAAACATTTTATATAAATTCGCTATACTTATACAAACTTTACGGGATATAATGATAGAAACATTTAAAAAAAAATAAAAATATCTATTTTCGAATTGTCATTTAGTTATTGAAGAAATACATATGTACTCGTACTCGTGGCTTTAATTTCTACAAGCTACGAGAAGTAAGAAGGAAGTTATAAATTTAAATACCTTAATCTACATTCTACCCCATATAAATACCTGTATAACGTGTTATATTCATTCGTATCAAATTTAGAAAATTATTAAATGTTAATAAAGTCTTATTATATTTTTGAATATTTTATATTGTATTTTATATTGGTACATACAATTACTTTTCAAAGAATTTTTTTTAAGCGCAACTTGTCCTCAAATAGGAATAGGACCTACAACCAATAGCTTATACAGTCAAACACTATATGCGTCGCAAAGTTGCTATTTATCTATAAAAAAATGTATAAACTGTAAAAAAGTCAACTAAATATAAGAATATAAATATTTTAAATAGAAACGAATACCCAGGTTTTGAAATATCAATGCTGTATTGCTAGGCTTCACCTTTAATTAACTTAACACATTTATTTTATCATGCTTCTTTGACATTGTTGTGAACTTATAGATCTTTTTATTTTGTCTCTAAGCATTTAATTTAGAGCAAAACTAAAATAAAAAATATATGAAATTTAAATACTGTTTGTTTTGATGTTTCCACTATCTTAATTATGCAAATTGGTGGATAGATAAGTACGCTTATAGATCTTTTTGATGTCTGAAACTATTTTCAAATTTTTAAAATTTTAAATTATTGTAGTTCTTTACTGATATAGAATGATAAAGCATTTGCATGGCAGATTGAAAAAAAATTAAAGTAATACGTTCCCTGTATTAAAGTTAATATATTATGTAGTTTAAATTATAAAAATAAACATATCTTTTAAAAATGTCATAAATTTGCATTTTTTGATGTTCAGTTACTTGAATAATTAATACATATCAGTTTTTTATTTAAAATAATTCAAATAAAGTAATCATAAAAAATAGGTATAAGATTTGTTTTTGAAATTATAATACTATTATAAAACTGGACATACTTGATTGGCTATGAATTATGATTTCACAACTACCTTACTACGAAATCTGACTCATAAATATTGCTACGTTTTACACCATAGTTTAAGGATGTTATTACTGAGGTAATTTCAATATCAATAAATATAATGTTGCTGTAAAATAACGAATAATTAAATATTCTCGAAAAAATATATCGTTCACAATACACAGATCGTGGAACGGACCGCCACCTAATAATCTGTCAAATGCAATAAGTTGACACTGACGTTAGAGGAGAAACATTCCCCATTTGACATAAATATATAAATTTCGATAACGATGAAAACAATACATTATAGTTAACAACATACTTACTTTGATTACTTTTATCAGAAAAATATACAAATTCACTAGTAAAATGGATCCGGCACTGTTGAGAGAACGCGAGGCGTTCAGGAAAAAGGCACTTGCTACTCCAAGGTATGTTACATTACTTGTTTGCACGCTAACTGCTACGAACACTATCCCCCTCACTTACCTTACATAGCCTAATAACTTTCTCTTTCCCACTTGCAATTATAGTAATGAACTTGAATACTTGAGTCTATTGGCGAAATTTTACAATATAGTTATGATAACTGATTTTACATACAATAGTGTGTTTGATATTTATTTAATTTAACGTTAATATATAACGTTAAATTAAATAAATATCAAACACACTATCGCAAAATAATTATATAGCTGTAATCAATAAGTTCAAACCAAACAATTACACTTTTCCTTTAAAGCCATATTCTCTTATCATCAACATAACTCACTTGAGGTAAACATATATGTAGTGCATATTTAACAATTACACTTCCATAAAATCTTAAAGTAAATCAATAATAAATATACTTATGTTTTATCTAACATTTTTACAGTGTTGAAAAAAAGAAAAGAGATGATTCACAACTTAAAGATGACAAAAAGAAATCAAAATCTTCATCCAGCTCGTCCTCCTCCAATGCTGCTCCTAAACTTGAAGGATCTAAGTAAGTTGAGATTGTTATATATTTTTTTATAATGTCAGTTACCTAAAGTTAAGAGGGCATTGTGGTGCAATACATGATAAATAACTAGCTTCTATCCAGATGTGGGTAACAATTATATTTAATCCTCTGATCAATTTCCCTTGGAAGAATTCCCTACTGATGTCTTGGAAATGGAGAACTCAGATGTTTTGCGTATAGGTTTTGTGAAGCACAAGAAAATCAAGACACAATATTATTTTTACCCTTGTTTATTTATTAATGCGACAGATTGTGCGTTCGATTCCCACTCCAGGAAATGAAAAAGATTTTTCATTTTCTGGGTTTGGTAACAAGGCAAAGCGTGGCGTTGAGTTCTACTTCACAGCATGCAATGCCTCAAATTCGGCAGAAAGTGGGGATCGGAAAGAGGATGGAGTGTCTTAACACTAGGTTCTCAGATTCCCTCTGCCTACCCCGCTATACAGAGTGAAGTTAAAATAAAATAAAAAATATTTATATTATATTTTTGTATGATTTTATTTGTAATATTCATTTTCAATTTTATTCTTTAGTTATAAAACAATGGCTGGCAGTTCCTCCTACCGATTTGGAGTTCTTGCCCGCATTGTTAGACATATGAGATCAAGACATCAAGAAGGGGATGATCATCCACTAACACTAGATGAGATATTAGATGAAACAAATCAATTAGATGTTGGTAATAAAATTAAACAGGTAATTTGAATATAATATATACAAACAAAAAAATCATTGATGGGTACTGTGAGGGGTACCAAATAAAAGAACTTAATTAGCACATTTGAAATATATAACACACTAGCTTTCCGCCTGCGACATGCTAAGGAGTAGCCTATAGACTTTCCCAAGGTCTAGACTATTTGTCAAAATTGGTTAAGTGGTTTAGGTGTGAAAATTGTCAACAGTTGAACAATTTTACATGATTTTATGTTTGACAATAAGGAACTTTTATACAAACTTTCATCTCTTATTTTGTCCCCTTCTACCATTTTTTTCGCGATAAAAAGTATTCTATGTCCTTTCCCAAGTACAGTTTTATCTTCCTATTGAGTTTCATCAAAATCTGTTCAGTGGTTTAGACGTGAAAGCGTAACAGACAGACAGACAGACAGAGTTACATCGCATTTATAATATTTGTAAGGATAACTAGCTTTTATAGCCTACTTTAATTGTATTTGCTTCCTAAATTTGAAGATTTGGTTCAGTCGGGATTTTTGTTTTTTATAATTATGTGTGTTATTTTTTTCCAGTGGTTGCAAACAGAAGCTTTACAAAACAATCCCAAAATAGAGTGCACAATGGACGGAAAATATATATTTAAGCCTGTATATAAAATTAAGGATAAAAAATCTTTATTAAGGTATTTTATATTTATTTTGTTCTGTTTTATTTCCTGACTATGGACATGATCTAACACAACAAGCTGGCAAAACTGAACTGACAATTTGTAAGATACCTAACGTCATAAAAAAAGAAAAAGGAAAAATCTTCAAGAACTATCTATCCTTCAAAAACGTATAAACCTGCCACTATAATAATATTTTCGTGAAGGTTAATCCTATATATACCGGCTTACCTATAATATATAAAATTTTCACCCGCGCCTTCGCCACTGGTGTCTAAGCACTGCATTCTCTGCTTTCCACCTGATTTAAGATATTGCGTGTTAAATGACGGAACTGATATCTGCAAGATTAACTTATTTGTCATATATAAATAGCGTAGTAAATAGATGGTCAAAAGATTGTTATTTAGTTAGTAGATGCTTATTTGCTTTCTTTAGAAAAATAAAATGAATTAAATGGGTATGTTGGAATTATGTATGACAAGTTTAGTTCATGTTTATGCTACAAAGTGAATACAATACCTATTGAGAACTCAATTGTTTTATTTAAATTACGTATATTATATTATTATACTTAATTAATTTTCAGATTATTAAAACAACATGACTTGAAAGGTCTTGGAGGTATCTTTTTGGAAGATGTTCAAGAGTCATTACCACATTGTGAGAGAGCTTTAAAGAATTTAGCACAAGAAATATTATACATAACTCGACCTACTGATAAGAAGAAAATATTGTTCTATAATGATAAGACTGCTACATTGGATGTAAGTTTAATTAAATAATTATAAAAAATATAAGTCTTATGGTTGGTATGGCTTAGTGGTTAGTTTTTGCACGGTTTCCAAGAGGCATGGGTTCGAGTCCCGTTACAGTATATTTTTTACGATTATTTTTATTATAATAAAGTTTTACATTTTATTGTTGTCATATAATAAAAGCGAAAGTTTGTAAGGAATCAAAGTCAAAGTCAAATAATTTTATTCAAAATAAGAAGTTACTAGCTTCATTTTTTGAACGTCAAATAATTTACCACCGGTTCACTAAATTTAATGCCTCAGACCTGAGAAGAACCGGCGCAAGAAACTCAGCGGGACTATTTTTTTTTTTTTTTTTATATTCGACAATGGTTTACAATTCTTTATTATTGGCAATGATACCTTTGAAACAGACTGGAATGCAAAAACTTTACGGTAATTTAGTTTGTACACAGAATAACACAAGGCTTATTAGGATTTTATTTAATTTAACTATAATATAAAAATAACTTTCTAGTATTATATAACAAATAATTAAATAAAAATATTGTATCTTGCACATTAGGGTAGCCAGAGTGTACCCAGTGTCAAGACACTCCGTTCGCCGCTTTCCGCCCAAAATCGAGACATTGCGTGTTGATCAAACTTCTAATCATCGCACTTACACTCTGACACTGTCCCACTGCGCCATAATGGCCTTGTTTATTTTATTATTTTTTTTTTTTAACTTCACGCTGGATCCCGCATATAGCAGGGTAGGCAGAGGGAACCTGAGAACCTAGTGTTAAGACACTCCGTTCTCTTTCAACAAATCCGTTCCCCACTTTCCGCCAGATTGAGGCATTGCGTGTTGAGTGGGGGAACTCAAACCCGCGCTTTGTCTTGTTACCAAACCCAGAAAATGAAAATACTTCATTTCTTGGAGTGGGAATTGAAGCCACAACCTGTCGCTTTACAGTCACACACTTGTGGCTCTGTGCCACGACAGGCGTTATAATTTATTGCTGCCTTGTTTATAATTTTTTATTATATTTCAGGTCGATGAGGAATTTGTAAAATTATGGAGGGCAACCGCAGTAGACGCCATGGACGATGCTAAAATTGAAGAATATTTAGAGAAACAAGGTATTAAGTCTATGCAAGACCACGGACCCAGAAAACCTATAGTGCCCAAGAGAAAGAAAGTCAGTCAAAAGAGAAGGCAGTTTAAGAAACCAAGAGATAACGAGCATTTAGCAGATGTACTAGAAACCTATGAAGATAATACTTTGACGCAAAAAGGAGTTACTATTAAGTAAAATAAATATTATATTTAGAAATTATTCTGTGTGTGTTATTTATATAACTTTTTTAGCGTCATACTTATTTTTTTTTTTATTTATTTTTTTAACTTCACACGGTATCCCGCATATAGCAGGGTAGGCAGAGGGAACCTGAGAACCTAGTGTTAAGACACTCCATTCTCATTCATTCGTTTCATTATTTCATTCCATTGTTGTTCATGTCATTCCATTGTTGAAAACCAATTCCGTTCCCCACTTTCCACCGAATTGAGGCATTGCGTGCTGAGTGGTGGAATTCAACGCCGCGCTTTGTCCTGTTACCAAACCCAAGAAATGAAAATACTAAATTTTACATTTCCTAATTTAATTATAATAATTATTCGAAATCGGATAGCATTAATGTAAATTAATGCTATCCGATTTCGAGGTTAATATACGGATCTCAACGCCTATAACTTACAAGGTCTGGTGGGAAAATATGATCTTTTGCACCACGGCACTATGGTGGTTCGTGCTTAACTGGCATACATACATATATAGCTTCACGCTGTACCCCGTATATAGCAGGGTAGGCAGAGGGAACCTAGCGTTAAGACACTCCGTTTCCCACTTTTCGCCGAATTGAGGCATTGCGTGCTGAGTGGCGGAACTCCACACCGCGCTTTGCCTTATTACCAAATCCAGGAAATGAAAAATTCCATTTCCTGGAGTGAGAATCGAACCCACAACCTGTCGCGTTTACAGTTGTGCCTCTGCGTCACGACAGGCGCAATATACCTCTATGTAATGTTTATTGTTTTTCTTATGAAAAATTATTTTTTTTTATATTGAGTGCTACTACTTTTAGTCCCATTTGTAAATATAACTTTTAGCTTTCAAGATTATAAAAAAAAAATCTGTACATAATTAAGATGTGGAAATAAAAGAGATAGTGTAATTTTAATTTGTTATTTGTGGTTTTTAATATCAACAACATTTGAGAATATGTAAGTATAAAATTATTCATTTATTTCTACTTTATTGTACACCACAAAATACGTAACAAAAGAGAAAGATAGTGGATGGTGTAGGATAAATTAATTTAAAATTAACATAATATTTTTTTAATTTTGAAACATTGTGTATTGTTAAAAGTGCTAATATTTAGTTTTCTATGAAAATCAAAACCAATTAAAATTTATTATGCAATGAACATTTATTTGATAAATATCAATGATTCGATTGAACATATAAAACTCTAATTTTTTAAATCGTTTTACATAGGTTCAATATTTAATTGATAACAAAAAATAATGTTTTGGAGTAGTTATACAAATTGTCATTATCAATTTGACATTGACAGCTGACAGATGATAATAGTCTAATGTTAAACAACATTCGCAGATTGAGTTTTAAAATATTATGGCTCAATCTCAATTTTCCTTATCCTGGGATGAACACGTACAAAATATATGTAGTGGGCTGAGCTTGTTACAGCAGGTAAGGTCTCCTTCCCTTATGTAGTAGCAGTAATTTATCTCTTATGGCCATTTCAGTTAATTTAAATTATAATCAAAAATAACAATACTTCTACGTAAACTTTAATCAAATAAACAATGTTTCTTGTTCTTATTAATATTAATAAATTAACGTTCTTCACTGTAATATGACAAGACAATTTATCTTAAATTCTATTCTTTTTAACTATAGAATGGTGAATTTGTGGATATGACTTTAGCTGCTGATGGATACCTGGTAAAAGTACATCAAGTTATTATTGCATTAAGCAGTCCATTTTTAAAAGACCTCATAGCCTCTGCACAGAGTCCACATCCTGTTATAATATTAAATGTAAGTATATAAATACAAATGTACTTCATATAGTAAAATATTTTTTTATATTTGCAATAGAATTATGAATATTAATATAATTATAATATTCATAATTCTATTGCATATTAATAATTTAATTCCTATGCTCTGATAAGACACACACACACACACAGTGTTTCCGCCCCTCAAAATGTAGTATCTTTACACTAGGTTTTCTCTACCTAGCATGTTATGCATTTTAAAGAGTGAAGCAAAAAAATCATCTTGGTTTTCTATACATTTGTTGTAGAATAAGTATAAATTATATTTTATATAGCATTTAATATACAATATTTCAGAAAATATCTCACAACACACTAGCTGCAATATTAGAGTACATATACACAGGAGAGGTATTAGTGGCTATAGAAGATTTAAATGAATTAATTGATGCAGCTAAAGACCTACACATAAAAGGATTACAAGAAATGGTATGAAATATATGAATAAAAAAATGATATTTCCAAATAAATATATAATAAGTACTCCTTTCTAAAATTAAGCATAAAAGTATGATTTTAGAATTTATCACAAGCTTTGACAAGTGAAAGGCAAAAGTCACCGGAAATATTTTCAACACAAATAGAAGGCCTTGAGCCGGAGGATGATATATGTTATTTTGAAATATCAAATCCTTCTGATGATCTCACTAAATTAGATATGGAACAAAAGAGGTGAGCAACTAGACTATGATTTTAATAATTTTTATTATATACTGATACTTTCTAAGTCTTGCGACTTGGTTTGTGTGAATTGTAAATGTTTTTTCTTACTTTGATAGAAAAAGGAAAAAAATATATATTTTAATTTGACTATAAATGCCATGGTTGTGAGTTCAATCCTTAAAAGGCAGTATTTTTTTTTAACTCAACCATATTATTGCAATCAATCCCTTTGATATTCAGCAATATGTAGGTTCAAAAAGTATTTCAATTATTTTCATTCTTCTGCTCATTAAATTATTAAAATTCTAACTTATCAGTTAGAATTTTAATTTGCTGAATTTAATTCTGACAATAATGTCTCAAAAGACAAACAATGTATCGAAACAGGTGAATGTGAATGGAAAAAAAAACTGTGAAGCTGTATAAACATAAATATGTGTGTTTTAATATTTTTAAAGTGGTAATCATACACTTAAGATGAGTAAAATATTTTTAGAAGCGAGAATCGAACCTGCGCTTCCCGGAAACCGCGTATTCGTTCAAGTTGCAATACTAATTCTAACAATGTATGTGATTATGTAAAAATTACTTATTATTTCAATTTACACATTCCAGTTGTGATGTATTAGTGAATGATGTACGCAGTGAGGACTCAATGGATGAATTCTATAAGGAACCGGAAGTAATGGAAATAAGAAGTAAACCACACAAAGTGCCAGACGAGGATAGAAAGGAAATAACTCCGGACATGCTACCTCCACATTTACAAAGGCTTGTTGTACCAAATCCTGAGGAACAAGCGAGTATGTTTATAATAAAGAAATATATTTTTAGAAAGCATAAAGAAAAATAATTTACCGGGACTCGAAACCGCGACTCATATATATATATATATATATATATATATATATATATATATA
>JAKGSA010000088.1:182019-252809 GCA_033558755.1 Philaethria dido | reverse complement strand
CGTTTCACGCTGTATCTCCCACATAGCAGGTAGGCAGAGAGAACATGAGAAACTAGTGTTAAGACACTCTGTTCCCTTCAAACAATTGCGTACCCCAATTTTTGTTCTCTAAAAATCTCATCGGAAGTGTGATTAACACTTTTTTATAGGTTCACTCTTTGTGACGCATAACAGAGTACTCAGAGAGATTTTAGTGTCGCCATACTCTGTACCCCACTTTCCGTCCGAATTCGAAACGTCATGCTATATATATTCAATTTCGCGTTTTGTATTACTAGAGCAGGGGAAAATAATTTAAATATAATTAATCCCCTAAATTGAAATCGAACCCACAACTTATCACGTTTAGTCAGTCAGGCAGTCAGGCACGACGTTGAGTTCCGACACGCAATGTATAAAATGGGTGAAAATTAAAAACAACGTACAGCTCAAAGTACTCCCCATAGAAAGCTGAAATTTGACATGTACTCCTTGGGGAGTGTAGGGGAGTACTAAGAGAGAATTTGTTGAAATTCGTGTTAAAAACTGGATTTTAGGTTTTATACTACTGCACATAGAAGCTGAAATTTGATAATATTACAGGGGAATTTGAGGGAATTGTAGGGGAGAACTAAGAGAGGATGTGTTAAAACTACAATAAAGGGTTTTACATGAAAATGTGGGTTAGTATAATATACACAAAACTACTGCACATAGAATGCTGGGAAATTTGGCATGTAGCCTCCTTGGGAAGTGTTAGGAGCACTAAAGATGATTTCTCGAAATACCTACAAAAACCCACAATTTAGGTTTATAGTCCCATACAAACAAAAGTGGGCTACTATAGTATATAATAAAATATTAGTATTTGTTTCAAATGGTCACATTAAAGACCATTTTTCCTCAGGTCTCGGGACGCTACAGTACACGGTCTCAAACCAGGGTTCCCTACAAATGATACTGAACCGATTCATATATTATTTAAAGCATACTAATAGAGATAAATCCAGGCAATGGCGGTGTGTCGACTATTTAAATAACTATAGGTGTCCAGCGTATGTCGTTACTAAGGATGATGTGGTGGTACAAAGGTAGGGGTGTGTTAAATTAATATTATTTATTAGATTTTAAGCAGCTTCACGCTTTATTTTTGTATAAGAAGGTAGTCGAGAAGAAACTACTATCTCTTTAATTTTTTTTTTAATATTTATTCTGATCACAACTAACACGTGGTCAGTAACTTCTGTCAACTTTCCCTATATTTTCATATCACTTAACTAAGCTTAGGAAATAAGATTTTTTTTTCCAAAGTGAGTCCAAGTATTTTAGTTGCCTACTTATTATATTATTATTACTTATTATAAACTAATAATACTTAATATTTACTGAACTAGTGTCAAGGCACTCCGTTCGCGGTTTTTGCGTTTGCCCATATTGCCTCATAACGCCTGTCGTGGCGCAAAGGCACAAGAGGCACAGGCGTGCGACTGTAAACGCGACAAGTTGTGGGTTCGATTCCTACTACAGGAATGAGAATTTTTCATTTCCTGGGTTTGGTAACAAGGAAAAGCGCGGCGTTTAGTTACGTCAACCAGCACGCAATGCCTCAATTCGGCGGAAAGTGGAGAAAGTGTTCGAAACGTCGGGTTTCCAAAAATGTATTTTCGAGTACTAAAATGTACGCGATTAATCCGGTTAAAATAGTTTCATATGTGTAATAATCGCGAAAATCAAAGAGCTCGTTAAGAGTTACATTTTCAGAAAACATATAATTTTTTTAAAGTAGCGGGACTCGAACCCGCGCCTTTTGGAAACCATCCTAGCGCTCTGAAGCCATACGTTTTATCCAGCTACATCGAATTTTTTGAATAATACTCTCTTGAGATGTTAAAAATGTTACATATATATATATATAACAACTAACAACTGTTGAGTTTCTTGCCGGCTCTTCTCAGCAGAACTGCCTTCCGAGCCGGTGGTAGCTTCCTTTAGGACTGACACTACTGACACCTTTGTAAATTGACGATTCGAAAGTGCTTGTAACAGCCTATTTCAATAAAGAAGATTTCGATTTTAATTTTATAAAAATTTTTTTAGAACATCAGCCCACAGTCACGCTTTTCACGATAAAAAAATATTGAAGAAAGTAAAAACAGGCGCCGTGTTCAGTGCACTCATGGACGCAGAGAAGGAAGGGACAAATAGAAAAAACCAGATCACTGAGGAAAATGACAGCGAATAAATATATTTTTATACTATTTTTTTGTTGTTTTATTGAGTGGAGTTGGTAAATAATTAAAATTTTATCATAAAAAGAATACTGACTTCCAATAAAATGCTCTAAAAAGTAAATTATTATGAATAGCTCAAAGATTTAAATGGGACCACGTCAGAGTCACTAGCTATAGTATAAAAAAAAGACTCATCAAAAGTGGTTCATCCAATAAAACGTTATTTGGTCACGTCACGGTTAGATTGTCAATATATCTAACCGTGATATAATATATCTAATCTACTTTTTTGAACTTCACGCTGTATCCCGCATATAGCTGGGTAGGCAGAGGGAATCTGAGAACCTAGTGTTAAGACACTCCGTTCTCTTTTAACAAATCCGTTCCCCACTATATGTGTTATATGCGGGATACAGCGTGAAGTTTAAAAAAAATTTTTTTGATCTCTGTCGTCAATCGCCTCGCTTTGTTTTACCAGAGCAGAAAAATGAAAATAATTATAACAATCACTTTTCGAGCGAGTCGAACCCGACACCATCATGTTAGTTAGTAAAATCGCGTTCCACTGCACTATAGCCTCTATAATTTGTTTCTTACTTTCCTATGTAGTTAAGAGCCCCCACATCGTAAGACAGCACTTTATGTAAAAATAAATCAATTTTCACTTGATATAATAGTTTTATAAAACTGCCGGTTAATTGTTATTGGCAGTATATATATATTTTTTAACTTCACGCTGTATCCCGCATATAGCGGGGTAGGCAGAGGGAACTAGAGAACCTAGTGTTAAGAGACTCCATTCTCTTTCCACATTTCCGTTCCCCACTTTCCGCCAAATTGAGGCATTGCGTGTTGAGTGACGGATCTCAACGCCGCGCTTTGTCTTGTGACCAAACCCAAGAAATAAGTATAATATTTAAAATATGAAATGCAGTTGATAAACATTCTTTTAATCAGCTGCTTCTTTGGTTACGGTCTCGCCAGGAAATTGTTTCTTTTTTCAATATAAGCTATCCTCTGTGTGTGCATTAGCCAAGTTAAAAGTGCTTTTTTTTTTTTTAAATCGTTTAAAAATTTCAACGTATCGGGATTCGAACCCGCGCCTGATTAAACTATCCATTAAATGTTGTCTTAAACTGTTTTAACAGTGGAATGGAATGGAATGGAATATCAATTGATTTTATAGTTGGTCAACTGACTTGTTAAATTATTAAGTTGTTTTATAGATTGTCAATTGATTATTATACAAAAACTAATCTTTTATAATTAGTATGTCTTTTGACTTTTACTATAAAATGGTTGCCGCCACTCATACTGTGTTCTTTACGTGTTAGAACTTACGAGTCGAAAAGCAGTCTCTTCGAGTGCTCTTTCTTTTCGGTGAAATATAATGAATTTATAAAACCGAATGACCATTTTATTTACCCTAACCTCCTACACTAAGTGTATGAAGCACTAAAAAATCTTAGATTATTAATTACATAATATGATAATAACTATAAAATGTTCCCATAACTTCAAAATTGTGAGAATATTTCAACTAATTAGTAAAAAGGTCAAAATAAACATAGACAAAAAAACACACTCGTTATAAAAAAAATAAAATTTATTGTCCCCGATTCAACATTAAATATAAAAAAAGAACAATATGCAACATTGTTATACAAAAATATGTATTTCGATATTATCACATACAGCGTAGATATTCAGAGTAAGACTAGACCTCGTACCAATGGAATGTGACGGAATGCTGAAAGCCCGAGTATTCTTCAGTCGTTATAAAATCAGTGCCGATTAGCTGACGGGGCCCCCTTACAAATATAAATAGGGGCCCCTCAAAATATAAATAGGGGCCCTCAAAAATATAAATAGAGGGCCCCTAAATTGCATTGCCTAATAAAATTTAGAATATAAAAAACTATTAATAATTTATTTATATTTTTTTGTTTTGGGCCCCCTTAGCGAGGGGCCTATAGCATTAATCATTTTTTTTGGCTAAATCGGCACTGTATAGAACCTACACCTAAAGATATACAAGTCAAAAGATTTATTAAATAAATGCATTTCTAAGTACATTATAGAACTAAGATTCGATTTCATGTTTCACGAAAGACGGGAGAGAGAACGCGGCTTTGTGAATATCACTGTTATAATACCTCAGGCCCATGTTGTTAATTTCCTCTTTAGAGAAGTTGGTAAGGGGTTCGTTTAATTTAACATTAGGGTCTAAAGAGCCAATAACGAAGCCGATCTGCCCACAAGGATACGTAGGGACTGATGTAGTAGCGTAAGAAGCGACAGGGAACTGATTTTGGCAAAAACGCAACGTGTTTTTGACTAAATCCATGCTATCCCAAAATGTTCCGGCTTGAGAACAAACGATGCCGTTAGGTTTCAAGGCACTTTTCATTAGAGCGAAGTAGTTTTCTTGGAACAGGCTGACAGCGGGTCCTATAGGGTCACTACTGTCAGTTATGATTACATCGAACTCGTGGCTGTGATTTTTCATGAATTCGAACCCGTCACCCACGTGTAGTGTCAGCTTTTTACTTTCGAAACCAACTGCCATGAATGGGAGGTACTTTTTGGACACTTCTATGACTTTCGCGTCGATTTCCACCTGAAAAAAATAAAATTGTTTATTTATAGATTAAAAAAAGTTTTACATTAAAACAAATTATAACAATGACATTACTTTTTCAAGAAAACAAAACTAATATCTATATCTTTAACGCCTGTCGTGGCGCAGAGGCACAAGCGAGCGACTGTAAACGCGACAGGTTGTGAGTTCGATTGCCACCCCAGGAAATGTTAGTATTTTCATTTTCTGGGTTTAGTAACAAGGCAAAGCGCGGCGTTGAGTTCCGCCACTTAGCACGCAATGCCTCAATTTAGCGGAAAGTGGGGAACGGAATTGTTGTAAGAGAGCGGAGTGTCTTAACACTAGATTCCCTCGGGTCTCTCTCTCTCGTCTCTCGGGTTTCCTCTTCCTACTCTGCTATATGCGGGATACAGCTTAAAGGTAAAAAAAAAAGTTTTACGTTAAAACAAATTATAACAATGAAATTTCTTTTTCAAGAAAAAAAAAATAAAATCTATATCTGCTAAAATATTACTTGCAAAAAATAGTTTTGGCAAAAAAAAATAGAATTTTGTAATTTAACGTTTAACCGTCATGAAACGGTAAAATAATTTTTACTGACGTTTTTGAGGTGAGATACTTAAGAGATCTTTCGGAATATTTTTTTTCAGCAAAATAAATTAGTATGAAGACACTCCGTTCCCCACTTTCGCACAATATCGAGACAGCGTGTTGGGTGGCAAACTTCAACGCCGCGCTTCTCAGAGTAGGGAAATAAAAATTCTACTTAATGAAATACAAAGGTCACTTTTAAAATTCAAATATTAACAATATGTATGAGATAATTAATGTATTTAAAATATTAATCATCTTCCCTTACATACAATATGAATTGCTTACAAAAATATTGACCTTCTCATTAGACGAGATAAATGTTATCACCGCTTCGTGTGTCGTAACCAGCATTATCGTATTCTTAATTATATTTAAAACTACTTGTGAGATAAAAAATATATGTAAATAGTATATTTGATAGTAGAATTTAACTTATTTTAACAATTATATATGGATGTTGGAATAAAAAACATTATATTATAAAAAACTCAAAATAGTAACAGAACAAATAAAGAACCTTTTTTTGTGCATTATTTAATTTTTTTTTTAACTTCACGCTGTATCCCGCATATAGCGGGGTAGGCAGAGGGAACCTGAGAACCTAATGTTAAGACACTCCGTTCTCTTACAACAATTCCGTTCCCCAATTCATTAAAAATTTTAAAAATAATAAAAAAGTATTAAAAATAATGTTTATATTACGCGGTAATATTTTGTATATTTTTTTATTACGCGGTAATAATAGCCAGACAACCATAAGATATGGGAAAACGTAACAGAACTTTAACCTTTCATGTGCCTTTTCAACTTAATAAAAAAAAACATAGCATAGCAATAAAGTCAAAGAGAATTTAGGCACTCCATTAGCTGTTTTCTTTCCGAATCCGAGTAATTTCGTGTTAGTATAGTAGAGATATCAAAATAATTTAAATATAACCAATGCCCCGCGTGGAAATCGAAACCACAACCATTTGCGTTTACAGTCCGACGCTGTTCCACTGCGCCACGATGGCCTTAAAAACAATATGTTTAAATATTTCTTTTAACTTCACGCTTTATCCCTAGCGGGGTAGTTAGAGAGAACGTAACGCTACGGTCCCTGCATTAATCTTTGCCCTCCAAGGCGTCCTCATACTTGTTAAATCACCTTCCTCCAGTATCATTGATACTGTGTTCTCGAAGGTCAACCGAGGTCTCCCCCTACCTCTCTTACCCCTCCAATTTATATCATATCTATTAATTATCATTTATAATAAAAAATATGATATTAGAACAAAACAAACGCAACCAGTGACAATTGATTATATGTACGTATCTACCACAATAAATAAAATGATAAATAAAAATAAAATAACATACAAGTGAAACGATAAAAAGCTTTATAAGAGACCATCATGGCACAATGGGATAGTGTTCGTCAGTTAACGTGATAATTGTGGATTCAAATCCCACTTGGGGAATATTAAAATGATTTAAATTATTTTCTTTTCCTCAAATTTGAAATTCGGGCGGAGAACGGAGTGCCTTGACACTAGATTCTTTCTACCCAGCTTAGCAGGATAAAGCGTGAAGCTAAAGAAAATTGGCTCATATTCAATATTCCTACGAATGGGGGACAGAATGGGGGTAAAAATTAAAAGAAAAATCATATACCTGTATTAAAATCCAAAGGAAAGCTATACAGATAAAATATAAATTTGAAAAATAATAATACATTCCTTTTTTTTGCTTAAAACTGAGTAATTATAACACAAACTTTATATCTAACAGTATACTAGCCATATTTAGGTTGATAAATCGATTTTCATATTATATATTTTTAAATATTAATTATTATATAAAATATATAATAATATTAATTATTATATATTTTTAAATATTAATATCATCATTATATATTTTTAAATATTAATTAGTAATAGGCATTAATTAGGATTTGTTTTATTTATAGAACGAAATGAATAAATCTAAAATTTCAAGCAAATCAAACATTTTCAGATAAAAAGGCTTAAAAAAAATTAAGAACTTGTTCTAAAAATGCCTTTTCGATTTACCAACTTATTCACGCCCGAATAAAGATATAATTTATTTAATTTAAATTTATTAGGTCTATGCCAACAGTTTCCTCATAGTTAAAGATAAGCATTCATCTATTATCATTTAGTTACTTAATTCTGATTGCATAACAAACAATATTACTTCATAGAAATACCTTTATTCACACAATATTTTTTTTAAGGAAAAATCTAAGAATATTAAAAATTCATCATAAATTACAATACATTTTCAATAAAATGTAACATTTTCCTTGTTTAATTAACACATTCTTATAAATTAAAAATATATAGATTTTCTTTCAATTTATAAATAATTTTATGGTTCACGCTTTTTCCTTGTTTTCTGCATAGCAGGTTTATCCAAACACTTTTCCAACTTCCCTTTGAAAATCGAGTTATTTAGTGTTAAGTAGCAGAACTTCATGCCTTGCTTTATATTTTCAAAGCAAAGAAATATAAATAATTTAAATATAATCATATCCCCAATTGGGAATCAAACCCACTAGGAATGGTTTTTAGAGTCATATATTACCCACTGCACTAACGCAGTATCAAATTGCATTTATATTATGAATAATGAGCAATATTACATTTTTCATACATTAACAATACAGACCAAAAGAACATAGTAGTTCGTCACTATTGTTCACTTTGTTGATAGTTAAAAAAAACATCAAGTGGCAGTATTTTTGAAGTTTTAAAGTGTTAATGACACACTTCGGAAACGACATACATATTTAGAAAACATATAAATATTTGAATGCAGCGGGACTCAAACCCGCACCTTTTGGAAACCGTCCAAGCACTTTGACCACTAAGCTGTGCATTCTATATTCCAATACGTCGAAATTCTTATATGCTTTTTACAACTTATCTTTTGTCAAGTGGCTGTTCCTAATGCCTTTCGTCTTTGAGTAAGAAATTAAAAAATATATATGTATAATTTAATAAACCATAACATAATATCATAATATATATTACCTGTACAATTTCCTTTACTTTAGGATGTTTGGCGACATCCCTTGCTACCCCTCCGTCTCCACCGCCAACTATAAGTACCTTCTCAGGGTTTTTATGACAACATAGAGGAAGGAAAGATATCATCTCCTAGAAAAAATATTTAAAGGTTTAAATTTTTTTAATTATCTCATCAAGGCTAGTTGTTTATTTAATTAGTTTATTTTATTCAAAGTACATGTAATTAACAAAACATTCAAATACATATTTACATATAGTAATATTTTTTTTGTTTTCAATATCTTTTGTATTTATATATCTATCCCTTAATATATAAAATCTATTTAAGTGAGGATAGAAACAATAATTGCTATGAGTGTCATTAGAGGATATCTACAGTACTGCAGTAGCTTAAAAAGACTTAAAATTACATAAATTAACATGGTCGAGCTTGATTAATATTCTTCGTTTCTATTTCTGAGTACTGGCCTATATAATTAAATTCTAAAGCTGGCTGCTGCAAAGTTGTATCGTCAAGGGAAGGATAAAAAGTATAAAATTTATTTTGAAATATCAATGTTGGAAATATAATATAATAATTTGTAATGACGTCAATTCACATCAGCGCCAAACAGGAATAAAATTTTGAATGACGTGAATTCATGTCAGCGCTTCATTGTCATATGCTTCATACTGCATTCCGCATATAGCAGGGTAGGCAGAGGGAACCTGAGAACCTAGTGTTAAGACACTCTGTTCCTCATTTTCCACTGAATTGAGGCGTTGCATGCTGAGTGGCGGAACTCAATGTCACACTTTGCCTTGTTACCAAACCTAGGAAATGAAAATACTAAACTGTTACATTACCTGGAGTGAGAATTGAACCCACAACCTGTCGCGTTTACAGTCGCACGCTTATGCCTCTGCGCCACGACAGGCATTAAGTAATAGACTAAATTAAGTAGAGAACAGAGTGTTGTGACACTAAATTCTTTCTCACAACCCTGCTATATGGGAAGAAGTAGAAAGTAGTAAATAAAAGTTATTTTTAATTCTTTCTATATTTTACCTGATATGAAAATTCATCTTTTTGTGTACATTGTATAATACCATCCAAAACAAGCACTTTGCCCAAACTTAAAGTGTCAAACACTTGTATATACTGATATTGAGATCTTTCTTCATGCAGTACTTCTTTCACCTCAAATGAAAATGTACTCCCTGGCCACATTTCACATGATTCGGAAAACCAATTTTTTTTCAATGTATCCATTTTATCTAAAATAATATATATTTTTAAATAAAAATTGCTTTTTAAATATTGAATATATTATAAGTATAATTACGATTTTTCTTATAAGATTTTGGTTTAATAATTTTTTGGAGTTAAGTAAAAATTAATTTATATTTTATTAATGTATATTTTTGAATTTATAATATAGTTTAGAATTGTAATTAATATTATTTTTACGCTCACAATATAAACATAACTACGTAATAACTAACGTAACATAAAAGAAATATTTTTTTAAAATACTTTCAACGTCATTTATATTTTCAATACATAAAAGTTAACTTACAATAATTACCTTAAACCAGTTTTCCAACGGCGCTCAAGCACAAAACCGTAATAAAATAATGAATTATATTATATATTTAATATCTTAGTTAAGTAGATTAGTTAATATTTAAATTGAAAATGTTTTTAAAAACTTTTTTATTACGAGTCATAAAATTGATGAACACAACCGCACAACGTGAAATCACGACGGTCAATGACATTGACCATAGATGATATTTGATTTACCCGCATTGTAAGACCAATAAAAAAGAAATTAAAGTAATATAAGCTGTATTATATAGTAATTTAAGTCTCATATGAAAAGTTAAAATTTTAGCTTATTCAAACAAATTGTCCAATTGGAATTGTCAAAGTGACATTTACTGGACGGTGGCAGTTATTTCTAACCTGTGATTTTGAATCGGATAGTGTAATCGATTTTGTGACTATTTTTTTATTTTATTTTTTTATTATATACTAATATTAAACTTTCAAGGCAATAATTGAAATTATCAGCATCGTCGTTTCAATTTATTCTAATCACTTCGTGTGTAATTGGGGTAGTAAAGACAAACACTCTTATATAAAAGACTTAACGTTGTAAGTTTCAACTTTTATTTATAAATCAATATTTACATAGATATATATATTAGTAATAAAATAAATAAAAATAAATTTAATTCCTTTCAATTCCCTATTTATGGCGCTTCGAATAAAAAAAAAACAATTCTAATTTTGATATAAAATCGATAAATGGCAGTTGACAACTAAGTCTGAATAGTGAATACTAAAAAATGACATTGCGCGAAAACAAACTGAGATCAAAATATTGAACTTTTTCCTAATATCAATATTTCATTATAAGCTGCTTCATTTATGTATATGTAATGTGTAATAAATTATAAACAACATTTTTTTACTGCTTGAACGTATTTAAACAGATCAATATGAGCGCTGATATGCATATACGCCTGTCTCCTGAAGAATTCGTTGCAGCAGCAAGACATTTTATTAAACTCTCAGACAAATATCTCGATAGCTGGACCTTGCATGAAAACGACAATGAAATATTAAACACGTACATTAGAAAGGAAGAATTTGTCAGCCATAGAGATAAGAGTAACAAAATCTTTTTGTATAGGGCAGAGTATATAATTTTTTTCAATCTGAGCTATGGAGTTCCGTCTTTCAGTTTTAACGTTTGGGACTGCACCGGAAAATTATTAACTCTAGAAGAAGTTCGGCATATTTCACTTATGAAGTAAGCAACTTATGAAATATGATTTGAGTTTCTTAATATTTGTTTGCATGTTTAGGTATATTTTATAATTTATTTTTATTACAGGCCAACCATGAAAGATTTTTACTCAATAGTGACCCAGCAGGAACATCCTGTGATGCATCGGCCATACTTTATAATCCATCCATGTCACACAGCTGATCTTATAGCAGCTTTTAGACGGAGATCAAGAAACATAATAATAACTTTCTTAGGTATCATCACACCTTTAATTCAATTAAACTTGCCATTGGAATATGGATTATGTTAAAAATGTATATATATGACAATAACACTTAACATTATTTAATTTTTATGTTCTGTAAATGTCTCTTGAGGACATTCGATTATAACTATTAAAATAGTGATCTTTATATGGGTGTAAAATTTCAAGCAAATTGGTCAATACCATATGGGTTGTTAATAAGCATTCGAATAATCTCACATATAATTAAAATATATAATCAATAAATATAAAATTAAGACTTAATATTAAAATTTTCACTCGTGGAATGATTATATTTAATGCGAGGTTGTATTCCGTATCACTCAACATAAAATAACTTGAATTTAGGTGGAAAGTGGAGAATGCAGTGTCTCAACACGTTCTCTCTGCTTACTTAAGCTGAAGACAAAATGAAAAATGTATTGAATGTATAATAAGTTATTAAGCTACCTAAAATTTAATATTTAATATTATTGTACAATATATTCACAATGTTATTATTTTTGATACAATTTATTTATATTTTTATATAGTTTTTAAAACTTTATTTGTACATAATGTTCTAAAAATATTTTAATTTAGTCAAAGACAATCTGAACTCTGAAATAGTTCTAAAGTTTGTATAGCATTTAACTATAAGTGCAATGGTTGTAGGTTCAATTCCCAGTCGAGGCTTTGATTATATTCAAATTATTTTTATTTTTTGACACTGAGTGTCGGGGAAAAAGTAGAAGGTACTTTTATTTATTTATTTATCCTTTATTGCACACAATATATTAATATAACAAGGTAATAAGGCAACAAGGTATGGTAACAAGGCAAAGCGCGGCGTTGAGTTCCGCCACTCAACACGTAATGCCTCAATTCGGCGGAAAGTGGGGAGCGGAGTGTCTCAACACTAGGTTCCCTCTGCCTATCCTGCTATATATGGGATGCAGCGTGAAGCTATGTACAAAAGGTGGACTTAATGCTAAAAAGCATTCTCTACCAGCCAACCTTGTCATGTGGGAAATAATTGAGCACTTGCTCAATCACACTTGTGCTTAAGACCACAAATTAATAGATATATATAATAAAAAAAGTAATTAATATTTTTTTATTTTTAATAAACTTCAAAGAGGCAGGAGTTTTTCAATTTACATATTTTTTTACTGGACCAATTTTGATGATTCTTTTTTTATATGATAGCTGTGTGTTCTTGATGTGGTCCTATTTAAATATGTCTAGGATTAAAGAGTAGTTTTTGAATTATTCGTAATAATTTTACTTTTTGCATTTTATTGGAAGTCTATTTTCTTTATTTTTTTAAATATTAATTATTATTTAATTTTTAATTATTTGTAAATGTTTAAATAATTATAATATTTTATTACTATTTTAGTCATTTATATTATTGACCACTTAAAGAGGGGTTTTTTTTTTTTTTTAATTTATATTGTCTGTAAGACAAAATGATCTCTTTCTTAATAATTATATAAAAATATATTTTATAAACTTGCCGTATGTTTGTTTAACATTATACAAAATTGTATGTTATATTAATTTTTAATATTGTAATCACGTACTAATAAAATAAGATATTGTATGTCAAAAGTTTTCTTTATTTTTTTTTATTGAGGTTGAATGGAGAATGTAGTGTATGGACACTACATTCTAAATCAAATTCAAAATATTCTTTATTCAAATAGGCATTTTCGAATTATCAATTTACAAAAGGATGTTAGTCTTGTCAGTCCTAACGAAAGCTAACACCGGCTCGGAGGGCAGTTCTGCTGACAAGAGCCGTCAAGACACTCAACAGTTGCTCTTTACAAATATAATTTTACAATAAATTTACAACAATGATAAAACCTTATACGCACTGTCGACTGTAATTTGCTATAGTATTTGTATTCTCCGTCGCTCGGCTCGATTTTTTTTATGGATAACGGATGGCAAACGCGCAGAAGGACCACCTGATGGTAAGTGGTTACCTTCGCCCATGAACATCTACAACACCATATGTTGTAGATGCGTTGCCAACGTAGAGGGTACATATGGATGGGGAGGACAATGTAGTCGTCCGCTATCGGAACCACCACATTTTGGGGAAAGGATGGGTGGGAAAGGGGAAAACCTGGCTTACTTGCCATCGAACCGGAACACATCATAAGATATTTGGCGGTTCGTTTTTGACATGATAGTATTCGCGAGCCAGACGGAGGACGAACTTCCTACCGCCAAACTACTGGTATATTCGCCTCTTACGGGACGCTACCCAGCGTCGGAGAGGAATTGTATTTTAATCCCGTCCCCTCACAGGGAAACTTCGGGATCTTCTAGCCATAGTCGACTGACGAGTGTCAGTGTTTAGTTTCGGGCACCAGCTAGTCATAACACTATAAAAGCGAAAATATTTTGAAGATGGATTAATATTTGTTATTCTTTCACGCAAAACCTAAACGAATCTAGATTAATATCATATTCATCACAATAACATAATTTATAAAGATCTTGTGCAATTTCACCATAGTGTAATGATAAATCTAGTATTTAATGTAAGTTAATTCTGCATTTAATTCCTAATCTATAAGTTAACACATTTTATCTATTGTTTGCACAAGTATAGTGGGATTGTTATACGGAAATATAATAGTTACCTGTCACTACCTTACTTACTATAAATCATTCCTGTCACTTTTTTTATTTTACCTCCATTCATCGTTTTCCTTCTATTTTTTGCATGTTCGAAGCGCCATATCTATAGAACTGAACTGACCCGGTTATTTTACAGACGC
This sequence comes from Philaethria dido, assembly GCA_033558755.1. Taxonomy (NCBI): domain Eukaryota; kingdom Metazoa; phylum Arthropoda; class Insecta; order Lepidoptera; family Nymphalidae; genus Philaethria; species Philaethria dido. The sequence continues at coordinate 238,546 of JAKGSA010000088.1, read as the reverse complement.
GTTAAGTGGCGGAACTCAACGCCGCGGTAGAATAAACAGATTTATAACTGGTTTCTTCATACGTTATTACTACCGGCACATAGGACCGAACTAAGTTAGCTACTATCATGCGTGTATGTCAGTGTACTATATATAGGTATATATTTGACAACGTAGTTGTAATTAGTACCAACTTTTTTATTTTCATCTATTTTCAAATATCGTATATATAATATATATATTCATAATATCGCGTATGCAAAGAGAACCTAATGTTAAAACTCTAGCGAAATCCAATCCGCGGATATGAGGATACGAAAATATTTACAAACCTTTAGATAAACACTCCTCCGAATGGACATGAATCTATTTCGCGGTACAATTATAACGATATACTTGGGTACATAATATGTAATTACGCTGTATAATTCCATAAAAATATATTGTTAATAGATATCTATACTAAAAATGCACAAATGATTATGCGGCTATGGACTTTTAAAACTTGATCGAAACTGTCAAATGAATAATTGCGTATATTCTATGATTTATTTATTTATCTTAATATTTTTTTTTATTTTTTTTATTTTATTTAGTAAGATTACCAACTGTTTTTACATTAATATAAAACTAGTTAAAAATAGCTTACAATCTAATAATTCTTACAATTAATATAATACCACTTAAAGGTTTCCGTCGCATGCAAAAACATATTTAAAAGAAAAAAAAAAGAAATATGTGTACGATCGATACTTTATAAATTGTTACTAAATAAACCAAAGTAAAAATTATAGTACATTGAAGAGACAAATATTGTGAGTAAATATTAAAATATTATGGGCAATAATAATAATAAATATTATAAATGCATAAAAGGCGGAATTATTGCTAAAAAGTATTCTCTACAATCCAACCCTGTCACGTGAGAAATAATTGAGCTGGTACTTAAAGACAAAGATAATTTTATTCAATAGATCTGAGGGATGATTTCTGAAATATAGAAAATCAAAACATTTGCGGAATTCTTTACAAAATTATATAAATTAACAGATTTTCAAAACTATTTTGACAGAAAACTATAAAATTCGAAAAAACAAAATAAATTTTAACTTGTTCAAACAAAGATTGTGTTACTAAAAAAAATGGAAGGTCTAGGCCCGATACAATCAGTGGAATCGTGGCGTTTTATTGATATCGTATTGACGTGATAAGATAATACTATGTTACTACAGCACCTCATACATTTTGATATTCGCGCTTTCTGAAACTGTATCGTGGACTGTACTGTGTTGTGCATAAAGTGATGAAACAAATGTAATTATAATGAGACAGTGTGGTTCCATTGTGAAAAATTTCTTTGGACGTCTACGCGACTGCCTTACGTCGCTATGCCTTTTGTTATGTTGCTGGTGGAAAGTAAGTTAACTATATGTATTAAACGCTTGCGTTGTTCTTTGACTGACAGACAACGTACAAGCGAAACTACTGACCGTAAGCTAGAAGTTGTCGTGTAACAGTGGTAGATTCATACATTTTTAGGCTATAGGCCAAGTTATAAGTTTTTGCCTCTCTTTTGTGTGCCTTGTCCAATATATTATCATATTTACTGCAATTTCCTTCTCTTTTTACTTAAAAATATTTTGGCAGATGTCAAGTAATGCTTAAAGAGCGACAAGCTAGATGTTTTAAGGATTGTCATTTTTTTTTAATTCACCGGCCTCAAATATCTACCTGACATAGACTATAGTCTACTGAGCCTACTGGTAAATCCGCCACTGGCGTGTAGTCTCCTTGAGGAGTATAGCAGGATTTCTTGAAATTCCGATGAAAACGGGAAAATACGTTATTTTTTGTTTTATAATTCACACAAATGATGTCACAAAATATAGATAGTCTAGTTATAAATGTACTCGTCAATACAATTGATATTTCCGTTTAAGATAAAAATCTTATATTTTTTATATGAATATGATAATCACATATTTAAGAGTGGAGATTCAGGGCCCATTGTTTGTAGAAAGAGGAACTCGGTGCAGTGTCTGGGACTTGCGACCCAAGTTTAAATTTAAGGGGCCTCTTTAAAATGCGTAATTACGCTCTCCTCCACTTTTTTTTCACTTTATTTCGTAATTAGGTATTTTTTTTAACTTCACGCTGTATCCTGCATATAGCAGGATAGGCAGAGGGAAACTGAGAACCTAGTGTTAAGACACTCCGTTCTCTTACAACAATTCCGTTCCCCACTTTCTGCCAAATTGAGGCTTTGCGTGCTGAGTGGCGGAACTCAACGCCGCTTTGCCTTATTACCAAGCCCAGGAAATGAAAATATTAACATTTTCTGGAGTGGGAATCGAACCCATAACATGTCGCGTTTGCAGTCGCATGCTTATACCTCTGCGCCACGACAGGCGTTATTAGGTGGTAATTAGGTGGTAAGTGGACAAAAGAGTGTCTCAACACTAGGTTCTCCCTAAGTTAACATAGGCTATAATCTGTCTAACTAGAATACAGATATTCGTGTAAAATTGGAACGTAACGGGATTCGAACTCTTTAGCGCTCTAAAGCTTTAGCTTTAAACGTATAGCTTAATTGATTCGATCGCTCTATCGTTTTCGAAGAGGCGAAGGTATAGAGTCTGCCATGTTTACATACTTACTAAGTAAGTAATTATGAATTAGAGCAAAATGAAGGTGATTAGTGATAGTACAGTTTATTGTTTGTATATAGATTGACCAACGTTAAAATATTGGTAAATGAAATATGTAGGTATTACCAGGCGTGGATAAGTTGATAAATCGAAAATATAAAAATAAATATAAATTTAATTATTTTTTTTAATTAGTTAGTGTACCTAATCTCTTGTTTATTCAAACCTGTGACCCTTTTCAAAATAAACCCTTTAAAAGATTGTAAAATATATAAAAAAAATATACAAACAGTTCATTTCAATAATTTATTCTAAACTGTACGTTTTCCTGCTATGTAATTAATTTAACTTTACGTTAGATACCTACTTAAATGTATTAATAAACAATGACCATGACTGACATAAAAAATAATTACTTCTTTATTGATTGTGAAAACTAAATAGCATGATAAAAGAAATTATACCTTTATTTATTGGAATGCGTCGATTTTACATATAAAATTTAAAAGTTGCTTATTTCTTATTTAATTATTAATAATTTAATATATATATATATATATATTTTTAACTTCACGCTGTATCCCGCATATAGCGGGGTAAGCAGAGGGAACCAGAGAATCTAGTGTTAAGACACTCCATTCTCTTTCAACATTTCTGTTAATAATATTTTATTTAATTATATTTAAGTCTCATTCAGGTGAACAAAGTAGGCCTGCGATGCGTTTACCGTTCTAACACTTACCGTAATTATTCTGTATCCTAGCCTTATATTTTTATATTAATTACCACAAGCCTAAATATATAATTTTGAAAAAAAAAACAAAGCTCGCCTTGGCCTTTGATTATCCATATCGATTTTAAATTATGGCATGGAATGTAGGTATTGAAATATAGATTATAAAAATAAAAATATTTTTATTTTTTTTATTTGATTAATGCCAAATATATTAAAACATAAGGTAGGTTTTTACTGTGGAATAAACTGAAATAAGCAAAAGCTAGTTATTTTTTTTCTTTAATTTAAAATAAAAAAAAATAAATAAAATACTAACAACCCCGCTAGGTAGTATCGGTTATCAGTAGGCTATGCAGCCCACCGAACCCCGACAATCGCGTGTCGCACGTTATAACAATATCCTCCGCCATACAAGTATCGCTTACGCAACGCAAGACAGCTTCAGACACGATACAACCAACGTCCCCCATGTACATATTATTTGTCTCCTTTAATTTCATTATTATAACGGTCATACCAACTTCAACTCATTATATGTAGCGAACCCTCTACATATTAATTGTCCTTCATATTCAATTATCATAACTCACTTCTACCACTCTTTACATGCATCGCTCCAATACATGTTATTTTCAATATCGAATTTCATTCGTATGAGATCGTGCCAATATACTCCTCCACCAAGTCATTTATTATATTTATTTCAAATACTTACAGCTCAAATATATTCGTAAGTATACATTTGTAAGTGCCGTGCCACTACATCATGTCAATATTCTCCACACAATGACTTTTGCCATATCCAACCCATCGTCATCGGTTATCGGTAGCCCATAGAGCTTACCGAACCCCGACAATCTTATGTCACAACGTTATACGGAAGTTCTCTGTTATACAAGTATCGCTAACGCAATACAAGACAACCTTCCGACACAGTTTAACTAACCAACACTACTACAGCGGTTCACCTAACCCAAACGCATTCGAGTCCAGTGATGCAAAGCAATATTAGGTCGCGTCGCCGACATCGGTTATCAGTAGCCCATAGAGCTTACCGAACCCCGACAGTCACATATCACAACGTTATACGGAAGATCTCTGTTATACATGCCATCGAACCGGAACACATCATTAGATATTTGGCGGTTCGTCTTTGACATGATAGTGGTCGCGAGCCAGTCGGAGGACGAACCTCCTACCACCTAAAAACATGTTAAAAAAAGAAGAAAATAAACAAATATTTAAGTCTCATTCAGATGAACAAAGTAGGACTGCGATGCGTTTACCGGTTTAATATTTACCGTATTTATTTTATATCATAACCTTATATTTTTATATTAATTACCACAAGCCTAAATATATAATTTTGTTTCGTATGTTAAATTAATATAATGATTTAACAAAAAAGAAAACCAACTTAAATAAAATGATCTAAAAAGTACAATTATTAGGAATAACTCAAAAACTACCCGTCAGATCTTAACTAAATTTAAATAAGATCAGACCGATCAATCCTCCTTCGTGTGTTCTCCATACAACGTGACATTGGCGAAGTGATTTGTGCTCAACTGGCACGTTCGAAGCGCCATAATTTAAAAACTAAACTGAAAATCACATCAGAATTACTAGCTATCATGTATAAAAGATTCATTAAAATTGGTTCACCCAGTATAAATTTATGTGGTGACACACTTAAATAAATCTATCGAATTGATAAGTTCCGTTAATGACTTTTTTGAAGTCGCTTAAAAATGGTATTAGATTTTTTTTTTTAAATACTCAAAACAAAAATCCCTTAAATATTTGGCACAACAAAATACACAAACTATGAAAATAATCTTTCAAAAAGATAAGACACTAAAGATTGTGTCGAACAATGGCGTATAAACACATAAATTAATGAAATAATTTCGGCCATTCGGCCAGTTATAAAGCTAACGACTATAACCCTATAAAATTATATAGCAATCATTTCGCTATTTATGATGGGAGAATTATGTCCGTTTTTTTTGTATTGTTGTATTAGCCATTGTGTAACTAAGTTTGCAAACAAAGCTCGCCTTGGCCTTTGATTATCCATATCGATTTTAAATTATGACATGGAATGTAGGTATTGAAATATAGATTATAAAAATAAAAATATATATATTTTTTTTTTATTTGATTAATGCCAAATATATTAAAACATAAGGTAGGTTTTTACTGTGGAATAAACTGAAATAAACAAAAGCTAGTTATTTTTTTTTTTCATTTAAAGTAAAAAAAAATAAATAAAATACTAACAACCCCGCTAGGCATAAAGCTCGAAGCTATGCATGTTCTCAAAAAAAATATATACTTAAGGTTTTTTATATATTAGAACATTTTTGATGTTCCTTCCCGCCTCTTGTCTACTAACTTCTATTCCTTATGTTTGCTTGCTTATTCGCTCATATTTTTACAAAGTCTATTCACATAAGCAGTGGTTATGTACTCATATAATTTTGAAACGGCATCGTAATCTGATGTTGATACTTCTAATAGTAAAAAAAACAATAAAATCTTAGACGTCCTTTTTTCTATCTTTGATTATGACATACACATACATACATATATCTATAACTCACATAAAACAGTCATTTCATATACGGTTTTTCCAATATGTTATCAATACGTGAAAAACTTTGGCAAAGGGAAATTGACACTCGATAAAGAATACCGTTATATAAAGGTTGCCCCAAAATTAACGCAAGATTTGACTTTGCCGCCATTTGCTATTTATATTCATTATTCATTCGCTATTAAAAGACTAAAATGGCATTTTCTATTTAATTCAAATCTTGCGTTAATTTTGGGACACCCTATAGTATGTTAAACTAGCTACAACTGGTTTTATTCTGTAATGTATCAAGATTTTCCACTTAAAATTTTTCTCTTTGTATCACTGTTGACTCATTTGGGGATTTTTTAATATACATACTACATATTATCTGTTCAAGCATAGGATGTGAATAGTAAACTACCATCGGATTCCGTCAATCAGTATAAAAAATTTTAAATGGAGAGTCATCATTTCACTTTTCACGCACACTTCACTTTTTACTCCGTAATAACAAATTGGCTTATAAAAAATCATCAAAAAATGAAAAAAGCTTTGTATTATTTTCTCGATATTCTCGTCATCTTTGCAAGGATATTAGGTTTGTATGATAAAAATATTGTATTGCCATCGGAATCGGACATGTGTGCAAATTTTCAGGCGAATTAGACGGCAACTGATACAAAATAATTTTGCAAGATTTTCTTACGTAGATAGATAAATCGCATTTAAAAGAGAAAAATACTTAAAAAATAAAATAAAAATAAATACAAAACCTCTATATAAGACATATGGTTAATAAATTATAGCATATGTTACATTCAAGCTATTAAGTCGAGGGAAAATGTTCATTTGCGAATGTCAGATGTAAAGTATCTCACGATATAGTTTGTTTGACATTGGCCGAGCCTTCAGTTCGAATTCGCAGTGCTCGTAATACGATGACGCGGTCCATTAAGGACTAATTAGGATTTACACATGAGGGTAATTATTTTACTTTAAAATTAAACTGGAAAATATATTTATAATAGTTTGATAGCTTATTTCGAAGAAATATATTTATTATTTACACATCTTCCGCCAGGAATATAGGTACCAGTGGCGAGGGGTGAAAATTTCATGTTAGGCAAGCCGGTTAATTAAGGGAAGCCGATGTATATTTAGGGAAGCCGGTATATAGTATATTTAGGGAAGCCGGCATATATATTTAGGGAAGCTGGTAATTTTTAGTGAAGCTGACATATTTAGGGAAACCGGTATAGGATTTCAAGGTATTTCGTAATTTCTCCATAGAAGTTTGGCGATGACCTTTTTCGTTTAGTCTGTAAGATGTCAGAGGTTGTTTTTTTGGAATTTTATGCCCAATATTTACAGGCTGATAGGTACTAGGTAGAATCCAATTTATATTAGGGCAGCGGTAGTTATATGTAAATGTTTGTACGCAACATGTAGCTTTACATTACATGAACAAATAAAGGGCGAAAGTCAAAACATTATTTGATCTGGTACTGGTAATAGTATTTTGTAAGGTCGAACATTAGCACTTTATAGTAAATCATTGCCCGTGAATGTCCCTTGAGGTCTTGCTGACTTGCTTGACTGAAGGCCCTTCTGCATATAGAAGGTAGGCTGAAAGAACCTAATGTTAACGGAGTCCGTTCTTCGCTTTATTCCTAAATTCGATATTACGTGTTGTGTGGCAGAACCTAGCGCTATGTAATGTTTTACCAGAACGGAAAAATGTAAATAAAATTGTGCTTTTTTTGAAAGGTAGCTCATAACTGTCGTTTATAAACATTGCCCCACTGCGTTACGATGGCCTTTGGTTATTCAAAATATGTTTTATGTTTGTTTATATTATAGTATACTGGTACGTGCAATTTACATATGTATGTTGTTTGTTATAAAAAAGGACAGAGAGCTTTCTGCTTTTTGGATCATCCGTTCCATTTAAGTTAATTAAGTTACTTTTATTTTCTATGCGTAGGGATAAGTGAAAAGTCGTATAGTCGTAAATCAAAAAGCGGCGATCTGTATTTTGTACGGTTTACGTCAAGTTTAACTTATATCTTTCCTATATTGCCGTATTTGATACTAAGCTAAAATTTTAATGTGAATTACAAACGTTACATTGCGGGCTTTGACACGGAAAGGAAAGCTCTAACAAATAATTTAATATTTACTATTTTCCTCCATTAAAATCTCATTGTGGATAAAAGGTCTAGCAAGATAAACATACAAAAACTGCACTGACATGTAATGAATTGATTTTACCATTTCTAAATTGGTTTTCATCTGAAATAGTAATACAATTAATTTTTTGTTCTTAACCCTTATAAGAAGGGAATTACAGGGTTACAAACCTTAACAAAAAAAATATATTATCGATATCTATTAAAGATGTCTTTATGAGCTGACTATAATATATTTTTTTATTAAAAAACGAAAGTTGATTTTTTGAGAGTGTTTTTTTATGCAAAGCTCGAATCTATCAAAACAATATATTATATTTATTATTCCGGCGTGAGCCTACGAGGTACGACAATATGTTCATAAGGGTATTACATGGTGAGACGGCATAATGTTGCCGACGGAACGCTATTTCTTTTATAATACATACTTGTCCGTCTGAAGTTATGATTTTGTTGGGTTGTAACGACTATGGGAAAGAAATTATTCCATAGGTCTTTCGTTTCTAATATCTAACACGTTAGTCGCATATTCAAATTATTTGCAATTTATATTTTTAAATTATAATTAAATTAAGTAATAAGTATATGATTCAACCCTTCAACTACTTACATGCTACGTAATTAGGGTAGTATCGACTCATCTTGGTATTTTTAACATAATAGTAGTAAACATAATTTTTAGAATAGCTTCACGCTGTATCCCGCAAATAGCGGGTTAGGCAGAGGGAACCAGAGAACCTAGTGTTAAGACACTTCGTTCTCTTATAACATTTCCATTCTCCACTTTGTGCCGAATGTGCTGAATGGCGGACCTCAGCGCCGTTTTGCCTTGTTACCAGAACGAATGAATGAAAATATTAAATATTATTTTAATTTTTAGAATGTAGGCTATATTCTACAAATATATATAAAATTATGACTTTTAGGGGAATTCCACTCATAACAATCGTGTTACGTCTCAAAGAGCTATTTGTAAGTATAAGATATAAATATTGAGTGAATAGATAAAAAATATAATCGATAATGTTGATAAAGTTTTAAATTTAACAATTTTTATTTTTGACGTATATAATTTTACATACATGTACGTTAGTTAGATAGTACAATAAAATCGCAAAGTTTATTAGCAATAACTAGTCATTCATGAGTCTATCTGTTACGAATTACTGCAAAATTCGCAACACTAAAAAGTGACTGAAAGTAAAATTTCATCTAGATCCGTTCTGTAGTTTTTGTTTGAAAAGGCAAACATTTATTCGTCTTCACATACTTATGCATTTATAACATAAGTGGGGTACATAAAAATATTTCGATGCTTTTGAAATGCTAATGAGTGATAAGAATGAATATTGCGGAGTGTCTTAACACTAAATATTCTGCCTATATTGCTGTATTCGATAAAATTTCGAAGTTAAAAAAAACAAAATTATTCTTATGAGAATATCTTTCTATTATATGCTTATAAATGTTTTTTGACGCTAAGTTAGATGATTTTTTTTATATTAAGTATAGTGTTAGCCGTTGATTCGCGGCGATTGACAGATGTCTATGGCTAAAATACAATAAAAACACACATTATCTCTATATTATGAAAGCGGGGGTTGGCGAGACAACCGCGGCCTCAAATTTTTTAATAAATATCTTTTTTTTTTTTAAATAAGGTTGTTTTCTATGGCCTACGGATGTTGTTTTGCCTTTAAGATTGTGTATTTTAAAAATCATATATTTTTTTTTTTTTTACATTCAAACTAAATATTCTTCATTTCAACGTGCTGGCAAAGCTAGCACCGGCTAACAAAATCTAAAGATATTCTCTTCAAATGTGTATGTGTGTTTCTTTTCAAATAAGTGGGGATCCGAAATCTGAAGAGAACGGAGTGTCTTAACACTAGGTTCTCTGGTTCCCTCTGCCTTGCACTATGCTATATGCGGGATACAGTGTTAAGAGAATGAATGAAAATGAAAATGAATTTAATTTAAAAAAAATGATTTTATTTATATCTAGACAGATACGTAGGGCACGGAGTAACATACATACATACATAGCTTCACGCTGTATCCGGCATATAGCAGGGTAGGCAGAGGGAACTTAGTGTTAAGACACTCCGTTCCCCGCTTTCCGCCGATTAAGGCATTGCGTGCTGAGTGGCGGAACTCAACGCCGCACGGAGTTTAGTGCTTATTTTATTTAAATGTTCTCGAGTACGGGATATATAAAAGTAATTTTAATTTGTTTTTATATAATACTATAATTATAAAAATGTATTTTTCCTAAAATTATTAATATTAGGTACTAAGTAATATTTTCTTATATTAATAATTTTAAAAGTACATAAATTATTGTTCAGTATTATTCAGTCACCACGGAAAGAAAAATATTTAGAAATGTATAAAACCGCGAACCCGCGTCTTCTAGACGGTTTGTAAGAGGTGCGAGACATGCTCATTTAAAAAAGTTTCATAATTACAATTAAATATCTTTATAATTATAATTAAAAATATAAAACAATAAATAAGTATTTATTTCAAAGAAAACGTGGTATTATTTCCATACGCGTCAATCAAGCGCATTCAATTATTGGCTACACATGAGTTTATATGCACATAGCTTATATTGTATCGATTCCCAATAGTCAGGACTTACGTAGGTTCATACGATGAAAAATATTTACTTTCACCTTGGTATCACACTTTTCTTCACACGCTCAAAGTGTTAACTTTCTATATTATCGAATTAATTTATAACTTATTAAACAACAGACTAGTGCAGTGAACATTAACAAACATCAACATTTCCGTTCCGAGGAATGATTACCTTAGATTTTTGGTATTCTTCGGTCTACATATTTAAAAAACGTATAAAAATTTGAACGCAGTTGGAATCGAACCCGCGTCTCTTGGAAACCGTCCAAGCGGTCTGACCACTATGCTATGCGTTCTATATCCAGCTGCGTCGAAATTCTTATACGCTTATTTGTTACAGCTTATTTTTGTTGTTAGTATCTCTGTAGATAATTTTTTACATATTTCTGCTACCCAAAGATCATTTCAAAGCACAATCATTTGGCAAGTACTACACTGTCTAGTAAAACAGTTTGTCTTAACACTAGGCTCTTTTTGGAAAAAGCAAGAAGCTGTTTCATTATTTCTTTTTAACTGATTTCCAATCAATGAGAATCTAAATTCGACAGCATTATTTTTACTGCATGGACCAATTTTGGTGATTCTTTTTTTATATGATAGCTAGTGGATTTGATCTAGTCCCATTTAAGTTTAGTTCTGATGATAAAGTGTTGAATTATTCATTCTATTTTTACTTTTTAGTGCATTATTTTGAAGTCAGTTTCCTTCTTTTGCTAAAATTTTAATTATATATTTTTAAATTTAAATATATATATTTATAACAACTACATTTAGTTGACATAATCTGCATTGTAATTATGTTTTATAATTTTAACAGAAAAATGTAAGAAGAAATAGTAGTTTCGTATTATTTACTATACAATATGGTCGTAGACCATCTACGACTGTGCTACACATGGTCATGTATATCGCTGCTTTGGTAATATTTGTGAAACTAGTCATGTGATCAAATCCTGATAAAAAAATTATTCCTTAACTTTTAAATAAATATAATTATTATTTACACAACTTAGCACCTATTTAAACCTCAATTCTTTTGGTGAAGTCGACTACTACGCTTATTCTTGACTCCCTTTTTTACATTTTTGATGAGATTTGTGTTTGTATATGAGTATGTGAGTATAGATATATAATCACATACCCACATATACTCATATACAAACACAAACACACACACACACACACACACACGCGCGCACACGCGGCTTTGTTACTATTAAGTTATATGTTATATATTATGTTAAGCCATCGGAGAAGCGAGACATTCACAAGTGTCTTTGACTACTTACTGGGAAGTCTCGGCTGCTCAATTTGTAAAATATTTTTTGAATAAATATCTTTTTATCTTATTTTATACTCAGTATACGAATAATATGAGAGATTACTACAAAGATATTCTATATAGATGATGTTCGCATGTGGCAGAGTAAGTAGAGACAATTTAGTAAAAAGACTTCACTCCTTCACTCACCCCCCTAGTTCCCAGACATTGATAATTATGAGGCCAACGTGGTGCAGTAGAACAGGGCCTGACTGCAAATACGATTGGTTGTAGCTTCGATTCCCGGTTGAGGAAATGATACATAAAATATTTTCATTTTTCTGCAACTCAACATGCAAAGTTTCGAAATCGGGCGGAAAACAACGAGCGGAGTGTTATGTTAGCGGAGCACTTAGTTCTTTCGTTGAAAATAAAAAAAAATCTATATACATAATATACGTGAAGCAAAAACTTTGGATCCATTTTTACGAAAATTACGCGGATGGAGGAGCATGAAACTTGGCATACTTATAGTTTATATAGAGAAAGAGTGCAGAATGCTAATATTTTTTTTAAATACCCACACACAAACACACTACCATGGCTTGACATCCATGTTTATATAAAGTGACATATACGTTACTAAAGACAACGCGTTGTTAACGCGTTAACAGGGTACACTAATATAAGTAAAAGCCCTAGGAAGGAAAACAGTCAAGGAAGCGTAATTAGTAGTAAGATATAATTTTCCAGCTATAATTTTTCCTTTAACGTAAGGCATAATAAAATAATCGATAGCTACTTTAAAGTAGTAAATTGTGGGTATCGCCCATTTTATTATATAGAACTATTATAAAAGATTTTTTTATCGTAATCAGTGAAAAATATCGCTTTTCAAAAGATTAATATTAATAATATCGAATGTTTTTAATAACCCCAATAATGATACAAATGAAAATAATCATGTAATAATTATTTGGCGTTTCTAAAGTCTGTGAGTCATTCATTAGATAATATATTACAGAGTTCATTAAAAAAGGAATTGAAAAGAACACTTTTGGAATTATTTTCTCTTTTCTGGTCGTCTTGGATATAAACTTTATTCTATGAAAGTATTGGATTGTTAATGGATCCGGACATATGTGCAAATTTTAAAGTAATTTGGATAACAACAAATGTCAGTGACGAGGGGTGAAAATTTTAATTAGGCAAGCCGGTAAATTTAGAGAAGCCGGTATATATTTAGGGAAGTCGGTACATATATTTAGGGAAGCCGGTTATATTTAGAGAAGTCGGTATTTTTTATTATTATGACCGATTGCCCCTCTGGCATTACCAGAGATTTTTTGTATCTTAATTTTATTATTATTATTTTTTAATTACATACTATGAGATAAATACAGGAACTTTATTTGTAAACTCATTTACGTTCCACATTCTCCTGGCGACTTTTAGGTCATCAGACCTGTATTATAAAAATTAAAGCAAGCCCACTGGCTAAAGCACACCCACAACACGGTCCCCACTGGGACCGTGTTGTATGGAAACCTCGCCACACGCAATAACCATTAATTCATGGCCAACGAAAAGTCTTGACACTGGGTCTGTCAGAGTACCCTCTGTATCCCGCATATAGCAGGGTAGGCAGAGGGAACCAGAGAACCTAGTGTTAAGACACTCCATTCTCTTTCAACATTTCCGTTCCCCAAGCGTAAAGCTGAAAATAAAATATAGATATAACTGTTATAATTTCTTTTTCACAGTCCAACAAGGTTTCAGCGGCCTCGCATACGCGGCAGATAGACGTAGGCGTGGAGGAAGAGGGCGGCAAGAGGAAACATAACAAAATAAAAACATCAAAATATACGCTCCTCATGTTCATACCCAAGAACTTGGCTGAGCAGTTCCGAAGAGTTGTCAACTTTTATTTCTTAACTGTTACTGTTATTGCTGTTGTTATAGGTAAGTGTTATTATCTTATTCTGCTATTGAGCTTCTTTATATTCTGTCACAAGATTTCTGAGAAATTATTAATATTTAAATTGTTTTTTTACTCAATTCTAAAAAGAGTAAATTTTAAAATGAAATTTCAATTAAAAATTATACTTATTCCATAGATAATAGCAAATATCTGTTTTTTTTCTAATTGGAAAATGATCGGGAAATCCCGATCTCATAGGAATCTGCTTTAAGCAACTACAATGCAAGCGTTTATAATTTATTTTAATTTTTCTCCGCCCCAAATTTACGAAAGCCCAAGGGTCTCAAAAGGTCTTAAAGATGGGAATATTGGAAAAAGCATTATATATTAAAGAAAAAATATATCTTATTTAAAGTAATATGTTATAACTTACTTACATACATACATACATGGCTTCACGCTGTATCCCGCATATAACAGGGTAGACAGAGGGAACCTAGTGTTAAGACTTTACACCCCACTTTCCACCGCATTGAGGCATTACATGCTGAGTGCCGGAACTCAACGCTGCGCTTTGCCTTCTTACCAAACCCAGGAAAATGAAAATACTAAACTTATATTTCCTGGAGTGGGAATCGAACCCACAGCCTTTAGCGTATAATAGAACAGAACAGAACAGAACAGATGAGGCGAGAAGAGAAGAGAAGACTAGAGAAGAAAAGAGAAGAGAAGAGATGAGATGAGAACAGAATAATCTTTATTGCACGCACGATAAAATATAAAAAAAGAAAGAGGAAACAATAACATGAACTCTTGTATCTGTATGCAAAGACGGTCTTATTGCTTTAAGCGTCTTTTACATAATAATATATAATTTACTTTAAAAAACCCATGTAAATCCTACTTACTAATCCTACTCATGTCCCTTATTTCTTAGAACAGTCATTGTTGGTAATACACACCTATAGAAAACTAATACAGCTATCTAGTAAACTTGAAAATGTGATGTTTCATACAATAAATAACGATTCATTGTGCGTGTAAAGTACAAGTTATCGGTATATTTTCATAGGGTTTTCCCTTAAAACCTACGTCTTTCAAATATTTAATTCCTTATTTTGACACTTCTTACTTTCTTAGTGCTAGTTTAATAATAATTGTTGTTATAATAATAAAAATACCACAATGATATGGATATAAAAACATTACATTAAAAAATACAGATTAAATAACTAAGATTAAAAAACATAGATTATATCTTGACGAGAATTTCTTGTAGGTATAATTGTATGGAAACTTTGTGTAATAAACCTTTTTATATCCTTACCAGGTGTGATTATGTTGATAAATCGAAAATGTATGCTTTTTAGGGCAGACATTTCAAGCTATTCCGTGTGGCCTAAGTAGTCCTTTTTACATAGTATTTTTAATGAAAATCTTCAAAATTGTATTAAAGGGCGTTTAAATTAGAACATACACAAATACAAATAAATTTAATAATTATTATGATATTTATTTAACAGATAGTCCCGTTTCACCGTTCACGAGTATAGCGCCACTGAGTTTCATGGTGCTTGTGACGGCCGTCAAGCAAGGCTACGAGGACTGGCTACGGCATAAAGCGGATAATAAAGTTAACAACCAAATAGGTAAGTTAGAAACAAATTATTTTATATTATATTAAAGCTTTGTTTACGCACTTATAATTCAAATATTAAATAATTAAAATGTACTAAAAAAACCTTCATTACGAATATCTCAAAAACTACTTGTTAGATAGTAACTTAATTTCAATGAGACCACTACTTGCACTTACGTCTATCTATCTGTCATCATTAATCATCAATATCCTAGTAAAAAATATATAGTGACACGTATAAAAAAAATACAGTTGAAGAGCCGCATCCTTTTTTGAAATCGGCTACTTATCTTAAAGAAGACACTAACAGGAACAAGCCTGGATTATATTTTAGTTATCCTGGTTGTCCAGAAAGTTAGATTTATATTGTAGAATATTAGATTAACGCCTGTCGTGGCGCAAAGGCACAAGCGTGCGACTGTAAACGCGACAGGTTGTGGGTTCGATTCCCACTCCAGGAAATTTAAAATTTAGTATTTTCATTTCTTGGGTTTGGTAACAAGGCAAAGCGTGGCGTTGAGTTCCGCGGCTCAACACGCAATGCCTCAATTCGGCGAAAAGTTGGGAACGGAATTGTTGAAAGACAATGGAGTGTCTTAACACTAGGTTCTCTGGTTCCCTCTGCCTACCCCGTTACATGCGGGATACAGCGTGAAATTAAAAAAAAAAAGAATATTAGATTGCAGTGCCTTGTATTGTGACCGGATCTGGACGCGTATGTAATTTGTCAAGCATTTATAGGCAAAATTAGGTCATAATACAACTCTATTATTAGCTAGATTTTCTTACATACATATAGATATAAGTGATAAAAAATGTTACAAAATATAAAATAGAGATTTTGAACTTTGAAGAGAGCTTAAGTGAATTGTAGAAAACATGTATTTAAATTTTTTTTTTTCTGATTTTGTTTTCTTTTACCATTTTTATGTTGAATTAATTATAGTATTCAGATAAAAAAACAGCCAGTTGAATAATTTTGTATTTAATTTTACATACACATACCTATTAGTGGCCAGAGGTGAAAATTTTTGTTAGGCAAACCGGTAAATTTAGAGAAGCCGGTATATTTAGGGAAGCCGGTATATTTAGGGAAGCCGGTACATATATTTAGGGAAGCCGGTATAGGATGTGAAGGTATTTAGTAATTTCACTATCGAATTTTGGCGATGACTTTTTTTTGTAGCTCTTACACCTTGCTTGACTTTGTTTTTTTTTTTGTATAGACGCCTCGCCACTGATACCTACGTAAGCTTGTAGTATGAAGCTTGACTTTGTCACTTATTGACTTTTGATTTAGAGTGAGTGTTGTTATGAAGAAGTTGTTTATAAGGGTTTGCTATTGACCATCGTATCGATTCAGGTTTGTTTTAAGTTTATTATTTTATTGTAATATTTTATTGGCTTTTGTTAATTTTGTGTATTTTATTGATATTACAATTTTATTATTGCGTCATACATTTGTTAATCAATATCCTTGAACAAATCCAATCCAAATTTAAGTCATGTAAATTTGTGGCTTATACCTATAAAAAATAATGTAAGGACACAAATGGTAAGATATTATCACAAAATGGCTAAGTGCATATACTAGTTTACTGTTCTATGTCCAAAATGATAAGAAATTTATAACAATTTCAATTAAACACAATTGATATAAGCTTTCTAATGATAGATGTTATCAGATTATGTTTTATGTAATTATATTAAAGAGATATAGATTTGTTACTATGGTAACGCTTATTTTACGCGTTTAGGGAGCAATCTACAAAATTGTATATCAAATACAATTATAGTAAAACGTTATTATAAAAAATATTGAGTTACTGAACTTATTCTATATTTATTTGCATTCCAATTTTTCACGCTTAAACGCTTGTCGTGGCGCAAAGTCACAACCGTGCTACTGTAATTGCGACAGGTTGCGGGTTCGATTCCCACTCTAGGAAATGTAAAAGTTTAATATTTTCATTTCCTAGGCTTGGTAACAAGGCAAAACGCGGCGTTGAGTTCCGCCAATCAGTACACAATGCATGTTCGGTGGAAAGTGGGGAACGGAGTGTCTTAAGACTAGGTTCTCAGGTACCCTCTGCCTACCCGCATGCGGGAAACAGCGTGAAGCTAAAAAAAACGAAGTTTTGAACTTATATTATGTTTATATATATGCATTTTAAATTTTTCATACTCTGTTTACATAATTTTTAGGACGGAAAGAGGAGAACGGAGTGTCTTGACACTACTATAAGTATAGTATAAAGAAAAAAGTAAATATTCAGTTAAATACCACTTTGAAAGTATACTTGAACTCTAAAAATGGACTTCAGATATTATTGTCATTCCAAAAGATTATCTTATTTCGTAGACTATCTATAAGTATGTATCTGTCACGTGTAGTAATCAGTAATCGTTCAGCTGATATTTACAGTACAGATAAAATTGTTTTGGTATGAAATGTTAGAAAAACTGTTCATATAAAAATATACAATTGCGTTTAGAAGTTGGGTGTTTCCAAAAGATATAGTTTGCATGAAAAATATGACGCAGTTGGAAAGCAAATTAGTGGTTTGGGTTTCCTGGTTTCTATAGATCCGATTAGATTAAACGTTCGCCATCGTTCTGCCATCCGATGTTGGAAAAATAATATATGAGTTCATTACCTTTCGCCTATATTTGTATATTTATAATATTTCGCCTATATACAGGGTGTAATTGTTGAGCTTACCAGTAGGTTCACCACATGTAGAGTACAATACTTTAAGGCCGTACACATAATAATCATTTAAGTCAAGTCTACGGTTTTGTTGCAGGACTAGTATTTTCGATTCCCGATTTTAAACCGTTCTGTATTACGCACCAATCCATATAACATGACATATGCACTGCTAAGATACCATATATTTTACACATCAATAGAGAGATTTGTACTAATAATTACATTATAACATTTATTGTTCTCAGTGGAAATAGTGCACAAAGGAGTTATAAAAGAAGTACGTAACTCCTCAATCGCTCCTGGCACATTGGTGCGAGTGAAACGCGGTAGAGAAGTACCTGCGGACTTAGTGTTGTTGTGTTCCGCTGGGGAAAGGGGCAAGTGTTATGTCACTACGGCAAATTTGGACGGAGAAACTAATCTTAAGACTTTAAGAGTCCCACCGCCATTGGTGGGGTATACAGCAGGTAATATTATTTTTATTAGCATATTCTAGAATGTAGTTTATAAGAAGGGAATGACAATGGCACTGGCACGCTCAAAACGCCATATGAAAATAACCAAATCAATGACAATGACGTCTACCTGATAATTGATGATAAATATCTATAATTTTATATGTACAATCTGTATAATTAAAATTAGGACATAATGTCTTAATATTGCTTTGCTTGTGTAGGAATATAGATAACGGTTATGCTCTTCATCTTAAAAGAATAAAGCAGCTTCACGCTTTTTTCATAGCAGGGTAGACATAGAGACCCTGTGGGGCATTTTGTATGGGAAAATTTTAGTTCCTTTTACGCACGGTAGGTGCGCTTTTCAATTCCCATACAAATTCTTTCAATAATTATACATATACTTTGTCGCAAGTTTTAGTTTTGCCCTACTGACATTTTGTTATCGGCTGTTGCCGCGAATTGATTGTAATGGTGGAACTTAGTGCTGCGCGTCGTCTTACTAGAGCGGGGAAATGAAAATAATTTAAATATTATTCCTTCAAGTGGGCGGCGCGCCCATAACCATTGCGATTACAGTCATAATTTACATACATACATACATAGCTTCACTCTGTCTCCCGCATATAGCAGGGTAGGCAGACGGAACTTAGTGTTAAGACACTCCGTTCCCCACTTTCCGCCGAATTGGGGTATTGCGTGCTGACTGGCGGAACTTAACGCCACGCTTTGCCTTGTTACCAAACCCAAGAAATGAAAAATTCCGTTTCCTGGAGTGGGAATCGAACCCACAACCTGTCGCGTTTACAGTCGCACGCTTGTGCCTCTGCGCCACGGACAGGTGTCAGTCATAAGTTTATATAAAAATATCAATACATAAGACAATTTTTTAGAGTACATATAGTTTGTTTTCATGAAGGTACTGTTTTTCAATCTAACGTAACATTATAGATATACAATGTATCCGTTAAAAATTATTATTGGGTAACATTATTATTATTTCCGTAGATATAATACCACAAGACATGCGGATAGAGGTTCCGCATCCTGTCGCGGATTTATACACCTTTTACGGTCGTCTGGACATACCTCATTCAAATAGTTTGGCCCTTAACACAGATAATTTAATGTTAAGGGGGTCGAGGGTCAAAAATACTGAATGGGCTATTGGCTGTGCTGTATATACTGGTAAGAAAGAGTTATATAATATATATTATTTTGAGACATATAATCTATATAATGTCTATTTATGTATGTATGTATGTATGTATGTATGTATATATGAATGTATGTAAGTATGTATATATTTATGTATTTAGTTTGTATTTTTAATTAACATATATTTAATTTTAATTTAATTTTTTTAATGTAAATGATTAGTGCACCGCCTTCCACTACTTTATACAAATCCAATATCCAAAGGTTGCCTGGAAGAGATCGCTTTAAGCGATAAGGCCGCCTTATTGTACGCTATTACTACGAGTACTTCTATGTTATTTGTTTATTTGTGTGCAATAAAGAATATTTGTATTATTTTGTATTTTTAAGGCAGATATTATGCAGAGTTATTTTTAAATGTTTTGAAGTGTTAAATTCACTTACGATAAGAAACAAATTTTTAGAAAACGTATGAAAATTTGAACGCATTTGTATTTTTGCCTCTTAGAATCCGTCCAAGCGTTCTCATCTCTTAGCAATACGTTCTATTCGGCTACATCGAATTTCTTATATGCTTGTTACAATTTATTTATTGCTGTTCGTATCTCTTTAGTAATACTCCTTGTATTACAGTTTTTAATTTTTAAAGCAAGCAAGTTTAGCAAGTTTATTTTTAAGCAAATGTACAAATCTTTGTTTAACCTTAGTCGAAAAATTGGTAAAATGCAGTTACCATATTTATGTAGGAGTTGTCGTTTAATAATCACTAATCCATTTACTAGGCCGTAGTGGCGAAGTGGACACAGAACAGCGTCTGTAAGCGCGACTGTTAATGAATTTGATTCCCACTCGGGGGAATGATTAACATTTAAATTATTTTCGTTTCTCTGTTCTGGTAAACAAAGCGCGCCGTTGACTTTCGCCACGTAACACATATGTAATGTCACTAGGTTCTCTCCCAGTATCCTGCTTTGGGGATAAAACGTAAAAGTACTTCTTTAACATCATTTCAGGTGAAGAAACAAAACTAGCTCTCAACTCCAAATATTCAGGCAACAAATTTTCATCGTCAGAAGCAGCAGTGAACAAATTCTTAGTTATTTATATTTGTCTCTTAATATTGCAAATAGTAGGATCATTGGGGGCGAAAATATTAATAGAAATGTGGAACACTGACCGTGAAGTATACTTGGGACCAGGTCCTGAATCACCTTTGGGTGTTATTGCCATTTTGCAAGATTTATTCTCTTTCTTGCTTCTCTATTATTATATTATACCGATGTCATTATACGTGACCATTGAGTTATATAAGTTTATTGGTAAGTTTTTTTTTTTTTTAACTTCACGCTGAATCCCGCATATAGCAGGGTAGGCAGAGGGAACTTGAGAGCCTAGTGTTAAGACACTCCGTTCAAATTGAGACATTGCGTGCTGAGTGGCGGAACTCAACGCCGCACTTTGCCTTGTTACCAAACCCAGGAAATGAAAAGACTAACATTTCCTGGAGTGGGAATTGAACCCACAACCTGTCGCGCTTACAGTCGCACGCTTGTGCCTCAGGCCACGACAGGCGTTAAGTAAGATAAGTTTTTAAGGTGTAATTTATTATTAAAATTAACTGTATACAAATTTTTCAAGCCTATTTATATTTGTACAAGGTCTTAAATTATTCTGCCAAAGTAATAAAATTTTATTATCTGTTTTTTCTTAAATAAAATTTTAAATATATAAAAAAGGTTTAGACCTTCTATATATGCATATGAATTTGCGACAATGTTCCTTATTTTATGTTGTTTGTTGTCGCTTATTCCTTAATTCCCAAAGTTTGAATAGTTACGTTTATTTACACTACTTGACTTTATAATATTCTTGATTTAATCTGTATTTAAGAAATTGTGTAGTTAATAGTAGTTTCATATATATTTCCCGTTCTCTTTTTATTTTCACGTAATTTTTACATAAAACATATTATACGGAGTATTGAAACACTCTGTTTTACCTTACTACATTAACACATCAATTGTAGGAGCCCTATTCATTGGATGGGATGAGGATCTCCGATGCGATGAAACTGGGAGACCAGCTATCGCCAACACCTCAGATCTCAATGAGGAGTTGGGGCAGGTGGAAGTCCTGTTCTCTGATAAAACTGGCACCCTCACGAAGAATCTCATGGTGTTCAAAGCATGTTCTATTAAAGGTAACATTTATGAAGAAAGGGACTCGAAGTTATATGACACGGAACGATTTGAAGATCCAGTGGATACGCGTCAGGTCAGTGTATATTTTTTTTCTCTCGAGCATATTCCACATACTATTTACTGGATAAAGAAATTCTAGTGTTAAGACACTATGCTCTCCTCCACACCTATAATCTCTATGAACAATTTAGCAATATTTAGATCATGAACAAAATGAAATATTTATTTATTACATAAATATAATATCTTAATGTTCTTGATGTTAATTATGTGTAATTTTTATAAAAGAAAAAACACAGTTGTGTTACACATAATGCTTATCTCAAACATCAGTTTTAAATTTGAAAAAATATGATTAATGTTAATTTTTCTATAA
Organism: Philaethria dido; assembly: GCA_033558755.1. Classification (NCBI taxonomy): domain Eukaryota; kingdom Metazoa; phylum Arthropoda; class Insecta; order Lepidoptera; family Nymphalidae; genus Philaethria; species Philaethria dido. The sequence goes on along the minus strand of JAKGSA010000088.1, from coordinate 216,043 downwards.
TTATAAAGCTTATATTGTATATTCTCCAATGTGTAGAAATGATTAAATCTTAAATATTTTTGCTCTGGTAAGCGCATAACATTACGTAGCGTTGAGTTCTATCACGAATTCAAGTAGAAAGCAGAGAACGAAGTGTCTTGACACCAGGTTTTCTTTTCCTACCTGTACGAGAAAAATCGTGAACCTATTGACAAAAAAAAACACAAAAAAAAATGTTTAGTACTAATATAGATCTACTTCATATAATATGCTTCAATTTGGTGGAAAGTGGGGAGCAGAGTGTCTTAACACTAGATTCTCAGGATCCTTCTGCCTACCGTGCTATATGCGGTATTCAGTGTGAAGCTAAATAAAAATAATATAATTCGGCACCATAAAAAGTAGTCTAAAGTAGAAATATGTATAAATAAGTACAATTTCAGGAAACCAGATTATCATTATCAATAAGAGATAAGTATCTGAAACACAACAGTGCTCTAGTGTTTATTTTGTATTGCTAAGTACCTACTATCTGCCTAACGCCTGTCGAAACGCCTTGTAAACGCGACAGTTTGTGGGTTCGATTCTGGAGGGATCCAGGAAATGGATAGTTTGGTAATAAGTCAAAGAGTGGCGTTCAGTTCCGCCACACAGCACGCAATGCCTCAATGCGGGGGAAAGTTGGGAACGGAGTGTCTTAACACTAGGTTCCCTCTGCCTACCCTGCTTTATGCGGGATACAGCGTGAAGCTATGTATGTATGTAAGTACCTACTACCTGGTACATACATATAGCGTTCCTTTGCTTATCACTTTATCTCCAGTTAATTAATGCCCAAGATAAAGCAATGGCGACCGTCAACAGAGCTATAAATATTTCTCCGGGGCAATGACTTTTTAATACAATTTATTAGTGATTTTTTTTTATTTTTGGAATAATAATATAGGTAATTTTGAGTTTTTATTTCGGCTTAGAACTTAATTCAGCCATTTTCAGTGTGTGTCAGTTAAATCGCTGGTAATACTGTATTGTTATGAGAAGTAAATAACTGAAAATATACATTACTGAGTACATTACTTAAAGTATGCTAAGATGACAGTATTATGCGTTCTGCTTTTTATAACATAAATTTATCTCAATAACTATTGTACAAAATTTAATACGGTTTTCACAATAAAATGCTTTTTAACAAATATTAAAATAAATACAAAAAAATGAGACCATTGTGGCGGAGTGAAATGTGTGAAAACGCTGTTGGTTGTGGGTTCAATTTCCATTTGGGGGAACGATCATACTGAAGTTATTTCCATTTCTCTGCTCTGGCAAGACAAAGTTCCATTCCGCCACTGAATACGATTTCGGCGGAATGTGAAGAACTGAAGAGAACGTCTGTCGTGGCGTAGAGGCACAAGCGTGCGACTGTAAATGTGACAGGTTGTGGGTTCGATCCCCACTCCAAGAAATGTAAAATTTAGTATTTTCATTTCTTGGGTTTGGTAACAAGGCAAAGCGCGGCGTTGAGTTCTGCCACTCAACACGTAATGCCTCAATTCGGCGAAAAGTGGGGAACGGAATTGTTGAAAGAGAATGGAGTGTCTTAACACTATTTTTTATGGAAAGGACAAGGCAAACGAGCGTTCGGGTCACCTGATGGTAAGTGATCCCCGCCGCCCACGGCCCCGTGTAACACCAGAGGAGCTACAGGTGCGTTGCCGGCAAAGAACTCCGGCAAAGGCTCCTTGATTACCCTGCTATGAAAAAAATATCGTGAGGCTGCTTTTTTTAAGTAAAATTTATAACAGAAAAAGTTAGCCATTTAGCCCTGAAAAACCTAAAAAATATACAGGAGTTGATTCCATCAAAATGGTCAAACGATATGATAACATTGAAAGATCTTGGAGTGTTGATAATATATCAAAATCGCTTGCTTATCTCTACGTTTGTCATTTTAAAGATTTAACCCATTTTTTAACCTTCATAGAAATAGATCTATTTCTTTTGTTCGATGTTTTTTTATTCAGGTACTTGTAGTATCTTATCTGGATATAATAGGTACAGACGTTATCACTTCTAAGTAAAATTTACATAAACTAGAACTGTCCAACTTTTATGATCTTTTGGATTTAACGCAATATTGAATTTTTTTTTTAAGGAAAAATGCGCGGTGTATCGAAGTTATAAGATCACACAATATAATAAATAATTATATATATATATATATATATATATATATATATATATCAATGTAACGATGAATAATAATATATTTTTTTTATCTTCACGCTGTATCCCGCATATAGCGGGGTAGGCAGAGGGCACCTGAGAACCTAGTGTTAAGACACTCCGTTCCCCAATTCCGCCGAATTGAGGCGTTGCGTGTTGAGTGACGGAACTCAACGCCGCGCTTTGCCTTGTTACCAAACCCAAGAAATGATTTTCTGATAAAATAGCATCGTAAAACCTATTAAAGCGTAAAATACGAGTTACCTTAGCAACGTGTTCGTCACTTTATACGAAAGTGTATGTAATGCATTACTTTAAAAAGTTATGGACATGCCAATTTTCATGTTTCTCAGTCTGCATCATTTTCTTAGAAAGGATTAAAAGTTTTTCCTTCATGTGTCAATATTAATTAAATTATCTCGAGTCTAAATTCAAAAAACTCACAAAAATACAAACAAATACTAACATATATTTATAATTTTACAACTTATTCCGTAGTTTTATATTAAAAAATAACATTATTTGACAATAAAATATTAGACTGAAGCTACTATTTTCTATTTCAGACAGACATTAAATTTTTCTTCACAATTCTCGCTTTATGTCACTCAGTGCAAGTATCCAGCGAGGACGTGAAGAAGTTGAGTGCACGGTTCTCAGGACAGCAAAGTTTACAGCTAATGAATATATTTAGGAGGAAGAAATTAGGTAAATCTACTGGAAGCGGGAATGAGAACAGTCTCAATAATGTTAATTGGAACGCCATTATCAATGAAAATGGCAGTAAAATGGATTATCAAGGGAGTAGTCCTGATGAAAAAGCGCTGGTGGAGGCAGCTGATAGGGTCGGGGTAACTTTTTTGGGTGAAGAAGGCAATAATCTGTTAATCAAAGTCGGTGATCATACAGAAGTATATGAAAGGTTACAGCTAATTGAATTCAATTCGGAAAGGAAACGCATGTCGGTTGTAGTTAGAGATAAGGATGGCAAAGTAAGTTTCTGTGTTTTTTTTGTTTGTGATACATTCTGTTATAATTTATGTCTTTAAAATATCAAATTTCATGAAGATTATAGATAAAATAATAATAGTCTGTACCGAAACTAATATTTGGACTGTATTTTTTATAGATAAGATTCGTAGCTATGTAGATACACAGATAGGTATGTAAATAAATATGAAAAGGGTCTTTTTTGCCTTCAACTTAATTCACTTATGTGTGTCGCTAGTCTAACATATAAATATAGCCTCAAACTTAGTCATAATTTCTCCTTATCGTCATTTTTTTATTATTTGATAAAAATACCAAAGTTAGATAACGACAGATAGAGAGAAAAAGGAGTTCCGTGTACATAGGTCTTATCTAAAAAGTAAACAAATTACTTTAAGCTCTTTTTACCGCCAAACAATTGACAAAGAAAGGAATGTTAATTCATACTATAATACAAATACAATACTTGTATAAGCACGAGAAAATTGGAAATTAGTGATGTCTGATTAGTCTCTATCTGTTCTTCAAGTTCAAGTTAACTTCAAGAAATTATAAATTTACCAAATATTTGTAACAGTCATTTAAGCTATAATGCCAGTGAGGCCCTCATGGCACAGTATAACAGTGCCAAGCTGTAAGCGCGATAATTTTGGGTTCAATTCCCACTCGGTCTAATAACTCTTTTTATTTTATTTTAATACTCTCATGTAAGACATAGACCGATGACTTCCACCACTTTACCATCAATGTCTCGAATTTAGACGGAAAGCTAAGAAGGAGTTATGGACTTTCTCGAAATTTTTTTTCTCTGGGATAGGCATGGCTAAGTGGGAAAAACGTGAAAGTACAAAAAATATACTATTCCTATTAGGCTACTCAATTTTTTCAATGATGAAACAACCTAAGCACATTACAGTACAGTGATTCTATTTAGTACTTTTAAATATTTCAACAATTTTATCAATAAGTATAAAATAAAATATAGAACACCTAACGCCTGTCGTAGCGCAGAGGCACAAGCGTGTGACTGTAAACGCGACAGGTTGTGGGTTCGATTCCCACTCCAGGAAATGGATTTTTTCATTTCCTGGGTTGGATAACAAGGCAAAGCGCGGCTTTGAATTCCGCCACTTAGCACTCTATGTCTCAATTCGGTGAAAAGTGGGGAACGGAGTGTCTTAACACTAGGTTCCCTCTGCCTTCCCTGCTATATGCGGGATACAGCGTGAAGCTATGTATGTATGTAAAATAAAGAATTCATTTTTTTTTCAGATTTGGTTATTTTGTAAGGGCGCTGAAAGTGCAGTGTTTCCGCTTTGTAAAGACACAGTGCTAATAGAAGATACCGAAAGGGATATTAACAGTTTTGCAAATAAAGGTCTTAGAACTCTCGCTGTGGCGTACAGGGAGGTGCCTGTCGACGAATATGAAAAGGTGGCTGAATGTAAGAGTTTATAAAATACTAGCCGTGCCCGCGACCGTGCTCGCATGAAATAGGATATTTTGCTTAATTTTGGTACCCTATGCAACTAAATTTTTGCGTCTTGTTCCAGCTTTTATCAAATCACCTAAATAAGAGTCAGAAGTTTCACAATTAAATTTATTTTCCTTTGTGAATAATCAATCTGCTTTGACGGTTTCTCAATTTTTTATGTGCAACACATGTAGAAATGGCAGCCTTGTCGTCTAAATATCGAACTTTGCCAGACAACTTCAAGAATTAGCAAAAAAGAGATTGGTATAGGGTGTAACAAAAGTACAACAATAATAGAAGCTAAAAAAAACTTAACTACTAGTAGTACAGTAGTAGTTATTTTTTTTTTAGCTTCACGCTGTATCCCGCATATAGCAGGGCAGGCAGAGGAAACCTGAGAACTTAGTGTTAATACACTCCGTTCTCTTTCAACCATTGCGTTCCCCTCTATCCACCGAATTAAGGCATTGCATGCTGAGTGACGGAACTCAACGCCGCGCTTTGCCTTATTACAAAACTCAGGAAAATGAAAATAGTACACTTTATCATTTCTTGGAGTAGGAATAGAACCCACAACCTGTAGCGTTTACGCTTACGCTTGTGCCTCTGCGCCACGACAGGCGTTAGAGGCGGCGGTGATATTATCTATACATAAATACGTGAAGGAAAAACTTTGGATCCCTTTTTACGAATATTACGCGGACGGAGGAGCATGAAACTCGGTATACTTATTGTTTATATAGCGAAGGATTGCACAATGCACAAAATTTCTAAAAATAATGCATAAAAACATATTAAATTAATAAAATAAGTTACACACACTACCATGGTTTGACGTCCATGTTTATATAAAGTGACATATAAGTCACTACGCAAAACGCGTTATTAACGCATCTACGGGGGCACTAGTTAAATTATATATAAGTTTTTTTTCTTATTCTAATAAATTTAATATTCACAGCAATAAAGAGGGTAGACGTATCAGGAAGTGCGGGGGCTCTCGCGGCGGTAACGCACCAGTTTCGTGCATTGGAACACTCATTGCGTCTAGTGGGAGCGACCGCAGTACAAGATTGTTTGCAGGACGGCGTGGCGGATACTCTAGCTTCGTTACGAAGAGCTGCTGTCCGAGTGTGGGTGCTTACTGGTGATAAGGTAGACTATGTCTTTAATATTTTTAGTGTCAATCACATACATAGGATAAAAAATTGAAGTTTATTTAAGGTTCAAGTCCAATCAATGTTAATGTTTAAGTAATGTTCAATTTTTTTTTAAATGATTTTCTTAAGTTAGACCATTATCTTCTGGGAATGCTTAGTTCTGCAGCTTAAATTTGTATAAATAATTATTCATGCTAACATACATTAAGAAATGACACAAGTTAACCATACTGAATATTACGGCCAAATACGGTTTTTATAATATATAAATTTTATTATTGTACTTTATTAGTATTAGATTCATTCAGTACTTTTTGCGTGAAAGAGTAACAAACATCTACTGATCCTGACAATCATTTAAATTTACAATAGTTATAAATAGGATATTCTCGATTAGGGATCGAAACTACAATCACCTCCTATGCAGTTGAATCAGTGTCATCTGAGATCGATCTAGATCATTGTACACGAGTTTTCGTATTGGTTTTAACAATGTAAACACATTTTTTTTTGTAAAAAGTTTTTAAATAACATGAAAAAAAAGTGTACAGATAAAATTTCTACTCTTTCTATCCATTTTTGATTTATACCAATACCAAGTGTTGTTATCTCGGCACAAAATATTTAAAAATTGTTCCAAACTTTTTACTATTCTTTTTTCTATGAACAGGGAAAACATTAACTTTTCCTAACAATATACAACATTTAAAAAAAACCGACTGTAAATATAATAATATTTTTAGATAGAAACAGCAATAAACGTGGCCCAATCGTGCGCTCACATATCAGAAAACGACAGACGTATGTTCCTCGTGGGTATTGACACAGAGGAGGCTCTGAAAGCCCATCTGGACCTCTGCCAGCGGACCTTAGCTGAACCTAGCTATAGGGACGTCACACTTGTGGTAGATGGGGCCAGTGTTGCTACTATATTGGATACGATATATGCGGACACGTTTGTTAATGTATCCTTGAAATGTAGTGCGGTGTTGTGTTGTAGGCTCTCTCCTATACAGAAGGCTAAGGTGAGATTATGTTTATGTTAGTTAAAATTAAACAGTTGTTAATCGAAATTGCAAAAATATTGGTATAAAGAAACGGACACAATGGTTTTGGAACTTAAATCCTTATCGGAAAAACAAAATTTTTTACTCTCTGTCTCTAAGAGCCATCGCCAGTGGGACATACTGACTAAAAGCGTTTGACTTTTAACATCATTGGTTGTGTATTCGATTCTCACTTTGAATGAAATAAAGCAATGCATTTATTCTGCCACATAACAATTTCTAAAATTCGGGCGGAAAGTAAAGAAGTAAGAACACTAGGTTTTTCTCTTCTTTTCGCACCAATTCCTGACATAGCGAATATCGGAAGTAAACGCCGCATTCTGTATTACCAGAGCCGATAAATAAAAATAATTTAAATATAATCTTTTATTCTGAGTGAGAAACGAACCCACAACCGTCACGTGTATTATCATATCTATCTATCCTTTTGTCAATTATTGTATCTTTTTATGCAGATAGTAAAACTAGTGAAGCAAAGTCCGGAGAGACCAATAACAGCGGCCATCGGTGACGGCGCTAACGATATATCCATGATACAGGAAGCTCATGTCGGCTTTGGAATATTCGGGAAGGAGGGACATCAAGCTGCAAGGTTTACTTTTTTGCTTTTTTTAATTAAGCTGTTTATCGTAAACGGCTTTATGTTTTATATCCCATGGTAGCTTATAGCTTTAGAGAATTTTGTGTTACGAACTCCGTTCCCCACTTTCTGTCTGAAACCGAAATAATGAGGTTCAGTGGCGAAAACCAGGGTTTCGTCTTACCTGAACGAAGAAATGAAAATAATTTAAATATATTCATTATCCGAGTGGGCTCCAATTGATTGGGATCCAATATAGAATAAATAATACATGGAATGGGGGTACTATGAAAATGATAGACCAGGATAGGCCTACGGCTGTAGTGCCTTTGACGATAATGATAGATAATAAAATGAAAACCTTTTATAATATATTGATGTTCATAAAAAATATATTTTGTGTGGGAAGCAAATCAACTGTGTATATTTTTTTTCTTTAATTTGTAGATCAGCAGATTATGCATTTACAAAATTTTGTATGATAAAGAAAGTTCTACTGGTGATGGGACACTGGTACTACCAACGGCTGGCAACACTCATACATTACTTCTTTTATAAGAATTTAGTTTTAGGCAATATTATGGTAAGTATGTAAATATTTTTTAATTTTAAAAATAAATAACGAAATTCACACTTTTACCAGTAATGCTGTCTAGGCGGAGAAAACCTAGTCTTAATACTCCGTTGCGTTCTACGCCCGAATTTAAGACATTACATGTTGAGTAACGGAACTTAACGCCGTGCTTTGTCTTACTAAAGTAATGTTATGAAGATGAGTAATTAAAATTGCGTAGTCAGATGCTGTCCCACTTTAAATTATTTTATAGGTATTTATGTGCATATGGTATTTAGTTTTTTTTATTTTTTGGGTTTGGTAACAAGGCAAAGCGCGGCGTTGAGTTCCGCCACTCAACTCAAGTGGGGAACGGAATTGTTGAAAGAGAATGGAGTGTCTTAATGCTAGGTTCTCTGGTTTCCTCTGCCTACCCTGCTATATGCGGGTTATAGCGTGAAGTTAAAAGAAATGTGCATATGGTAAAATTAGTACAGCACTTTTATACATGAAAGTTGTTTTTAATTTAAGTATATGTAACTAACTTGACTGTAAATATGATTCATTGAGATTTTGATATCCATTCGATTAATTGATTGTATTTAAATACGTTTCACTTCCAAATTAATCAACCACATCTTTAGCAATCTTAGAGACAAGGACGTAATATGAAACTGACTTTGAAATTATTTTAAAAAAATGTTGTAAATGCTATATAAATAATTATATATAAATAATCGAATCCATATCAAAACATCATAATCCTCAAAATTTCAAAACCTACAAATCGACGTAATTCTCATTTTAACTAAGTACTAATATATCTAATAAGTAAAATTATATAAATTGATACAAAAAATGTAACTGTATTAAATTTACGCGGGGTAATCGTAATCGCGGGGGGTGGAATGTGGGAGTGTCAAAAAAAAAAAGTAGGACGAAGGGCGTTGAGTTCCTCCGCACAGAGTTTTACGCTTCTATGCCGGATAACCTAATTCCAAAACATAGTTTCAAACCCATGGCATTAATAAACCTTACCTTTACACGTTTCAGTTAATATTTCAAGTGCACTCAGCGTTCTCAACGCAATCCATATTCGACTCGATGTACCTGACGTTCTACAACCTGGTGTTCACGTCCGCGCCGTGCTTGCTGCTCGCCGTCACTGATCAGCGGTACCCAGCTGATTTACTGTTGAAGTAAGCTTTTTTAAACAAATTTAACCAAACATGACAAATTGTCATAAATATGTATCTTTCTTTAAAAAAATATCTAACGAGGATTCAATAGATATCTTCTATTCAAAACTATTTTTTTTATACAATGTTTTCTCATATTCATGAAATTAGGGACAAAAAGAATAAATACGTAATAGGTATGGAATAGAAACAATTAAAAATCCTATATGAACAACTATAGTGTGTAGTGTTAGAGAGACATCTACCAAACATCATAACAACATTATATAAGCATAAACAATATACATTCAGTTACATACAAAAGTTAACAAATATATTCATACAAAGTGTCAATCTATAATGAATATTTTTCATATCTGATACTTTTAAATTTAAGTTTTGTTGAAAGTGCTTGATTTGCTTGAATCTATTGACTTAGTCATTTATTCACCGTATAAATAAAGTAGTACCTATTAATATTTAAAAATATATATTCTTACTTCCTTCTTCGTCCCTGTCTGTTAAGGCATTGAGCGCCGCCCCTCAATAGATATGCGATGTCTCGATTTCGGATGGAAAGTGAAGAATTAAAAAGACACTAAGACCTCTATAACTATACAAAAAATCTAGCTTTACTAACAAGTGATACTCTATTATAATCAACAGGAATCCAACTCTATACCGTGATATTAAAAAGAACAAGTTACTCTCATGGCGATATTTCCTCGCGTGGTTTATCGCTGCGCTACACCACTCATTCGTTATATATTACTTCTCTAAGAAGTTATTTGATGTTCCTGTGATCAATGGTGATGCGAAAACTGTGGATCTTTGGTGAGAAATATATTTTTTTGTATAATATTTAACGTACAGGGAATTACTAATATTGCAATATTTTTAATAGCTTTATCCCAATGACGTTGAAGATCAAAAATATTAATTTTACGGTAAGGCTCTGAGTTCGATTCTCAGTCAAGGGAATATATATACATTTAAATTATATTAATTTCCTTGCTCTTTTGAGATAAAGTATAATTTTTAGTTCCGCCACAGAACACTTAATGCCTTGATTTCGGACGGAAAATGGAAGACGAAGTATTTTAACAGTGTTTTCTCTGCTTACTTTGCTATGCGGGAAAAAGCGTGAAGTTGCAATAAAAATAAATCGCATTTCGCTCTATACTTATGGACTCAACAAAAATATGTTAAGCAATTTTTTATATAGGTATTTCCCTTGTATGGTTAGAAAATTTGCAGACGAAACTAAGCGATGAGTTCCGCCAAGTTACGCGTAAAACGTGAAAAACAGAGGAAAATATCACTACATTACTTCTACTTACCCCGCTAAATACAATACGTAAATTTATTACGAAAATGATTGCCTTTCGCACTTCTTCACCGTATCAGTTTTATTTAAATTATATTTATTATAATCATAAACGCTGGTCGAACATTTTTCTTCAACAACTAAGATATAATAAGCCACTGCGCCTGTCGTAGCGCAGAGGCACAAGGGTGCAACTGTAAACGCGACAGGTTGTGGGTTCGATTCTCACTCCAGGAAATGGAATTTTTTATTTCCTGGGTTTGGAAACAAGGCAAAGCGCAGCGTTGTGTTCCGAATTCGGCGCAAAATTCGGCGGAAAGTGGGGAACGGAGTGTCTTAACACTAGGTTCCCTCTGCCTACCCTGCTATATGCGGGATACAGCGTGAAGCTATGTATGTATGTATTAAGATATATGTAAAAACATGTCTAACATATGGTATAGAATTATAATAATTGTATATTTTCAGGTGTTTCGGCGCGACAACGTTTCACTTGATGATAGTGATTGTATCACTACGGCTGTGCCTGCAAGCGCGGTATCACTCCGCCGCGTTCGCTATCACTACGCTACTCTCCGTGCTCTCTTATATTGGTTTCAATACGATTTACTCAGTTTTTTATTTGTAAGTATATATTTTTTCACATAATAGGACTACAAATTAGATGATTCGAAAAACCCAATAATATTATACATCCTCACAGAATATATATTTGTTATTTTTTCACACAAAAACTACTAAATCTAGATAAAACTTCACAGTAATACAGAAACGGAATTACATATAATTTTTTTTTTTTTAGTCATTAATACTAGCTTTATATAATTATGACACATTCTTCTTACGCAGTTTAACAGTATCATATTAGAACGAAAAATTAATAAGAATTTAAGTTCCTTATATAAGGAATTTAAGTATGGTCAAGTTCTGTCATTCCTCCTCCTGCTTAAAATATCAGGGAAAAGGTTTACGGGTCAGGTTCATATTGTTATACCTTTTGCCATAATGTTTAGTTATTTTTTTATTTGTGGCATAAATATGTTTTTGTTATTATCACTTATTATATAATATTTATTTTTCAATTTACAACAGACCAATAGACGGCGACGTGCTAGGAACATACACCAGGCTTCTCACATCTCTACCGTTCGCGGCTTTGAACCTGCTAGTAGTGATTGCATCGCTCGCTCCCGACTACTGCGCCCGTCTACTAACTGACACTTGGGGAAGGAAGCATATTAAGACAAATGTACCACAATCTGTGTTTACTACGCGACTGTAGAGAGATATAAATAGGGAAGAGATAGAGATATGAGATGAAGGAGATAAGAGAGATGGATTTTATATGTTGTTTAAATAATAAACTAATTATACATATCAAAATGAAGTGGCCTAAATAAAAAAACTACAATTTGTACATACATACATAGCTTCACGCTGTATCCCGCATATAGCAGGGTAGGCAGAGGGAACCTAGTGTTAAGACACTCCGTTCCGCACTTTCTGCCGAATTGAGGCATTGTGTGCTGAGTGGCGGAACTCAACGCCAAAATTCCACTTCCTGGAGTGGAAATCGGACCCACAACCTGTAGCGTTTACAATCGCACGCTTGTGCCTCTGCGCCACGACAGGCGTTTGTAGAATTTGTAGGCTCTTTGAACGAATTACCTTTTGTACTTATGGACTCTTTTGAGGTCATGGCTTTTATTCTAAGCGTACGACGTAGTATATAAAAATTAAAAATACCCATATAAAAATTAATTTTAATTTCATTCATTTAAAGTTTCGAAATTATTTTTAGTAGTGAATTAATGTAAGTAACACTTGCTTTATTATTTTGACTTCTTTTGCTTTAAATTTATTTTACAACATTAATTAAGGCATATTTTTAAAAAGCTATACTGTTGAAAATAATGATGTGTTTGATACTTCCTGTAAACTCGTTACAGATTAAATATCACAAAATGTATCTAAATATTTTTTTAAATATATTTTTTTTCTTAGTCGTTCTTAGGTTGACGCTATAAAAGTAGTGTATTTTCTTCTGATTCAGACAGTTTCAGGCAAATCGAACTGTTAGGGGTTTAGTTTAACATGAACGTAATTAGTTATACTAAATATTAAGTATATTTATTTCTTGTATGTTTTAAAATTATTAATAAAATAAATTTGTTCATTATAATTTCTTTAAAAAAATTTTAAATATGTAAAAAAATTTAAAATAAGTTAAAATATTTTTTTCATTTATTTTTAAATGTAACTAATTTGACATATAATGTTAGTATTAAGTGTATTTAGTTGTAATAGATAATTGTGGATCGAAACAGGAACAAAAAGCATTTATAAAATGCAATTTCTTTATCTAGTCATATAAGGTATAAGTGATATATGTATATACATAAGAAAATCGATATTTATACAAAATATACAATTGTATAATTAAGTTATTGACTTGTAATTATACAAGAGCATACTTTCTTACAATGACAATATTCAGTGATATTTTAAATGAAGGAATATGTACTACTTTACATAAATTTACTATAAATAGTTAATTTGTAATTATGGTAATTTTTTTTTTTAAATTTAAGTATTTAAAACAAAATGGCGTTAATGTAATAAAAAAATAAGAAACCAAGTGTATTATTTATTTCTTATAATTTCTTCTTTTCATATACACGCACATCCGTATATTGTGAAATAAATTCAGAGGCAAAGGTGGCAAAGTCCAGCTAATTTAATTAATAATTAATAAAAAAACGGTTAATAATACAATGATCCTATAATTTTTTGAGTGGTGTAATTTATTTCTTTAAGTATAATTTCGATATAGTTTATTTTAATCTGTATTTTAATCCTAAGCTATATCGATTAATTTGGAATATTAAAATATGTGATGGACTGTAAAGATAGACTTTGCCGCCTTTGTTATTATACCCCTGAATTTATATTTAGGAAGGATCATCACGGTCCAGTGGAATGTCTGTTACGATTGGTTAGGGGTTTGATTCACACTTAACATGCAATATCTCAATTTAAGACGTAGAAATGACGAACAGAATGTCTTAACACTCCATTATCTCTTCCATTATCATTCATTCAGTATTCTATATTTCTTATAAGATTGGCTGATTGGTAATTTTAATAGACTAATATCTACAAGTAACTAATATGTACAAAAACTAAAATAGGATTTATTTTGCTTTAACCAACACCAATTGTGCAATAATTTTCAAAGAATTACAATAGAATATTTAAATTTTTATTCTGAATATATTTTTAAAAGAAAATATTTGGGATTGGAAAGCTTAAGCTTCACGTGTTTACTAGATTTTAGTCTAGGCCCTCAATTTTTAATAAATTTTGTTAATATGGTTTTCTTAATATTTACATATGTGTAGTAGATACGTATTACCTTAGATTTCTTATTAGCAATTACGACAAAAACAAAATTACCAAAAATTTAAGTTAAGACATAAAAGCTAGAAATAAATATTGTAGCATATGAAGAAAAATATGATACATACTATTAGATGTATGAAAATCTTATGTTTAAGTCCTTAATATTTAATTTCTTTATATTAACAAATAATTGTTGTGACGAAATGGAGACATTCCTGATATTGGTAATCTGTAAAATTAATAATGTCAACTGTCACAATCTGACATTTACTGTCATAAGTCATAACAGGGAAGCTTCTAGCGTTGTTTTGCGGTGTTTTTCATTTTCTTTTCTTTGCTATAAATACGAATTTGATTAAATCGAAAAATATTATTTAAAAAATATTATGTGTATAGTTTTTTGACATAACTATAATTCACAATCATGAATTTGGAATTACTTGGTAAATACTGAAGTCATAATATATTTGTTATTTTATCATTATAGTTCATTTTAAGGGCTTTCGTAAATAAATTTTATAATAATTAATATTTTATTTATTTCAGAATCATTTGGGCAGAACTACCCAGAGGTATACTTCATATATTTAAAATGATGTTTAAATTTTGAGCTAATTTAAAATTTCTTTTTTAAGTAATTAATTCCTTTTATTATATTTTTTATAAGTAATTAAATACTTTTCAAAACATTAAATAATAATTCCTCCATCTAATAATTACACATTTGAAATATAGCATTTGATATTTTAAAAATCATTATACTTTCAGGAATTTGATGGCACTCTAGATTCTATATCTTTAGCTGCAACTTGTGCCTTTAATCGACGCGGTACGCTACTAGCTGTAGGGTGTAACGATGGCAGAATCTTTATATGGGATTTTCTAACAAGAGGAATTGCTAAATCAATATCAGCCCATGTTTATCCTGTATGTAGTTTAAGTTGGTCCAGAAATTGTAAAAAAGTAAGTCATTTTAATTTTAGTAGACTAATGTCTAAAATCTGTTATATGTATCAATATAACACATTTTAGGCATTATTTTAGATTTTAGGCTTTAGATATACAATGCAGCTATCGTATAATATGGACTTCAAAACATTATTATACTTTGTATGAAATATATGAAAATGAAAAAAAATATGGCACTTGAAATAAACCTGAGTGGTTTTCTGTATTAAATAATAATAAATAAATTGTGTAACTAAATTTTATGTCATTAGAACATCAAATATTTTTTAAATTAGTAATTTAAAAAATATTTGATGTTCTAATGATTGTTATAATCTTATTGTAAAATTATAATCTAAATGATCTACTGCTGAGTGTTTCTTTGGCTTTTCTGAGCTTGGATTAGATTGGAATTTTTGAACACTAGATTGTCTCTGGTGTTTCTGTTATGCAGAAAAAAGAATGAAACTAAAGAAAATATTGTTATTTTTATATATTATTATAATTATTGAGTTCCGCACGTGCTCAGCACGCAATGCTTCAATTAGGTGGAAAAGGAACCAAGTGTTTTAACACTAAAGGTCTCAGGTCCCCTCTGCCTTCCCTGCTATATGTGGTATACAGCGTGAAGCTATGTATATATGTACTATATTTACCTAATATTTTTTCATTTCAGCTACTATCAGCATCAACAGACCACAATGTTTGTATATGGGATGTACTGTCTGGTGAATGTGAACAAAGATATAGGTTTCCTACACCTATATTAAGAGTTCAGTTTGACCCGAGAAATGATAAGAGGTTCCTAGTGTGCCCTATGAGACATGCTGCGTTGTTAGTTGACACTGATGGAGAACATAAGATACTGCCCATTGATGAAGATGTAAGTAACAGGAAAATAACTAAATAGTTATTTTTTAAATTGAAAATATATGCATTTTTTGTGGCACTTAAGGTAAACCTAAGTGGTTGTATATATGTAACATTGTATTGGTTCAGTGGGTATTGGGTAAATATGACGGTTGCAAGTTCGATCCCGAATAAGGAACATAATTCGTCAAAAATATTTTTACATAATGAATTAATGAAAATTCTCCACATAGCATTACCTAAGTACATGAACATAGCATTATATGCCATCATAACGTAATCATCGTTCAATGCGATGCTTGTGGGTTCGATTCCCACTCGTGGAAAAAATTAAATTACTTTCATTCCTTCGCTCTGATAAAAACAAAAAACGTAGTTGAATTCCTTCACTAAACGCACAGTGATTCGAATTCAGGCGGAATGCAAAGAACGGAGTGTCTTGACACTATACTCTCTGCTTAAATTATTAATAAGCCTATAACTTCTTCTCAGGGTGACATAAACGTAATAGCCTCCTTCGACCGCCGCGGAGACCACGTGTACACGGGCAATGCCAAAGGCAAAATATTAATACTTGATTCTCAAACATTAAATATAAAAGCAAGTTTTAAAATAACAGTGGGCACGTCTAGTACTACTGGTATTAAGAGCATAGAATTCGCTAGAAGAGGCGAGTGAGTATTGTTAAAAAATATATATTTTTAAAGAAAAATACTACATAAAACATGGAAATTTAAATAAATGGTTTTCGTGGCGCAGTGGGAAAGCATCTGACTTTAAACATGATCAGTTGTGGATTCGATTCTCACTCGAGGAAATGATTATATTTAAATTAATTTCATTTCTTCACTCTGGTAACACAAAGGGTGGCGTTGAGTTGCTATGCTTAAAACGCAATTTCCCATAATAAGCGATGCTCTCTGACTAACCTGCTTTGCGGGATAAAACATGAAGCTGAATAAAGGCATGGATATTTTAATTAAAAATAGTTAACTTATAGTGTATGTGGATCTAATAAATGCATATTTTTTTTTTACAAAAAAATACTTGAATAACTAAAAAACGATAAAATTGTACATAAGCTAGTGCGGGATTGTTACACGAAGATAATGGATTCGAATTCTGCTAGAGGCATGTTTATTTCAAAAATATTTTCTTTTCCCCACTTTGATAAAATAAAGTGCAGCGTAGAGTTACGTCATTAATATTCAATATATCACCTTATTTAAATAATTAAAAAAATAATAACTAAATTTATATATGTATGTTTTGTGGAAAAGTCAAACATCTAGACTGATTTTTTTGGGTATGTTTAATACCTAAGAATACCAGGAGACTGACTTTCAATTATATAAATTGCATCGAAACCGGTCTATCCGTTAGGAGCTACGATGCCACAGATAGACACACACAGTGCCATTTAATGTCGCACCTTATAACATCCCTTTGTGCGTGTGGGAATAAAAATATGCATTTCCGATTTGTCAAGTTATTCACGCATGTTAAGAATTATATAATAATTATTATAGATATTAATTATTTAATGCTGAACATTTTCCAGCTGTTTCTTAGTGAATACGTCGGACAGAGTGATAAGAGTGTATGACACTAATACTGTACTGAAGTCTGGTGTCAACGGAGAGCCTGAACCCATACAGAAGTTACAGGATCTTGTTAATAAGTGAGTTTCAAATGTAATATTACTAAACAGTTATAGTATTACTAAGAAAAATCATTATTTTATTATCATTCTGGCGCTGTGGGACAGCGTAAACTGTAAACGGGAGTAGTTATGGGTTCGATTTCCACTGAGGGCAATGGTTATATCTAAATTATTTTTATTTTTCCGTTCTATTAAAACAAAGCACGGCGTTAAGTTTCGCAATACAACACGCAATGCCTTGAATTTGAAAACATTTATATGTAAAAGAATATACCTTGAGAATTGTATTATATTTTCGTCCAGGTCAGATATATGTATACCGGCTTACCGATATGAACTTGTCGCCCTTCGCCACTGCTAGCTATCATATAATAGAAGAATCGTCAAAATTGGTTAAACCAATTAATTACCTCCTTTTTTTTAAATCGGTTAGAAATTATAATATTTTCTTCATATCAATTAAAGAACAACATGGAAAAAATGTTGTTTCTCCGGCGACGGTGAGTACATATGCGCGGGGTCCGCGAGACAACACGCGCTGTACATATGGGAGAAGTCCATCGGGAACTTGGTGAAGATATTGCACGGGACCAAGGGAGAGTTGCTGTTGGACGTCGTGTGGCATCCTGTGAGGCCGATTATAGCTAGTATTAGTGCTGGTGAGAGATTATACTCTATTTTCTATTTATTTTTTTAGTTTTAACACCTGTCGTGGCGCAGAGCGTGCGACTGTAAACGCGACAGGTTGTGGGGTCGATTCCCACTCCAAGAAATGAAAGTATTTTCATTTCTTGGGTTTGGTAACAAGGCAAAGCGCGGCGTTGAGTTCCGCCACTCAGCACGCAATGCCTCCATTCGGCGGAAAGTGGGGAACGGAATTGTTGTTAGAGAACGGAGTGTCTTAACACTAGGTTCTCAGGTTCCCTCTGCCTACCCCGCTATATGCGGGATATAGCGTGAAGATAAAAAGAAATATATATTTTTTTAGCTTTTTTAGAATCAGAAGTGTATGGCAGGGTTAGCGAATGAACCTGAGAACATAATTAAGAAATAAGACACTCCGTTCTGTTTAAGTTTTTCGTTCTCCACTATCCGCCGAATTCGCCGGAGGTATTGCGTGCTGAGTGACGGAACTTAATGCCGCGCTTTGCCCTGTTACCAGAGCGTCGAATTGAATGTACCAATAATAATTAATTGTTATTAATATTTTTCAGTTTAAAATATGCACGGTGTCAATAGGTTCCCCAATTGCTGTAAGAGAACGGAGTGTCTTAACACTAGGTTCTCAGGTTCCCTCTGCCTACCCTGCTATATGCGGGTTACAGCGTGAAGTTAAAAAAAAAAAAGAAGTCAATAGGACTTTAAAAGATTTTTTTATCAAATTATATCATTGTCATCGGTTCTTGGTAAGTAGGCAAATAATCAAATTCATGCGACGTTTCAAAGTTGCTCAAATTCACGTCCAAAGTGTTTATTATTGAAATACATACATATATTAGATACATATTAAGATAAAAAAACATATATGTTAGGGAATAATGACTAAAGAGTATTTATTATTTATATAGACTGATTCGATATTTGACTGGTTAACCATTTGGCTAACCATCAAATCATATGATTTGATGGTTAGCCGTCTGGCGATACATTGTTAGAAAACTATAGAATGACAATATAAATAGCATGCGTCAGTAGAACGGAGGATACATCTTGTTGGATTTCCGCCTGTGCCACACCGTATGGAGCACACTGACCATGGCGTCCGAAGGTAGTGATTATGTCGCCACTCCTTTAGACTCGGCTTCCGCGACATATATTTACAATTATAATTATATTTTACAGGTGTAGTATCAATATGGGCACAAAACCAAGTTGAGAACTGGTCGGCGTTCGCGCCAGATTTCAAGGAATTAGATGAGAACGTAGAGTACGAGGAGAGAGAGAGTGAGTTCGACGTGGAAGATGAGGACCGCTCTGTGGACCAGGCGGGGGAGAGCAGGGACGACGAGGAGGTCGAGGTTAGTGCGGGTTCATGTGGGTTTATATAGGTGTGAGAGATTTCCTGGAGGGAAACCGAAAAAAATGTTTTTAGGTTATCATATACGGTTTTACAAGAAACGAGGACTGGTTGAGGAGGTGGAGGTCAATGTGGGTTTATACTATAACGGATTTCTTTACCTCTAAGAAAAGCATTTACAGCAGGAGTTCCCAACAAGGGAGCCGTACAGATATGCTAAGATGTCGGGATAATGAGAAGGTCGAGATTAGAGTAGGTTCTTGTTTAAAAAAAGGATTTATAGTAACAGTTATAGTTTATAACTCAAAGAGGAGGTGGAAGTTAGTTTTGGTCCAAAGAAAAAAATAAAAACATTCAGTACATCGGGGGGTGGAGCCTCGGGATGATGTAAAGGATGGGGCAGTACAGATTCATATGAGTTTACAGCCTTGTGGGTTTATATCCATTACGGATTTCCTAACGTCTAAAAAAGGATTTATAGGAGGTGTTCTTAATCCGGAGGTAGGTTAAGTTAGCCCATATGAACCTTTTTTAGCCGCGCTATACCTTTCTAGAACGAGAACATGGAAATATTAAGTACTATCGTGACACGTGAAAATCGAACCCACAACCCATTGCTTACACACTCTGTCCCGCTACATTTACCCTATATAGTATTAAAGGTATTTTTCTTTTTGTGTATTTAAAGGTGGATGTGACATTATGTGAGCCGGTGGCAGCTTTCTGTAGTTCCGACGAGGAGGGTGAAGACGAAAACATGCTCTCCTTCCTACCTATAGCACCGGAGATTGAGGACCCTGAGGTAGTGATTCGGTTCTCTTTTATTCTTATTATTGATTTTTTATTTTAGATTAGATTTATTTAAAAAAAAGGTTCTCAATGTTAAGAAATATATTATTACAAAAAACATTAAAAGTTGACCGTAGCAGGAATCGAACCCCCGTATCTCTTGGAAACCCAAGATTAAATTTTTCAATCACTGACTACTAAGCCTAGCTACTAAGCAAGGTTACGTATGGTACTTATAAACAAAAGTAAGTTGTGACAAATATAGTAGAATTTTGAAATACTTGATAGGTATTGCTTAATTGGCTAGATGGCCTGTACGTATTCCAAGAGGTGTGAGATTGAATCCTGCGTATTTTTCTATATGTTTCTAATGTTTTTTATAATCTATTATATTATAGGATGGATGGGCGGCAACACAAGAGACAGTGACTCCCAGTGAAACTCCTGAGAAACTGGAACCGGCTGCCAAGAGGCCTAAGAGCAAAACTTATGATATATCATTGAAAATTGCACCTCCCGGTAAGTATTTTTTTTTTAACTTCACGCTGTATCCCGCGTATAGTGGGGTAGGCAGAGGGAACCAGAGAACCTAGTGTTAAGACACTCCATTCTCTTTCAACATTTCTGTTCCCCACTTTCCGCCAAATTGAGGCATTGCGTGTTGAGCGGCGGAACTCAACGCCGCGCTTTGCCTTGTAAATTTTCCATTTCCTGGAGTGGGAATCGAACCCACAACCTGTCGCGTTTACAGTCGCAAGCTTGTGCCTCTGCGCCACGACAGTTAACATTAACATTAGTGAATGGAGTGTCTTAACACTTGATTCTCTTAGCCTATCTTTTTTTTAGCCATGCTGTATCCCGCACATAGCAGGGTAGGCAGAGTGAAACTGAGAACATGGTGTTAAGACACTCCGTTCTCTCTTTAATTTCCATTCTCCACATGTATATTTTTTTGTGTATCTTGTTATATATAAAAAAGAAAACATTGTAGACAAAAAAATAAGAAATTAATAATTTTGTTAAGTAATTATTTTGAATTATTTTTTTTAATGACTTTTTATGTTTTACAGAACAACCACTTTCGTTTGGCGGTAAAAATAAACAAGCAGCGGGAAACAAGAAAGTTGCTGGAAGACCTAGGAAATAAATGTTTTATTTGTAATAATTTAATGGTTTCATTTATTTAAATTACTCCTTATAATTATTTAAAACTTGAATGAATAAATGATAAGTTGAAAAAATAAATATTTGATAGAATTGAGTTCAAACCTTTGCGTGATTTAAAAAAGTTTGTTGTGCTACGCTTAAACATTTTCTTTGAGTATGTATACTTTAACAATAGCAAATTTCCCCGCAAAGAACAGTTAAATTTAAAATTTGACAAATAAATTTATATACAAACCTTCATAACGAAATACAAATAGGGTATTTTTTTAGCTTCTCACTGTATTCCACACATAGTAGGGTAGGCAGAGGGAAGAGAACGGAGTGTCTTAACACGTTCCATGGTTAACGTGCATTGCAACGTGTTATAACACTCCGTTCTCTTTCAACAATTCCATTTCCCACTTTCCGCCGAATTGAGGCATTGCGTGTTGAGTGGCGGAACTCAACGCCGTGCTTTGCTGGTAACAAACGAAATGAAAATACTGAACATTATTTCAAAAATCCAAATATTCTTTATTCAAATAGACTATTTTATAAAGCACTTTCGAATCGTCAATTTATAAAAGATGTCAGTAGCGTCAGTCCTAAAGGAACCTACCACTGGCTCGGAAGGCAGTTCTGCTGATAAGAGCCGACAAGATATTCAACAATTTTTCTATTCAAATAAAATTTTACAATAAATATACAACTATGATGAGCCTCCCGACTCCCGGGTGAGCGTCAACAGTAATTCCACACATTAACATTATTAGTATTCTTGGACAGAATTGAATCGAAATTCGTTCGATTTAAACTAGCTTAGAAAGGCAAGATGCGTGTTGAGTAGAGAAACCACGAGGCATCTTTTTTGAACGTTGAGCGCAGAAATAACTTGAGTCAGTGACTGATGTGGTTTCTGCATCCAACACTCGAACTAGCAACTTTCACATCATAAAGCTTTTCTCCAGTGACATAAAAAAAATTGATGGTTGGTGGAAATACTTTAACAAAAAAAATCCATGAGTCAGGGAATGTCGCGGAAGGAGTGTGCAAAAAGAAGAAAAATTCAAGTTTGCTCCCACTCGATATAAACACTTTCACTATAACTCTACAGAAAAGGTGATCACAGCAAACACTTTAATTGACGGGTTACAAAAATCATGCCTACTCATCAGGGAGTGTTCCAATCAACATAAAGAAAATGGAAGACATCAAGAAGATGATTATCTATATTCCTGACAACTTTAAGCCTTTTTATAATGAAATTTCCACCTCGCCAACAACTGCACATGAAGATAATGTAACGGTTGAAAATGATTTATTTTGAGGACTTAATACTTTTTTATATCTATATCTATGTATATAATAAAAGAGCAGAAAAGTTATTTCTGTACATGAAAAATTTTAGAAAAATATCAATTGGGTACGTTAATATATCGTTAATAGAAGCGAAAATACCAATCAGTAGAATTTTTGTCTGTCTGTCTGTATATTTGAACGCGCATCACGCAAAAACTACTTGACAGAAATGAATGAATTTTGGCATGCTAATAAATAGCTTAGTCTGGAGGTACATATAGGAAAGTTTTTATCCCGTTATTCGACGTAGTTTTCATGGAAACATTGAAAAACCTACATAGTGTGGGATGGAAATAATAGGCTCTGGGAATAAAATATTGTTTTTATACTTTCATCTTACTTTCAGCTACACCTTACTCAACGCTTACACCTTTCTTTAACAGCACCGCCATTCCCGTTTTGCCGCCATATATATTTTGCAACAACCAATCACACGCTCTTAAAAACTTACGTTCCTTTACATGAACAAAATTTTAAACATAAGTTAATAATAAATTTAAATGCTACAGATTCGGTCATCCTGCTTAAAGTCTGGCCTCAGACTTTCCTGATTCTACATACAATTAATATTTAAATAAAAAAAAGTTTTATTTGTGACACCGCTACATTATATATGTATATAAAACAATAGTATCTACTACTAAATAACAGTTGCTCACAACATTAACTTTAATTTTTAGGCTCAACAAAGAAGACTCAGATCTATCTTATTTTCAACTCAACATGAAATGACTAAGCTTATCATTTAACACAATATCATAACTTGAAACTTAATATAATAGATTATAAGGATAGCATAGTGTACATCTATTTTGCCCTGAAAGGTGGTATGCTCTACACAATGAAATTCAACCCTACGATACTAAGTTAAACATCAGAAAAATAAAATATATAACGAAAAATAATAATAAAAACTAACAGTTACCTACTCAGACGGAGTTGGCCATGTTGACGTTGCCGCGGTAATTCTGTGGCTGATTCATAATACCATCATTAAAATTCTCATTCCTAATGTTCATTTCAGGAAACTGGCTATGTGAGGGATTATGATAGGAATTATTGTAGTGTAAATTCATGGCATTAGCCTGATGTTGTTTATTTTTCTCCTCCAACTTTCTTTGAAATCTTGGTGGTTTTTCATTCTGACTGATATTTCCTGTCATCCCTGTGTGAGTAATTATCATTAGAGTAGTGACCTCTATCTGACCTGTGTCTCGGACCATCACACCTTGACCCATGAGATCGAGAATTTCTGCCACCATTCCTGTCTCTACCATAATTCCTCTCACCTCGTTCTACTGAAGGAGTGTTATAATCTCGACGACTGTTTTTATCTTTATCTGGTACATTGGGTAGTTTATCTTCCAAGAAATCAAACAATGACACTTTTCCTGAAGGTTTCACAGCAATGCCTTCTTCATCAATGAGGTCCTTGTTACGTCCCTTACATTTTGATGTATCAATTTCTTTATGTTTTTCTTTACTTCTGCCTTCTGAGTTATCTCTCTTTTGCAATATTCTCAAAGCTCTGTCAACATTATTCTTTGTATATTTCAAGGTATTTTCAGCTTGTTCTTCTAAAAAACCTGCATCAACAATTTTCTGTACATTTGCATCTAACATAGGCTTAGTACCTTCCCCAAACACTTGTTTATCCACTTCCTGCTGTTCTTTAATGGACATATGTCTTGGTCTCTGTGCAACTGGAATGTCATCCTTCATCACGATGTGCATTTCAATGGGTGCCTCCTTTGTTTGCATAGGGCAGTAATTTCTTACCAGATCCTGTACCTCACTCCTTAGTTTCTGGTCTGGTACATAAGCGATTGAATCTTCCACATCTGTAACTAAACAATGTAAAGGGTTATAGCCCCCCTGAGACAAAACATTTACAGACCCCTTATCGAAAACAATAGTAACATTTCGTAAAAACGGCTGACCTAAAACAACTTTATAGGGCATCACACCTTTAGGAACAATATAGAAAATACATTTATAGCAGTGTTCATCGAAATTCACATTACATTCTACCTTTCCTAATGAATAAACTTAGCCGCACCGAGTCCGGAAAATTCTATTTTTTCTTTGACGTAAGAGATAACATTTAGTTGGAAAAACAATTCCATCGTAATTAAATTGACATCACTACCCGAATCTATTAAAGTTTCCACCTTTAAACCACCAAATTCGATTATTTTCACTGAGTTGTTATCACTACACACTTTGTTTACGTTTAACGCCTGTTGACATTGACAGCTTCTGTCGCACTCGCAATCGTCGCTAGCGCCGCCCGCGCCATGTTGATTTGCCACAGACTCTAAACGCTCGCATTCTCCAGTGCCGCCAACGTTGTCAAACGAATTTGCGAGTGAATCCGGCGCTGACTTCAAACACATAGTGCGAGGTTGCCATCTTGTCGTGCGAACTCCGTTGCCACTGCCGCTATCGTGGCTAACTTCGTGTTGTTTACGTACCATCGGCTTATCGGCATCTTGATTTACGCATGATGTAGCAATATGACCGAACTGGTTGCATTTGTAGCATTTTACGCCGTTCTTGCATGCGCTCGCTATATGGCCCTTTTCACCGCACTTGTAACAATTACGAATTGGCAGATAGTTAAGTTTCCGTTCCTTTTGTGCCGGCTCATTGCGTTTTTTCGCCATAGATTTCTTCATGTTCTCATAAATTGTTAATTTTTCTTTTAATACCGGATAGGTAGTTACGCCATATAAAATAGCTTTATTAGGCTCATAATCGACGATACCATCAATTATATATTGGATTGCTATATAGTCGGCGAATTTTCCTCTACGGCCTAACTCCTTCATAATTAGCATATATATACTAGTAAAATGATTCGTCTTTCCTCTTTTTCCTTGCCGACATAAGCTCGTGTATCTCTTTAACATTTGAGCTATCGGGAAATTCCTTTTGTAACGCTACCTTAAAATCGTCGTATAATTTGAACACTCGCTCAGACCTTATCCACAGCTCCGCAGTGCCTGTGAGACAACGTCGCGCCACAATTAGCTTTTGAGTCGACGTCCATCCGAATAACTCCGCGTTTTCGTCGATATCTTGCAGCCACTTTGAAGAGCTCATAGTCCTATCCGTGCCGTCGAACAAACCGATCAATCCGTCGTAGAACATGTTCGAATAACCGACCGCATGGCCACGCCCTCCTTCACCTTCGCCTCGTTTCTCGTCCTGCATGCTTCGTACCTTCACCTTTTCGCCTTCCACCTTTATATATCACCTTTCCACTCCTTTTCAATATCTTCTACAGTCTCCACCTTCACTTCTCGTCTCGTTTTACGACTCACGCCACGCCACGTGCGTTCGGAATTCCTCGTAAAAAAAAAATCCCTCTTGATCCTATTATATTTCCAATCTCGGACGAGCCCCCAAAAGTTGTGGGATGGAAATAATAGGCTCTGGGAATAAAATATTGTTTTTATTTCTTACTTTCAGCTACACCTTACTCAACGCTTACACCTTTCTTTAACAGCACCGCCATTACCGTTTTGCCGCCATATCTATTTTGCAACAACCAATCACACGCTCTTAAAAACTTACGTTCCTTTACATGAACAAAATTTTAAACATTAGTTAATAATAAATTTAAATCCTACATAGATATAATGTTATATAATATATAATGTTATGTAAGTGGCCCGCCTAAAACGGCTAGTCTCCCCTACGTAGTTTCTGTACTCACCGATTCAATTATTATAGTATTGTTGTAGAAGTTATTACGTCCCATGTTGTTGTTATTTTATTTTCAGAATTTAATATTTTATTTCTTATATATGTATATAGATTTTGCTTGAACGCATTTTTTTTTAAATATTATATTTTGGAGAAACCAGTGACTCGCTTCAGGACCAACTGTGACCTTAAACCTCGCCATGCAATTTTGCATTATACATACATATATTACTATTCGATACAGAATGTATCGAAATTTAAATAGCAACTTATCAGAGACAAATAAAATACTTGATTAGGAGAAAACATTTATTTTGCAAAAAGAAATCGATTTTTATTAGAATTCGTATTTAGAGTATACCGTAAGTACTTATCGTTCTGTATATAAATAAATCTCACTTAAACGTAAACAAAATAATACATCGTTATATTCGAGACCAAAAAGACTCCTCATCGAACCGAACGTAAAAATATCATACATAGCGTACGCGTGGGCGTCTACGGCCGTATAAATAAAATTATCTATGTTATATGTACAGGTGCGCGCCGCCGCCGCTACGCGTCCAGCTCGTCCTCGCGCTGGCTCGAGAAGTAGCTCACGAGGCCCCCGAACACGCCGCCCGCCGGGCCCCCGCCGCCGCCCGGGCCCCCGCCGCCGCCCGGGCCCTCCGCCTCCGCCTCCACCTTGATGTGGCGCACGTCGGGCAGCGGCGGCTTGACGTCGGGCGGGCTGGCGGGCGCCGCCGCGTAGTGCGCGCGCAGCAGCGGCATGTAGGGGCGCGGCGCGCGCATGTAGGGGTAGTGCGGCGGCAGGGCGTGCGCGGGCGGCGCGGCGGCGCGAGGCGGGCGCGGCATCTCGTGCATCATCGGTCGATCCGAGCTCTGCGTTCGCGCTATTTCGTGCATCATGGGTCGATCCGAACTCTGCGCCCGAATCATTTCGTGCATCATCGATCTGTCGGAACCGGGAATTCGCGCCATTTCTTGCACGATCGGTCGGTCCGAATTCGACAGTCGCGCTATATCGTGCATCATCGGCCGATCCGAACTCGGCGGTCTGCCCATTTCGTGCATGAGCGGTCGATCCGAGTTGGGAATTCTCGCTATCTCGTGCACGATCGGTCTCTCCGGATTGGGTACCCGCGCCATGTCGTGCATCATCGGCCTGTCGGAGCTGGGCGGTCGGTCGGAGCTGGGCGGGCGCGGCATGTCGTACACGAGGTGCCGGTCGGAGCTGGGCACGCGCGGCATCTCGTGCATGACGGGGGGGCGGTCGGAGCTCGGCGGTCGCGGCATGTCGTGCATTATCGGCCGATCCGAGCTGGGCGGTCGCGGCATGTCGTGCATCGTCGGGCGCTCGGATCCCGGCGGTCGCGACATATCGTGCAACAGAGCCCTCTCGGGGGGTCCCGGCGCGCGCGACATGTCCTGGACGACGCTCCTGTCGGCTGCGGGCGGGCGCGGCAAGTCCTGCACGGGTAGTCGGTCGGGCCCCACGAGCCTCAGCATCTCTTGCATGGGTGATCGTTCGGGGGCGTGAGGCGCGTGAGGCGGGACGTGGGAGGGGCGCATGGCGTGTGGCGGCGGCGGCGCGTAGGGTCCGTAGGGCCCGAACTGCGGCGCGTAGGGCCCGAGCGGGTAGCGCGGCCGCCCGTCCTTGTTCTCGGTGTGCTTTATCTTAGGGTGGTTGCGAGGTGGCTCCGGCGACACGCGGCCGGCGGGCGACACGGGCGGCGACTGGTACTCGGGCTCCGTTTTAACTTCTGCTTTTATTTTTATAGGAGGTTCGGGCTCAGTCTCGTCGTTCGCTTGCGGGGATTTCGATCCGGGCGGGCCGGGGGGACCGGGGGCGGGCGACACCGCGGGGGGCCCCGGCGTGGGCGTGCGCACGGGCACCCCGGGTGGCGGGGGGCCCGCGGGGCGCATGGCGGGCATCATGCCGGGGCCGGGGCCGCGCGGCATGGCGGGCGGGCCGTGCGCGACGTTGGGGCCGAGGGGCCGCATGCCCGGGTGGTGCAGGCCGGGGGGCCCGTGCGGGGCCATGCCGGGCGGCAGGTGCGACATGTCGGGCCTGCCGGGGTGCGGCGGGCGCAGCGCGGGCGGCCGGTGCGGCGCGTAGGGCATCCCCTGCGGCGAGGACGTGGGGGGCCCGTGCGCGTGCGGGGAGGAGGCGGGCTCTCCGGGCGCACGCACGGGGTAGGGCAGGCCCTGTATGTGCGGGTAGTATTGCGGCGGGGGCCCGTGCGGCGGGGGCCCGTGCGGCGGAGGCCCGTGCGGCGGGGGCCCGTGCGGCGGGGGGCCGTGGGGCGGGGGCCCGTGCGGCGGGTACTGCGGGCGCGGCTGGCCGAGGTGCATCTGGTACATTGGCACGGGCTGTCCGCGCGCCGCGTACGCCGGGTTGCCGCCCTGGTACATCATGGAGCCCCTGCAATACGACACCATCATAAAATATTGTTTTTAAAAGCAATTACGTCACGTTCACGTCACGTTTACGTTACGTTCACGTTACGTTCACGTTACGTTCACGTTACGTTTACGTTACGTTCACGTTACGTTCACGTTACGTTCACGTTACGTTCACGTTACGTTCACGTTACGTTTACGTTACTAAACGTAACGTTTTTAGGCCTCCATATTTTATATTCTAATGAAACAAAGTCTTTTAATGTATATTTCGATGTAATATTTGGTTTAATCTATAGATATTAAAAATAGGCGCATTTTAATTTGACGTCTGACAGACTACACCTAAGTCAAATATTAATAAAAAGTTCACCCCAGTTGCAGGTTAACACAAACTAATTTACTGAACGCACGCGTGAATGTTAATCATTTGTCTCTACGCATGCATAAATATTTGAGGAACATCTATGTATCTGCTTAATGCACTTCTCAATCTTTTTAATTGATTTAAAAAAAAATACAGACAATAGTTTATTCATCCTTTTTAAATAATTTACACAAAATACATTTCTAAACGCAAGCATAAATTTCAATCATTACTGTTGTTGACAGACAACAAATGTTAGGGAAAATTATTTATCTTTTATAATACATATTCGTCGATTTTTCATTGTTTTTAAGATGTATTCTGCTATTCGGGGCGGAGACAAATCCAATGAATCAAAAACCATAAAAATTGGTCCAGCAGATCTCGAGTTATAAGTCATGTAACAAACCCTACTTTCTTTTATGTATATAGATTGATTATATGATTCTTATGAAATAAATGTATATCTCTTGTTCTCGTTTTCGTTTCTTTTAACAATTTAATTTCTAATAATTACATATTTTAGTGAAATTAAAAAGCAATTTTGCAAGTAATTGACGTCATTTTATGGTGTCAGTTCTTTATTTTCCTATGGAATAGTTTCCATTAAATATCAATTCAAAAAGTATCCCATAAGTTGCGTTAAGTTCTAAGCTATTATCATACAAAAACACATTAATTTCTATACAGTAATTATCGGCATATTAAGTAACTTGTCTATTTAGGTTTTTTATTTTTTTTCATAGAAACTACATCGAATATCAGAATGAAATCTATCCTATATGTACCTCCAGACTCTAAGCTATTACTGTGCCAAAATTCATTAATTTCTATCCAGCAGTTTTTACGTGATGCACGTTCAAATATACAGACAGACAGACAGACAGTTGACAGTTTTCTTTCTGCTCTTTTATTATATATATAGATTTATTACTATTTTCATTTCCTCAACTTAACACGCAATGGCACAATTACATGGAAAGTTTGCTATGTGCAGGATACAGCGTGAAGCTAAAAAAGTGCTTAAAGTTACAAAAGCAATTCTTGTTTCAATACAAAAAAATCTCACCTATATTGATTAATCATATGCGGCATACGAGTGATAACGCTGGGCTCCTCCGACACCGGCTTGTAGGGCTGCGGGGAGCCCGCCACCGAAAGCGTGCCTTCGCCCCGGGACTCCGCCATCGCTATGCCGCGGAGCTCCGCACGGACCTTTGAATTAGAGAAAAAAAAATAATAAACTATATGAGCCACAAATTTAAGTGACTTAAATTTGGATTGGATATGTTCAAGGATATTGATTAACAAATGTATGACGCAATAATATAACTGTAATATCAATAAAATACATAAAATTAACAAAAGCTAATAAAATATTACAATAAAATAATAAACTTAAAACAAACCTGAATCGATACAATTGTCAATAGCAAACCCTAACAACTTCACCATAACAACACTCACTCTAAATCCAAAAGTCAATAAGTGACAAAGTCAAGCTTCATACTACAAGCTTACAAATATATTATAATATGCTTTATATATAAGTAGAACACTCTAAAATTGACGCCATCATGCGCCAGTTCAGCGCCCGAAAAAAACGCAATGGATGTAATTTCGATTCGCACTCGAGGGAATGATCATATTTAAATTATTTTGCTTATCCCCACTCAATTAAAGACAAAACGCGGCGTTGAGTTCCGCAACTCAATACACAATATCTCGAATTCGGATGAAAAGCGGAGAACAGAATATTTAAAGAATACGTTTTATGGTCTATTCTGCTATGTACGATAAAGCGTGGTTTTTTTATATTAAATTACCTGCAATCTAGGAGCTGCCGGATATCTTTGCTCCGGGTAGTCCCCAGGATGACGCGGCATAGGACTCTGCCCAAACGGCCTCTCGGGGGGTCCCCCGGGGCCCACAGGGAGGCCTCCAGGAGGGCCGGGCGCCGGCGGCCTCATGCCCATGGGACTCATACCGTAACCCATGGGACTCATTGAGTACTCATTCTTCTCTTTCTTAACTCTTTTACTCTCTTGCAAAGCTATACGAGCGAGACGCTTTTCCTCCCGTTCTTTAGCTTTCTGCTCCTTGAGTTTTTCCTTTTCTTCCTTCTTCTGTAAGCGTTCTAGTTTTCTAGCTTCTTTTTCAGCTTGTTTCGCTTCTCGCTCTTGTCGCTTCTTTTCTCTTTCGACCTATACACATATAATAAATAATTATAATCAAAAATCCATATTTTTTCAATAAAGGCAATTTTAAGTTTAAATTTTTATTTGTAAATGCTGTCTTATGCTATTTAAATTGATTTGCTTGAAAATTTCAATACTAATAAGATATATTTACCTTATAAATAAACAATACTAAATAAATAAGTCTAATAATACATATTTTAAAAAGTAAGGGAACAATATCTATATAATTTATAAAATTGAAAATCACCTGATTTGGTCGTATAGGTCCAAGTGCATCTGTTTTCAAATCTGAATGAAAAATAAAAACATAATATATATATTCAATTCCAAAACACATATATATTTTTAATTTCCTATTTATAAATGGTGTTAAGAACAACATAGTATTCAAATGCCACGGTTATTAAAAAGTACATCAAAAAAATTGAAATAACATCTTTTTATTGAAGTACGTAATTGAATCGGTGGGTGCAGAAACAACGTAAGTAAAAATGCAAAAATTCGTAATCTGGTTTAAACTAGTTTTTCGAAAGGCAATGTTATACATTTTTTCTCCCTCCTGCAAAATTTGAAAACTGGACTTACGTTATTTCTGGCAGGCACTCCATCGATTCAATTAACCGTCAAAAATTTAAGCTTATTTTTTAAAAGGAATTATTTAGAAAACCCGATGTTTTAAGTGTTCGACAAATAAATATTCTTACTCTATCCGTAAACATAATAAATTAATATTAAACAAAGATCTTAAATTCTAAAAGACAGACACAGACCGCGTCTGACTGTAACATGATTGGTTAAATAATTTCTATTTTTCTCCCTCTGGTAAACACAAAGCACGGCAATAAACAATAAAAGGATTCAAAACTCCATATCTGGAATTCGCGTAGAAAGGGTGGGTTCTCTCCGACCCAAGACTTTCTTAACATTTTTTCTTTCTTTTCACAAAAAAAAAATATAAAATATAGCAAAAAAAATCTTAAACAGCCAAAACAAATAGTGAGCAAGACAGATGGAGATGAAGGGAGAGAGTAGTGACATACTTCTCATACCTTTAATTTTAACGCCCACTAGTTTGGCAAGCGCATCATCGCTGGTCTGAGGAGCGCCAGCATTCGCATAACCACCACGACCGCGTCCTCTTGGACCTCTGTAAATAAAATTATTATTTATTTATTTATTTTTATTTCTTTACTTTACGCTGTATCCCGCATATAGCAGGGTAGGCAGAGGGTACCCGAGAACCTAGTGTTAAGGCACTCCGCTCTCTTACAACAATTCCGTTCCCCACTTTCCGCCGAATTGAGGCATTGCGTGCTGAGTGGCTGAACTCAACGCCGCGCTTTGCCTTGTTACCAAACCCAGGAAATGAAAATACTAACATTTCCTGGAGTGGGAATCGAATCCATAACCTGTCGTGTTTACAGTCGCACGCTTGTGCCTCTGCGCCACGACAGGCGCAACACAAAATAAAATATCATCATATTATCTCTAAATACTCTGCTAGTACCCTACCTAAGTTAATTAAATATAATATAGGTGAATAGCTAAATAAACACTAAAGGATATTCCACTTCTTTTTCGCTTCGCTCGCCAACCCTTGGTAATGATCAAAACATACAATAAGCCGTTTTTGTGCCATTGATTCTTAGTCAAATGAATTAAGAAATATAAAAGAAATCATTTGTCATCATTTGAATAATTTAACATTGTTTCGACAGAAAAATATCTTAATATATTTTAGGTGTTTTATTTAATTAATGTTATTAATAACAATTAATAGCCTGTTGCGGCGCAAAGGCGCAAGCGTGCGACTGTAAACGCGACAGGTTGTGGGTTCGATTCCCACTCCAGGATATGGAATTTTTCATTTCCTGGGTTTGGTAACAGGGCAAAGCGCGGTGTTGAGTTCCGCCACTCAGCACGCAATGCCTCAATTGCGCGGCAAGTGGGGAACGGAGTATCGTAACACTAGGTTCCCTCTGTCTACCCTGCTATATGCGGGAGACAGAGTGAAGCTATGTGTGTATGTATTAATAACAAACATGAAAACAAACTCAAAACGGAAAATAAAGTGATTAATTTTCATCCAACGCATCAAAATGGCATCGGATAATATAGACATATTATTATAAATATTTATATATAAACAAAAAAATATATATGACCTGCTTCCTCTGCCGCCTCTACTGCCTCTTCCCCGAAGAGGGCGCGGAGTACCGCTCGTTTGAGGTTGAGTACTTACACCTAGAAAAAATCATATTAAAATATCTTAAAAAAGGGCGTAAATATTCAGCTAAGACATAGCTACAATATATAACATTAACGCCTGTCGTGGCGCAGAGGCACAAGCGTGCGACTGTACATGCGACAGGTTGTGGGTTCGATTCCCACTCCAGGAAATGTAAAACTTAGTATTTTCATTTCTTGGGTTTGGTAACAAGGCAAAGCGCGGCGTTGAGTTCCGCCACTCAACACGCAATGCCTCAATTCGGCGGAAAGTGGGGAACGGAATTGTTGAAAGAGAATGGAGTGTCTTAACACTAGGTTTTCTGGTTCCCTGTGATCTCTCTCTATATATATATATATATATGTATATATATATATATATATATATATA
>JAKGSA010000088.1:0-181918 GCA_033558755.1 Philaethria dido | reverse complement strand
TATATATATATATATATATATATATATATATATATATAATACATAATCACTACCCTTAATGGTAATTGAACTGAAAACGTCAACAATATATCCATACCAAGGGTGAATGTTGATAAGT
The DNA here is from genome assembly GCA_033558755.1 of Philaethria dido. Taxonomy (NCBI): domain Eukaryota; kingdom Metazoa; phylum Arthropoda; class Insecta; order Lepidoptera; family Nymphalidae; genus Philaethria; species Philaethria dido. Next base: position 181,800 of record JAKGSA010000088.1, on the reverse strand, counting down.
AGGCTTGTATATACATTTTTAAATATATTAATTATTTGCTCCTTTATTTATAATGTAAATAAATCTTTAAATCAAAAAAGATCAAACAAAACAAATACAGTAAACAACATTAAATAAAAATTACAAAATTTAACTTCTTTTTTAGTTTAATTTTTTACTTAAATAAAAAATCATTCTTAATTATTATAATATAGTTATTATGTAAGTAATGAGTCACACCAACATTTTCAGCTAACAACATATATAATTTTTATTTTTTTTCTATCTCCAAAAATGAGTGAGATATGTTCCGTTAAAATGCAACCTCGGTCGCGTTAGTAGCGCTACTGTGTGACGTCACGTGCACACTTACATACATGTACGTTGTAACAATACACACACACACACATCGCCACACGCACACACACCTATCGCCACGTGACGTCACCAACCACATCGGTTGGCGATGTAAGGTTTATTTTTAAAATGTTCAAACTTTAACACGCTGTAATTTCTGAAATCCCTGCCCGATTTTGATGAAACAAAAACTATTATTATATGCAAGAACAGACGCATTTAATGCATTCACTTTTTTAATAAGATTTAGATGTGTTGGTGTGACTCATTACACACATAACACAAACACCACAAAAACACTAAAAAAACACTCACCAAGCGCCTCAAACTCATCCGACTTGAGACTAACAGAATTCGTAACCGAATCCGGCAACTTTCTCAAAGGGACTACAGCTGTTTTACTGATAAGATCGCATAGAGCACGCTGCCTTTGCTCTTCCTCATTTTCGCCATCCCCATTCTCCCCGTCCCCGTCACCATTCTCCCCATCCCCATCGTTTTCGCCTTTTTCCCGTCTTCGCTTCGCTCGTTCTGAATCCGAATCTGATGTGAGGTCGGAGTCATCTAATTTGAACTCGTCTGAGCTGTCTGGCATATGTTTGCCGCTTGATTTGTGCATTTCCTGTTGGTTAATTTGTGTAAGTTTAGTTTTTTTATGTTAATATAATTTTGTAACTTCACGCTGTATCTCGCACATAAAAAAAAATAATAGAAATAATTATACATTCAACAATATTTAACAAAAAAATTACAATTGTGAACAAAAAATGTACAGGTATATGTTCTGTATACACATACAGAATTGCTCAGCAAATGATATGAGACCTAATCTCTACAGCGCGTGTTTTCAGCAACACCCTTGTTCTTATAACTGCAACCCTAATTTATAGTAATTTTAAAAGGTAAGCTGATAGGAATTGTATTAGATTTTCGCTCAAGGAAATGATTACAATGTCTCGAATTCAGACATCTTCTTCCGTGTCATTATTGAACGTTGACCGCATCATCTGTTACCTCAATAAGATCGTTGTTTGAGCAGGTGAATGGGCAGTTGGGACAGGCAACCAAGTGTGCCATAGTTTGTGGGTTGGCACCCCAGTCACAAGACATGTGACCCTGCGATCCCTATTACTGACCCCTATTATTATAACTACTAATATCTAGATATTTTTGGAGGTTTACTAAGTGAATAATTAACCGCATCACATAATCGCTCAATATAGAATTGTGACAAACTTCAACTTAAAAAAAAAAAAACAGGTGAATCTTTAATTATTATATCTACCAGTGTGGCTTTATTATCTGTAATACGCGTAGCATTCTTAACTAATTGTGTTTGAATTGTATTGCCTTAGAAAATCTATGAAGCCAAGTCCTAATTACATGAAAAATCCAATATATTAATATTAAAGTCGGTTAATAAGAACACGTGCTTGTAACTTTTAAGCATATATAATGCTTGAAGCATTATTATTAGCTATATCGACTGATCACTCTGGTTTGTATGCGGTGCTGATTATAACCCAACTTATTTTCGGTAGTTTGACTTCAAGTTATATTCTTCGACTTCATGTCTCTAATTCCGGCGGAACGCGGCGGACGTAGTGTCTCATACTTCCCTCCGACTGCCTCGCTAAGGGTAATAATAAGTTAAACTATAAAAAAATAAAAATTAAAAAAGCCCACTAACATCCTCGGACTCGGTATTAGGCATCTCGGTGTAATCGATCTTCTTCTGGCGGGTGCGGTGTTTGGGCGACCAGTCGTTGTCGCTGAGGCCGCCGTAGGTGACGCGCGCGCGCACCACGTTCCCGTCCGCGTCGTACTGCGTGAGGCCGCGCTTGCGGGCACGGGCGGCACCGCCGTGACGCGACTTGTGCTTGCTTTTTGATGATCTGAAATATAATTATATTTATCTAAAAAACTGATCACTTCTTGCTATATAACATATATATAAGTAAGTAACAGAACTCATATGCCACATGATTTATTTTGTCTCCCTTCTTAACGAAACAGAGTAATTAGAATAATCAAAACAATCCTTTCCTTAAATAGGAATCTAGCCTACAATCAATTGTTTTCAGTTAGCGCTACTCCAGTACACCACGATGACTTCTTGGTAATAAATTGTAAAATGCATATTAATAGTTCGATGCAACTAAATAAAACGTAGGACTTATTGTTTGTTACCTAAGACATTTATTTTTTTTAATATTTTATGAGTTCTTAAAATATATATATATTTTTTAACAAGACACATAAAACTTTTTAACTTAGGTTATTGGAACCCACGCCTTATGCAAGCAATCTCTCGACTCACTCTCATCTCACTTACAAGCAAGTCTCGCCAATTAAACTTATCTTAAGGGTGACTGAAAAAATCGTTTTATTACTTATATCAAATAAATAGAAAATGAAAACAATCTCACTAGAAAGGACTAGGAATAAAGCACAAAACTTGGTACAATTATAATTTATATAGAGAATGAGAGCAGAATTATAATATTTTCTAAAAATATTGCATAAAAAGTATATTAAATTAGTAATTAAATAAATGTAACCCACTATCACGTGTTTAACATCCATGTTTATACAAAGTGACATATACGTTGCTAGGCAACGCGTTCTTTACGCATCAACGAGAACTCTAGTATATATCAAAAACTCACGTTTTAGACCACTCCTTGGCTCCGGCTGATTCTTCTGAGCTGTCGTCAAACACACCTCGCTTCTTCTTTTTAAGTTCTGGTGATTCTACTATTTTCTGACGATCTGTATATATAATAATAAAATACATATTATATTATCTTAAAATTAATATTCTTTTTATTTTTACATGTTTTACGTTTTACAAAATACCTATCCAAATATGTTGGCGTAAACTAACTCCGCATATTGTTACATTAGACTGAAGAAAATAAAACCGAGAATTGAATGTCTGAAAGAATATAGCTGTTAATAGATTAAAATGTCACTGTTGTGTCACAAAAATAAGTGTCTGTCAGGATACTGACAATGAATATATGTAGGTTCGACTCTCACTCGAAGAAATTATTGTTATAATTTTTTTTGTGCTATAGAATTGATGTTCATATTTAATAATTTAGAAAAAGTTAGTATGAGTTCTTAATTTTTTAAATGGCTATATATAAAAAATGCTAACTTATTATTGACACGCGTACGAAAAAAAATACCTTTCTTCTCCGGTCGACAAGCTCGTCTTATCGGCAACGAATCAGAAGAATGATCAGTAGTACTGTCACGCTCCGCTGACGAAGATATCTCTTCTGAAGATGACTCCATGCTGAAATATATATACGTTGTTATAAGATATTTTTTTTCACCTTCATACTTAGTGGGGTAGACTAAGAACACTAACCATTTTTTGGATAGTCAACAGCGCTTTTTACCAGAGTGGAAGAACATATATAATTTAATCGTTTGTGTGCTATACAGCGCAAACGCGCTGCGATAGTTTGTATCCAAAATTTTGATGCAGCGCAATAACGCTGCGAGTTTTATTGTTTTGTTTTGGTGTTCTCGAGTTACTGTAATCTCATGCGTAATTTGTAACGAGATTGCATTCTTAAAAATATCTTTTTATCGTTTTTATATTTAAAAAAAAATAACTATGCTATTATTTTGGATGTTTGGATTGAATAAGTCTCAAAAAAGGCTTAGTAATTTTCATACATTTATGCAAAAAATGTTAGCACCAAAACAGTATGATCAGATAAAAAGACTTCAGTGTTAATACACTCTGTTCCCAGTTGTTCAGGTAAAAGCAGTTCTGTTGAGAAGAGTCAGCAAAAAAACAACAGTTGTTTTTTTTATATCAAGTTATTCAGAAACAATTTAAAAAGCACAGCATACAAAATGTACAATAAATAAAATAAAACAAAATTACCCAGTATCCTTAAAGTCCTCGTCGGTCTCGTCGTCGTCCTCAGAGGGCACGTCCAATGAGTTTAACTTGCGAGGTTTCTTGCGTTGCTTTTTCTTCGCTTTCTTTACTTCCACCGGTTTACCCTTTAAAATATTATTACTTATTAGAATACAAAGTATATAAATATCGTGAAATATCATAAATGTAATACAAAAATAATTTTATTTTTCTAGATCAATCAAAAGACAATCAAAATAATTTAAACTCTCTTAGAAATTGTATAATAATTATAAGTAATTAAATTGAGGCCATCGTGGCGCAGTGGGACAGTGTCTGACGCGACGCGAATGGTTGTGGGTTCGATTCCCATTTGGAAGTAACGATTATATTATTATTATTATTTTAATTTATTTATTCAAGTAATACATTGTTACAGTATTTTTAGATTAAAGGTGCAAATCATAAACTCCTTCGAGTTTTACCGTGCACTAATGCCGTCAAACATTTATAACTACAAAAAAAACGACTTAAAACAGTTATTGTAGATATCACATTCACCCATACTACTATAACACATATTTAAAACAATACAAGCTAAGAAATCAATAACAAGTTAAAATGAAGGTAGATTTAAATTATATATATAACTATTTTCATTTCCCCGCTCTGGTAAGATAAATAATAATAATAATTCTTTATTCAAGTGACATTGACTCATTATGGTTAGTAAACAAAAATTTCTTACAGACTAGGTTAGTTATTATTACATTTTTTTTTTTTTTAAATAAATGTTACAATACACACGAATCACCGCTGCACCATCCCGTTTGCAACGGAACAGCAATGATTCATGTATAGGCAATCTAGTCTATTAGATATCATGTTCAGGATTTTGTTGACACTACCCCGTACCCTACGCACCAGAGACCCGCATCTTTTTCTCATGAGGGCGTAAAAGCGCAGCGTTAATATTATTATGTCTTAATTCTAAGCTCAGTTAAATAACAGAAGAAAAAGAACAAAGTATGTAATTAATTTAACTATTTTAATTACAGAAAAATAAATAATCCGAAAACATTTTCTTTTTTTTATGAATCACTACACTAAATTTCTATAATAAATTCATTGTTAATTAAATAGAAGAAATATATATTTGTGTTACTACTATATTATCTGCGGTATTATTTAAGAAATTTATTTATAACACAATTTTAAGATCACTGAAGCTCAACGGCAGTCTGATTGTGCATACAATAGTTTAGGGTTCGATTTTTACTAGAACCAAAAATGATTACATACCATCACCTAACAAAGTCAAGAAATTGAAAGAAAAGTAAACAAAGTGTCTTGACACTAGGTTCTCTCTTCCTACCACACCCTATGTGCTAGATTTATATATCATAGATACCTGTTCAATAGCTTCTCTCTCTGCTTTGAGCTTCTCCTCTTCGGCCGCTTCAATAATAGTAGATATATCTTTACCTCGACCCTGATTGCCAGCACTTGTTGTCGGTTCCACATACTCTTCCTGAAAATAATTAATAAAATATATTAAAAAAATTATAACGCCTGTCGTGGCGCAGAGACACAAGCGTGCGACTGTAAACGCGGGTTCGATTCCCACTCCAGGAAATGTAGTATTTTCATTTCCTGTGTTTGGTAACAAAGCAAAGCGCGGCGTTGAGTTCCGCCACTCAGCACGCAATACCTCAATTCAGCGGAATGTGGGGAACTGTTAACTGGAAGAGATCACCGATCAAATGATAAGACTTTATACCCCATATATTTTGTACTGTTCTTTTTCATTAATGATTTATAATTATTGTGGTATACAATAAAGAGTAGAATAAATAATTAAAAATTTAACAAAAATAATCGACTTCAAATACAACAAAGTATAAAGAAAAATAATTACAAATAACTTAAAAACTACTCATAACATTTTAACTAAATTTAAACAGTACTAATCAGAAATTCTATTTATCATATAAAGAAAGATCCGTCAAAACCGATTCAATTAAATAATTAAAATAAAATCCTAGCATACCTTAATAGCAGAACTGATGAGTCGATCATACTCCTGCGCGCGATACGACACGGGCAGGTGTCGGCGCGCGCGCAGGCGGTACACCGCCGCGTCCGACGACCAGCCGCTGCCCTCCGAACCTGTGACCACCGCCACACCTTGTTATGGTACCACGGTATCATGACGCGTCCGCTAGCCATTACTCGATTCGAGGCATTGAACCAAAAATACTGAACGTTTGTTCTTCATAACTTCACGCTTTTTCCAACAATACTATGTAAGAATCGTAGTCAAAGAAAAACTGGACTCAAAAAATCCAGTTTTCCACTCATCCTTAATACATTCGTTTGTTCATATTAATTTATTTATTCATGTAAAAAAAGCAGTTTCACGCTTCATTCCGCATAGCAAAGTGAAAGAGAAAATGTACACCACAGGTAAAGGTTGAAAATTTTATATGAATACAGTGGCGTAATATTTCTTATAAAAATGAATACAGTGGCGTATTCATATATTTTCAAGGTTTAAATTTTTGTGGAGCTTTTTTGGCATCTCTGATTCCACACATTATCAGTACAGTTTCGTCAATCTTGTTTTTTGCAATCCCAAATTTTTATGAACCTCTAGTTTTTTTGGAGACCAATTCTAATTTATTATACTTTAAAAAAGGTAAGTCGATTATCATGTATAAATATGTAAACGCTTCACCACTTCATTTCCATTCGCCGGTTTTGGGCCGAATATCGAGACTTTAAGTAAGTTAAGTATTAAATAAGAGTATTTTTTTTTTTTTTTTATGGATAACGGATGGCAAACGAGCAGAAGGACCACCTGATGGTAAGTGGATACCTTCGCCCATGAACATCTACAACACCAGAGATGTTGTAGATGCGTTGCCAACCTAGAGGATACAGATGGAAGAGGAGGACATTGTAGTATTCCGTTCTCGGAACCACCACATTTTGGGGAAAGGATGGGTGGGAATGGGAAAACCTGGCTTACATGCCATCGAACCGGAACACATCATAAGATATTTGGCGGTTCGTCTTTGATATGATAGTGGTCGCGAGCCAGACGGAGGACGAACCTCCTACCACCAAACATATTAAGTAAGTTTAATTAAGTATTAACCCCTTAAGTGGTAATGTCGCCCGCAAACATTTTCTGTGCCAAATTATACTTTTGTCATTATTTTATAAATATGTTTTTTTACAGATTAAATAAAATCCATACTTTTATAAATATACTCATTAAAGTTAAAATATTTTAGTTTTATTTTCTGATAACACCCGCACAGAGTTGGACTAAAATTAAATAGTCTGAGCATGCATGTTTCTAAGAAATTAAATCGTAAGGCAAGGGGTTAAGTCAGTTTAATCAAGTATTAAGTAAGTAGTTAAGTATTAAGTAAGAGTTAAGTAGCGGAACTTAACACCGCTTAGTAAAAAAAATCATATAATACCAGAATTATCAGACTGCTCTTCTGGTTTCTCCTCAGATTGCTTATCCTCTTCGCTGGGGGGTTCAGGCTCTTCCAACTTCTTTCTTTCCCTTTCAGCTTCAACGCTGGCTAGTAACTCGTCGTACTTTGTTAGTTCTTCTTCTAGGGCGGTTATTAGTCTTTGCTGTGAAAAAGATTAAAAAATATTATTATTTCGATAGTTTTTAATGGTTTAATTTTTTTTTGTTTATTGTTGAGTATATGTAATAGGGATTGAGTATGTTAGTGTTTAAAAATATACACCACGTTCGAAACGGCAAAATCCTATGAACTGAACTGAACTCAAAAAAAAATTGTCTAAAAGTTGAATAAAAGTATTACAATGAAGTTATGATGAAAAAAAATTCGTTATTTTTTTTTTTAATAAATATATAACAACCGACAACCTGCTGCCTTTCATTATAATTATTCCAATGCGGAATTGACGTGCGCTCTGAGTGCACGTCAATTCACCAAGAAGATGGGCTATATCAGCCATCTTCGGGCTCATCAGTGCAGATAACCGATAGGGAGCCGAAGAGGTAGTCATGGCCGAAATCGGTCGGACTAATAATCATCATCATCATCATAAATATAAAACAAATGTTCTCAATTAAATTAAATATAAAAAAATAGACAATGAAATATTAATGTAATAAAGTAAGGCAGTACATAGTGATGTAATGAATATAGAGGCAGTAAGTGATGTACTGGGATAATAGAGTGAGTAATGAACTATCAAGGTGGTAGATTGTGGATGTAGAAAGGAATCATGATGAAGAAGTTAGTTAATAATAATAATAATATGCTTTATTGTACACTAATATTATAGAGCAAAAAAAAACGAAACATAAGTAAAAAATAAATGTACAGCAGGCGGCCTTATCGCTGTAAGCGATCTCTGCCAGGCAACCTTAAGGTGTGGGAGTATTAAGATTGGTAGGCGGTGTACTCGCTTCATATATACATTCATAAATACATAGACACATACATAAATAGAAAGACATGTTCATAAATACATACATAAATATATTAAATATATTTATATCAAATAAAATAATGGGAGGGGGTAGAAAGTCGATGTGGTGAGGAAGTATGGAAATAAGGTGTTAACACATTGTGGTCGGGCGTTTTGTGCCAGTGCATTACGGTTGGAGCGGGTAATTTATTGAAAAATGTGCGCGAATTTTATTGTTATTAAAAATCAGTATAAATTTAAAAAGGCTCTGATTTCTTTTTTTAACTTTTATTTTCTTATCTTAGAATGTATTCTCTATCGTTATTATAAAACATATCGCGCTCTACCCATAGTTTGCGAAAAACGTATTTTTACGTGTCCCGCACACAATGTGTTAAGTTATTGAAGTAGTGGAATGATAATGATGTGGTAAGACAATGTAGTGGTATGATAGTGAGCTAGTGAGTGAGTATGATAGTGACATAATATAGTGAGGTGGTAAGTTAGGAAAGTAGTAATGTAGTGATGTATTGAAATGAAGTAATAGTAGAGTCAGTGCGATGTGACGAAATAGTGAAGAAGTGAAATCAAATCAAATCAAAAAAAATTATTCAAAGTAAGAAGTTACAAGCTTTATTTTTTGAACGTCAAATAATGTACTACCAGTTTATTAAATTTAATACCTCACACCTGAGAAGAACCGGCGCAAGAAACTCAGCGGGACTTTTTTTTTCCTCAGTCAATACTTTACAATTATTTGAGAGAGAGAGATAGTGATATACGAGTGATGTGGTCAAAGTGGTGAAGAATTTAGGTAGATATATATATAGTACGGCGAGGTGGTGGGTGGGGTAGGTGGGGTAGGTACGTACGTGCTGGCAGGCGGGGCAGTACCAGTCGCCGTCGGGCACGCGCAGCAGCAGCGGCGTGAGGCACGACGCGTGGTAGCCCGCGTCGCACGCGTCGCACAGCACGATCCACGCCGGCTGCGACGCGCTGCCGCACCGCCGGCACCCCGCCTCCGGGGCCGACACCTCTGCGGGGAGATTACGTGTCCAAACAGAACCGACTGTCTCTCTGCCTGCCCCGCTATGTGCGGGATGCAGCGTCAAGTTATAAAAAAAACTTCTTTACGATCCGTGTGGTGACGACGAGACACGAATACTAAATTGTATAGGTTAGAGTGAGATAGACATATACATATATATATCTCTTTATTATTGAGTTAGAAAGAAAGAGATACCAAGTTTTATTTATCATTTATTCGTTAGGCCTATTTGATTGTTAGTGGTCAGATCTTCTCATCGAACATGGTTTCCTGGTACTTTTAAGATAATTTTACGCAAATAATAAATATTTTAATTATTTTCTTTATTTATCTTAATTCAATACATTGTTTAAGGAAACAGATAATAAACTTTTATAAAAACAACATATCATCCTACACAATGATGAAGTCCTGGTACTCATAATACTTTCGTACACTTCATTCTCTCGTCCACACTTGTACGTACATACTTTCTTATATACATACATACATACATACATAGCTTTACGCTGTATTCCGCATATAGCAGAGTAGGCAGAGGGAACCCAGTGTTAAGATATTACGCGAACGCATGGCTTAGTGGTCAGAGCGCGTGGACGGTTTCCAAAAAGCACGGGTTCGAGTCCCGCTGTGTTCAAATTTTTTTCTTACAAACCTTGCAATGTACGAGCTCGTTTGACCGGCACTGTGGGCTCGCCAGTTTCCAAATCCGATTCCGGCGAGAATTCATGATCAGATTTCGTGAAATCCACTGAAAACAACACTAAACGTTAATATATAAAAAAAAATTTTCCCAACTGTCAAAGAAGGGTTATGTTTTCGCGCGTATCATGTATGTTTGTAATATTCTTCATTACCTCATATCTTCCAAACCCCTGGACCGATTTATATAATTAAGATGACTTTAGATAGATATTGATATTCAGTGTTCTTAGATATGAGACGTCACTCTTAACTCAATATGGCGCCCTCTAGAGGCAATTACGTTATGAATAAAAACAAAAGAAATATTGATGGGTAACGTATGGGTTACCAGATGAAAGTACTTAATTAGCCAATTTCAAATACATGACAAATAACTTGATTTTATAGCATACTCTATTTGTATTTGCTTCCTAAATTTGAAGAATTGGTTCAGTAAGGTTTTTTGTTCTTTATATATTTTTTATTTATCTATCTTTACACCATCATGGAGCAGTAGAACAGAGTCTGACATGTTTGGTTATCGGTTCGAACTCACATAGAGGAAATAGTTAAAAAAATTAAAACATTTAAACTATATTAAATTCTACGCTCAAGTAAGGCCAAGTGTGGCGTTACGTTCTGCCATTCAACACACAATATCGAAATTACGTGACGAAATTGGAAACTAGGTCCCTATTCCCTTAGGTGCAATGCGAAAAAAGATAAGAGATACAAAAAAGAATTGACATCATTCACGATTCGATCGATTTCAACATATGGCAGAGTCCTTTTCATACCTTATTCCCCTTAATATTTTTTTTTTACCTCACGCTGTATCCCGCCTATAGCAGGGTAGCAGAGTGAACCTGAGAACCTAGTGTTAGGACACTCCGTTCTCTTACAACAATTCCGTTCCCCACTTTCCGCCGAATTGTGGCATTGCGTGTTGAGTGGCGGAACTCAACGCCGCGCTTTGCCTTGTTTCCAAACCCAGGAAATAAAAATTCATTTTCTGAAGTGAGAATCGAACCCACAACCTGTGGCGTTTACAGTTGCACGCTTGTGCCACAACAGGCGATTTTTTATTCATTCATTTATTCACTCTACAACTAATTCTTAATAATATGTTATTGTATATACAACGATTAATCAACCTATTTAACCCTCTTCTTTAAAATTAGCAATATTTATATATATTCCCTCTGTCTACCTTCATATATGCGGGATACAGCATGAAGTTATGTATGTTTGTATGTATGTATTTAATATTTTTATTTCCTGGAGTGGGAACTGAACCCACAACCTGTCGCGTTTACGCACCCTTATGTCTCTGCGCCACGACAGACGTTTATTTTAAATATACGTATTAGATAAAAACATACTTACAATCGGGTTCATCATGTTCAAAAAGCGGTTCATCCGAGTCCGAGTCCTGGTCGGGTCCCGTCGAGTCTGACGCCCGCCATTTATTCATTTTCTTGGGTTTCTTCGTTTCTGACGCTGAACTGCTGCCACTCGCTTTCCATTCTTCTTCATCGTCCTTACTCTGTAGAAGTATTTAAAGTATAAAAAAATTTAAAAAAAAACAATGACTTGACGAAGCGTCTGATTGTAAGCGTGGTGGTTGTGGGTTCGATTCCTATTTGAAGAATGATCAAATTTATATTATTTTCATTACTACACTCTCGTAAGACAAAGTACGGCGTTAAGCTCCACCATTCAATGCAATGTCTTGAATTCGGGGGAAAAGTGGAGGACGAAGTCTTAACACTAGGTTCTCTATGACTACCCTTCTATATATAAGAAAGCGTGCGTAAACCTTTGACCACGAACTATTGTAAAGTGTTTGAAACGTCGGGTTTCCAAAAATATATTTTTGGATACCAAAATATACGCGAATAATTTAGTTAAAATAGTGTCATTTAATAAACGCGAAACTATAACAACTAAAAATTCAAAAGAAAAACAAAATCGTCTTCAAAATTTAAAAAGGACTATAAAGTAAAATTATTACGAACAATTTAATAACCGTCAGATCTTAAAAAAAATTAAAACATCACCACCACACCGCTACCAAAAGCATTATCAATTTTGCTTACCCAGTAAAAAAGTTACACCCTAACACCCAAAAAAAAAAACAGTCATAGCGAGAACTTCCTTTTATTGAAATCGATTAAAGTCAAATAATTTTATTCAAAATAAGAAGTTACATGCTTCATTTTTTGAACGTCAAATAATTTACCATCAGTTCATTAAATTTAATGCCTCAGACCTGTGAAGAACCGGCGCAAGAAACTCAGCGGGACTTTTTTTTTCTCACAATTCAATGCTTTACAAATATTTATTACTGACAATGGTACCTTTTAAATAGACTGGAGCGAGCATTTCATTCCCAAAAAACAAACACATATACTCACTTTCTTCTTATGTATCATCTTCAACTCCCTCAGCGCGACCTCCTCCTGGTGCCTCCTCTCGGCCTCTTCCTTGATCTTCATCTGCGCGATGCGACGCGACTGTCGCACGGGCGTCGCCTCTTCATCAGATTTGTCGCCTGTCTTTTGTTTGTCTTTGCCCTTATTTTTCTTCTTTATTGGTTTTTTTGATGTCTTCTTACCTATTGAAAAAAAAGAAACAAAAATTAACAAAATCCAGAAAAAAGACTAGTGGAAATCAGAAACGATTTGAATCCAAATTAAAAAGGAAATAAATAATTACGTATAGTTTTATTAGTTAGAACAGGAGTGAGCAACCTTTTTTAGCAATGGATATATCCAAATTTATAAATATTTGAAATTAAATAATATTTAAAATTATATATAATACATATTATAAACATAACAATACACCTGTCGTGGCGCAGAGGCACAAGCGTGCGACTGTAAACGCGACAGGTTGTGGGTTCGATTCCCACTCCAGGAAATGGAATTTTTCATTTCCTTGGTTTCGTAAAAAGGCAAAGCGCAGCATTGAGTTACGCCACTCAGCACGCAATGCCTCAATTCGGCGGAAAGTGAGACTGTCTTAACACTAGGTTCCCTCTGCCTACCCTGCTATATGCCAGATAGAGCATGAAGCTATGTGTGTATGTTTGTGATAAACATAACATTACAAAAAGAATAATGTAAAAAAAAATAATTTGGTAGAACTCATACTGAGTTCTTAGTAGAATAATAGTTATAATATTAATAAACATTTTCCGGGCCTCGAAAACTATTAAAAGGGCCGGGGGTTACTCACTCCTGAGTTAGAAACGTTAGACGAATTCCTAGAAACACAGGTTAGAGTCCCAGTCAACAGCCATTTTTTACGTTTTTAAATATTCTCACTCAAGCCAATTGAGCTCATAGCCTTGTCGAATTCATTCATTCATTCGTCCAAATTCCTATAAGATTGTTACATCTTTTCATTAGAAGGAAGAATTTCACAAAATTTTGTTCAAAGACAACAATAATATAGAACAATAATATAGAACAATAATATAGAATAATATATAACAAGTATATAGAATAATCATTTTGTTATATATTATCAAGTATTAGTATAGAAATACCTAAGTTATTCAGAGTTTCCTCTTCAGATTCACTCGAACTTTTTGTCATGTGTTTGGCTTCCACCTTTTTCCTATAAAAAAAAACATAAAAATATATTCGAAACAACATTTACAAAAACATTATCAAAAACGACTGTCGTGACATAGAGGCACAAGCGTGCGACTGTGAACGCGACAGGTTGTGGGTTTGATTCCCACTCCAGAAAATGAAGTATTTTCATTTTCTGGGTTTGGTAACAAGGCAAAGCGCATCGTTGAGTTCCGCCACTCAACACACAATACCTCAATCTGGTGGAAAGTGGAGAACGAATTTGTTGAAAGAGAACGGAGTGTCTTAACATTAGGAACTCAGGTTCCCTCAACCTACCCTGTTATATGCGGGATACAGCGTGAAGTTAAAAAAAGAAGAAAGTAAAAAACTCCTCACCTAGTAGAAGTGTTAATTTTCTTAGGTTTAATTTTTAACCTCTTCCCACTAGTCATGGGTTCATCTTCCTCACTTTCACTCTGAGATTCATTATTTTTATCACTAGCATTTGAATTTAACAATGACCGCTTCACTGCTTTACTTTCCTTTTTAACTTCCTCATTGTCATTGTTAGACTCATTTTCTGGTTTCTGTAGTATTTTCTTAGCTTTAAATCTGCCTTTTTTGGCTTTAATCTTTTTTCTATTCACAATAACATCATTTTGCACATTCGTATTAGAATTTTCATTTTCGTTATTTTCATTGTTTTCATTATTTTCATGGTTTTCATTATTTTCATGGTTTTCATTGTCCTCATTGTGCTCAATATTTTCATCGTGTTCATTGTGTTCAATATTTTCATTATGTTCATCATTATCAATATTGTCACTATTTTTATTGTCCTCGTTTGTATTGGCATCATTTTTATTGTCATTTGTTTCTTTGGAATGTGATTCATCTAATTTTGGGGGAGAGGGTTCTAAGCGTATTTTTTTGGACGGCAGATCATCTTCTGCCTTAACTTCTTTTTCTGGAGTCTTCTCTCTTTCGTTCTCACTGTTAACTTCGTCGTGCTCTGACGAGAGACTACTTTTCCTCTTTTCAATAATACTGGCTTTACTATTTTGACAATTTTCAGAATCTGATAAAGAATTTAAAGCTTCTTTACTAGTAGCGTTAGCAACTTTTTTAACTTTACGCAAAACTTGTTTCTTCTTAACTCTATTTTTAACTTTCTTTTTAGTTTTATCTACATTTTCACTATCTGTGGTGCTCTTGTCATTAATACTGGTTTCCTGTTTTGAATCACTTTCATTTAGCGAGTTAGAATTGGATCCGTTAGATTTATCTAAATCTCGTATACAATGTTTTTTACTATCAGATTTGATATTTTCCGCACTTTCACTAGATTGTTTCTTTAGAGACCTCTTGTTAACCAATTTACCTTTTAATTTAACACTTTTACTTAGTTTAGTTTTACGTGTAGAGTTCGACACGTCGTGATTTTCACCGTTACACTCCTCAGGTGGATTTTCTTCATCACTTTTTTGATCACTGTGAGCTTCAGATATTGCGTCGGGATTTCCTGTGTCGTTATCAAAACCATTGCCTTCACCGTAAAAAAACATCACCGGTTCGCAGATTTCTTCACCAAAGTAATAACCGCTTTCACATTCTTCCCCGTTCCCTTCGCCAGTTACGATCAAAACAGGTTCTTCTATTGCTTCGCTTACAGATTCAGTTGCTTCTTCAGTATTATTTACATCTTCTTCAACAACATCTGACTTCACAAGTTCTTCTTCAGTATTCTTATCACTAGTTTCAACATCTTCTATACTCTTACTTTCTACTTCTTTATTTTCTTTACTCTCTACATTATCTACAATTTCTTTTGTTTCCTCTATTTCTTCAGGTTTGCTATCTGGGGCTTCATCTACTTTGCTTTCTTTCTGGTCGTCACTTTCATGTTCAGACTCAGATTCTGGGCTTAGGAACTCTTCATCATTATCTTCTTCCACTTCAGATGATTTGTTGGGCTAAAAAATATTAGACATTATAACAAATTATATTACTTTTTCAATATAGTTGAAGATTGAAAAACATCTATTGGTCTAATAAAATTTAGTTGTGATAAGTGTGATTTGTATTTTATTAACACTTAAATATTGAAAATAATAATATAAGAAATACATTTTAATATCATCACAGTTCCATAGAAGTATTATTATCTTTAAATATAAACTATGCAAAATTAAATTCGATTTTATTCTATAATTGTTCTATTGCAACAAATTCTCATCTAATCTATATTTGTATTTATTTATTATTGTTAAAGATATATTTAATGTATATCAATAATTTATAAAGCACTCGAAACATGTTTGGCTGAAAAGAAAGTTTGTGGGGATAGATAATACTCAGAGGATATTTTATTTGAAGAGTAGCCTATCACTGCCTACCAAAAAAAAAGGACTTTGGAACACAATTTCGGAATTATAACAAGTTTAATAAAGTATTAACATAGTTTTTTTTACATATTTTAGATTTTAATCCTAAATGGTTTATTTCATTATTACATTCCACAAAATTAACTGCTAAACTCATTTGATTTTTTTTTACTACATACAACACTGGCAGTATATTTTGCATCTGTTATCATAAATACAGGCCATAAAATAAAAAATATATATATTACTAAAGGTAACATTCTCACTTCTGTCACATCCTCTTGCGCAGGTAATTCAGCACTACTTGAATCTTCCTCCTTGGTGCTAGATGGAACTATGGGTGTCACATCTTCACCATTTTTAAGTTGCTCAATAATTTTCACTAGTTCTTCTCTATTGCTATAAAAGTGAATAAATAATAAATAAATATTATTTGTGTATTCATTTTTATTAATATAACTTTCATTCATGTTAGTAAAATAAAGTATGCACTATTTTTTTAGCCTCACTTATTTTCCTGGAAAATCAGGGTTAGAGAGATCCTAATGTTTGCCACTAAATTAATTGTATAACACTTAAATACAAAGTCATACTATTATATAAGGCAATATTAATGGTGATTATCATGATTCCATCACAATGGAACAGTGTCCAACTGCAAACACTACTCAACCACTCAACACACAATGCTTTATATAATTGGACAGTGAGTATTTTTGTTTATCTTCCTGATTTATTCCCATAACAGAATAGTCAGAGAGGACCTAGTATCAGGACACTCCATCCTCCACTTTCCACCTATTGTTGAGTGGAGGAACGCACAGTTTGACTTACCAGGGCAGAGAATTTAACATAATTTATATTCTCTAAATGGGAATTGAACCCATAAACAATCAAGTTTAAAATCAGCCATTATGCCACTGCCACAATTGTCTCAATTTATTATTACAGGATTATTCAAAAACATGAATAATTACTATTATGTTCTTTAGATTAACGCTTTATCCTTAGGAAGGTAGTTAAATAAAATAGAAAAAAACTAAATATATGCATATAATATACCTAGCTATCAACTGCCATGTCTCCTCATCCTGGTCTTCTTTAAACAAGCAAAGGTTGGCCTCATGGTCAACTTGTAGCCAGTAAAGACGCCCATTTTTGTCTCTACCTAATGGTTCCAACCTTAGATCATCACATGATATTGCATTCACCGCTAGTTTGAATTTTGGATGACATGTAAATTGATATTCTAACAATAGCTGTAATAAAAATAATTATTATTTAACAAAAAATATATATAATACAATATATACAATACTATATATACAATACAGAGCAATAATATTTAATTAATTAAACAATTTAAATGTATTTAATTAAATAATTTTCATATTTTTTTTTATAAATAAGAAGAGATTGTGAAATAAATTAATAATATCAGTTAATTAACCTAGCATTTATTATTACGAACCAATAACCTTTTTTTTATATACACAAAATCCTTATTGGAAATTAATAAGTGTCTTTATAATTATCAAATAAGTATAAAAGCTTTAATGTTATCTATACTTACTTTCAATATACGCAATTTCACTTGAGTGCTAGCTTTCTTGTAAGTAAACCTTTCTATTTCCCAAGCTTCTTGATGGTAAGACTGTTGATGACAAAATTTGATGAGACACTTCTCCCATCTGTTACTCTGTACAGATTTAAGGGCCCGACGCAATAACCTCAAGTGAAGCTCTCTCAAAGGATCCAACACTAAAAGAACAAAACATTCACCAACAAGTTTGTTTATATTTTACGTGACAAATGGACACCGTTAGCTCACCTTCCTGCGTGTTTTCTATAAACTCTTGTAATTTAGCTATCGTGGGTACTTCTAAACTATACAATTTACCAAAAACTTTTAAAAATGAGTAGATAACGGCGAAATTAGGATCATTCGTACACGAAATTTCTCCATCAGACGCCATCGTCGTCAATTATTAAGCTTTTTTACTTATCATCGCTAAGTGATTTTCACTACCGGTATATAACAGTTTCACTTATAGCTATTAGATTATTACAAAACATGTACATGATTCACGAAAATATCATCATTCTACAATCACTGAAAGCTTCTTTGCCTATTTTTCTAAAATAATAAAATAAAACTCGATGACAGCCATCGTAACATAGACAATAATGTTTTTTTCAAACTAAACAGCATATCCAAAATAAGTACATCATGTTGATAGATTTAACTATAAAAACAAATTTAAGCTAAGTAATTTAAAGTCATAACAAAAATTAAAAATAATCAATAGAAGATAAAAATATATCTTTTGCATTCAAGATAACTGATAAATATATTTTTTAAATTTTTAATAATGACAAATTATCTATGCTTCGTGAAGTATAAATTAACTAAATTATATATACGTAATATAATATAAGGTTTGCTAGAATATAGTATATAACTTTCTATAATTGAAGTAAAAGCGTTATTATTTCTCATCAATGCTTGACTTTATAAAAGTGTAAAGTTGATAATTCAAATGTCACTTCACTAATCACTGCACTTGTCACACGCATAGCAAGAAAACCCTACTGAAAGAGTGTGTATGTGTGTTGATTTCGTTTGCTTTGTGCAGTGTGGTCGCTTTGTTTCTTATTGTTAGGCTTAAAATTTGGTACCAACCATCATGTCTTCAGTATGTTGTGGAACAAAGAAACAAAAATTAAACAATTCATACAGTAACCACGTTGATCGACCTATTAATGGTTACCAAGAGTCAGTTGCAATACCTGATATGTGCTACTTTTGTTTCGATGTGTTATACTGCCAGCTGCATAGTATGGATCCCCCACAAACACCTAATTTCACCAATGAAGCATAGTAAGTTCATCATGCCATAATGCAGCTAACAAAAGAAATCGTTTATAATTGTCATAACCAAGTTAGTATTATTGTCTATAAGTAAATTGTGCCATAATTACTTACTTAGCATACAAGAATAAATTATCCAAAGACAAAAGATTTCATTGTGATTAGTTATTGAAGCGATTCCCAAATAAAAGAGATGTATTTGAGCTTAAGAATTATGTTTCTCATTTAATTTATACTTTAAAATAATAGTTTCCTTATTGCTGAAAAGTAATAAATCATTTTTAAGCATTCAAGAAAATACATAAAATGAATATTTGCTTTGTGCAAAGTTATCTTTGTAACATGTTTTCATACATAGTTCACAATTTTTTTCCAAATTATAAGCTAGTAGATATATAAAATTATATTTATATAGTCAATACCTGCAAAAAATATTGATATATATATATATATATATATATATTGCTTATAAGATATTATAATTTTCAGTCCCCTTTTTGTTACATGGAAGATTGGCAAAGAGCATCGTCTTCGTGGATGTATTGGGACATTTAATGCCATGCATTTGCATTCAGGTTTGTAAGAATTAAGGGTGACCCACTTTAGCTTTTATAATATAAATTGTATATAATATTGTACTGTATTATAAGAGTAATTTATTAAAAATGCTATAAGTGATGTACTGATAAACCTTGGAAAATATTGTAGAGGATTATCTCAAAATAAGCAGAGACTATTTATATTTCACTCAACTAATATTAGTTGTGTTATTTTCATTTAATATAGGATATGAAAATGGCACTCTATATTTTTTTTAACCAAATCTTGTGAAGTTTCCAACTTTCAATTTTTTTTTCCAGAAATATAGAATATTACATGTCAGTAACCACAATATTATCTGTATATGCAAAATATGTGTTAAATTTGAATTAAACACCAATTTCCTTTATCTTCGATGTATTCAAAATACTTCCAGATCTGTTAACTATGTCAGTGTCTAGTGATAGATCCTTTTTAGTACTTGTTGGACAAAATATAGAATTTGGTCCTATGGGACTTATTTTTTTCTTTAAACAAATAGAAAACCCGTAAAATAGTATACCCAATATTGAAAAATATTACTTGATATTCGATAAATAAAATATAAATAATTGAGTACTTTTTTCAAGTATTATTGTTTATTATATTCATAATAACTTAACAAATTACTATTTATGCATAATACAAAGAATCTCAAAATTATTATTTACTTAACATTTATGTAAGTGTTGGGAAGTTTCATTACCTATTGGTGATATTGCTGTTAATTAAAAAACAATTATGGAATGTTAGAGAGTCATAAAAGTTGATTGTAAATATATGCAAGCCTTAGAAATATCATAACTTAATTAATAACTTTAAATACACTTAAAACCTATAGAATGTATAATTGAGCAAATTTATTGAATGCATCTGTCATATAAAAATTGTAAGATTAGCGACAATTAATTTACCAACACATTGTAAATGCAATAATTAAAGAATGAACTGACAATATATATATTTTTAATTTTATATATAGTGAGATTGAAATATATATCTGCTTTCTACATTAATTATTCAACTTATATTATAAAGGAAATATAACAAAGACAATTTATACAATTTTATCATTTGTTACCCTTTGTCTTTTTGGAGTTATTAATATGTGTACTGAAAAGCTCAATTACAGTTTCCTAACCTGCAAATATGTAAAAAAAATATGACCCATGATCAATTGTTAAGACATAATTAAGGATTTGTTGCAGCTCTTTGTTTTTAGCATTTCTGTTATACAATTTTTATACATAAAAATTAATTATTATGGAAAATAATAATTTGGACTGTGACTGTGACTCCTAAACAACAATAAATGACAATGCTTGTATTGATATCAAATATTTAAAATGAATATTAATACACTCAAAATTATTTAAGTACCAATGAATTAAAGCAATAGAATTTCAACCTCTATCTTTTGTATTGTCGAATTCGTCCAAGAAGTACTCTAGCTATAGCGACAAAGCTGAATTTCAATAAATGAGTGTCATATATTTATTTTTATCATATTTTTATTGTTTAAGGCTAGTTTAGATAGCAGTTGATCTTGTTATTAAAATTAAAACCAAGACAAAAAACTATCGTCGTCATTGTGCTGTAGTTAATATATTTGACTTGACTGAACACTGGTTGTAGGTTCGAACAAACTCAGGGATATTTTTGAAGCTTTAAAGTGTTATTCACATGCTTCGGAAACGAAAAACATTCTTAAAAAATTTTAACGCAGCGGGACTAGAACCCGCGCTCTTAAAAACCGTCCAAACGCTCTGACCGCTAAGCCATGCGTTGTATATCCAGCTGAGGATATTATGCTTTTCACCATTCTGGTTAAACAAATTACAATGTTAAATTCCATTTACAATGTATGTCTATTTCAATAATGTGTTATTAAGAAAATGGTTACGTTCTCACTAATATATTTCTATCTACCCTGCAAAATATGAGGTGTTTTTACTACTTGACGCTTTTCACATAGCTACTACCTAGGAGCTAGTGTCAATAACACTACACCAATACCTCGCTTTGCGTCGTTTCGTTTTGCGTTTTTTTCGAAGTTGCGTCGCTGCTTAATTTTTACTCATTTTCAATGTGCGTCGTTCGATTTTCGTAGTTGCGTTGTTTTGCGCCATGCCATCAAAATTTTGAGATTCCCTTTCTAACTATTATGAATATAATAAATTAATATGTAGTTTATTTTGTTTAATTTTTTTGTTTGAAAAATTTTACTTTGTTCAATTTTATTTTTAAAACGTAGTATTTTCGTAAGCCTGGAACTTATTTTCAATCATTAAATGGTTTGCTATAGATAGTTTATTTTCACTTTGCGTCGTTTCAATTTGCGTCGTGTTTTTTTGGAACGTAACCCCGACGCAAAGCGAGTTATGGGTGTATAAAGTAAAATTATTACCAATAATTTAAACACAACTAGTCACCTCTTAACTTAATTTAAATAAGACAACATGAGTAGTTAGAGCTATCATATAAAAAAAGATTCATCAAATTGGGTTCACCCAGAAAAAAGCTATGACTAACACATAACGAATTCAGAACCTCCGTTCTTTGAAGTCGGTTAATTAAAGTATCATACGCTTATACGAGATACAATATATTAAAATAATAAATGTTATTGATTCCAGGCCTCCGCGAATATGCCATAACTAGTGCTTTAAAAGATTCCCGATTTACGCCAATAACTCGGGAGGAAGTGCCTCGTCTTACCGTCTCAGTGTCAATTTTGCAACATTTCGAGGAGGCCGAACATTATTTAGACTGGAAATTGGGAAAACATGGCATTCGCATAGAATTCGTAAGTGAGAGGGGATCTAAACGCACTGCAACCTACTTACCTCAAGTCGCTACTGAACAAGGTTGGTGATTTTACTATGAAAATTATAAAAAAAAACAGTTTGAAGCTTTCTTCCGCATTGTAGGGTAGTTATAGAAAATTAAAATAATTTTCCAATTTCCGCTAGAAATCGAGATATTGTATGAGTGGCGGAATTTAACGCCGCGGTTTGCCTTACCAAAGCGGGTAAATGAAAATAATTTAAATAAGAAAATTGCTTCTCAGTGGCGAGGCGTCCATGCATCACGGTTCCCACAGGCTTGCCTTAATTTTTAAAATACTAGTATGAGACCTAAAGAAAAAAGAGGTTGCCAGGAAAATGTGGAACACAAATTGTAATTAACTTTGCAAACAAACAAAGAAAGGTGTGAGAGCTAAATAAAAAGGTCACCAGAAAAATTTTGGATATAAAATTGTAAAAAAAACAAATTTCTGACATCTAAAACCCCCTAAAAAAAGGTCATTGCCAAAATTCGATAGTGAAATTACTAAATATCTTTACACCCTATACCGGCTTCCCTAAATATATACCGGCTTCTCTAAATTTACCGGCTTACCTAACTAACATTTTCTCCCCTCGCCATTGTTGCTTCTAGTGGGAATCCAAACCACATCGCGATTATAGTTAGAAATTATTCCACAATGGGCTCCATTTATTTATAGAATTAATTTAAAACCGACTGCAATAGCTAAAGAACACCTATTTGAACAGATGCTTTGCATAAATTCATAATAAATATCAGCTAATAACCGTGAAAATCAGAGAACTAGCGTAAATGTTGTTTATTTTATAATTTATTTGTTTACTATTCTATTTTTAGAACTAATGACTGCTATAATTGCGATGTTTTATATGTAGATGTTTATCATTATATTATGGACAAATTACAACAAATCTATATTAAGTGTAGTCTATGTGTTTTTGTTGTATGAGCTATATTACTGTTAAGTCTTATCTAGATTTGTTCAGTAGTTTTTGCTTGAAAGTGTAAGAAACGTTCACCCATCCATCTACACACAATAAACATTTTTTTTTGCTCTCTTTCAACAATTCCGTTCCCCACTTTCCGCCGAATTGAGGCATTGCGTGCTGAGTGGCGAAACTCAACGCCGCGTTTTGCCTTGTTGGGTATCGAACCCACAACCTGTCGCGTTTACAGTCGCACGCCTGTGCCTCTGCGCCACGACCGGCGTTAAATAATCTTTCAGAGTAATTATTATTTGGATTTATATTTCTAAAGTAGAAATTTTGGTTGAAAAAAAATATTATTCCTTTAATTTATATGCCAATATTCGTAAAGCAAAGTAAACATTTGTATTACAATTTTAGCTCCACCAATACACTTACCATATTGTTTACATATTCTAATTGTGTTTAATTTAGAGGACGCTGGAAGGTCACTAAAATATCTGAAAGCGGTAGTCGATGGTGAAATTGGTACTCTCTAAAAATATATGACATTTGACCTTTCTAAATATATTTGACCTGTTAGCCAGTTTCATTTAGGAGTTTAGTATCAAAAATATTTGTATATTTTTAAAATAAATCCATATATTTTCACATCGCAAGAACGCGATGTGTTAATGTGAATTTTGAGTGAAAATAGAGGCTGTAGAGTGACATTAGCTATTTTTTACCATAGTAAAATATCTCATTCCTATGAAAATATCTATCTTGTAACGTATATTAAGGGGACCATACTTACGTCTATAACATGACATTACATGACATAAATTTTTTATTAATACCGATTTACAACACGTAAAAAGCCGCGGGATATATCTATATTTTAAATAATAGCATTAAGCCAACTAATTATACCATAGGAAAAATAAGATACTATAGGAGTGTCTTAACACTAGGTTTTCTGGTTCCCTCTGCCCTACCCTGCTATATGCAGGATACAGCGTGAAGTAAAAAAAAATGAAAAATGTTTTTTTTTAACTGCATACATAATTTTCAGGTTGGGACCAAATACAGACAATCGATTCGCTGCTCCGAAAGGGTGGTTATAAGGCAGCCATTACAGCAGATATGAGAAGGAGCATCAAGCTGACCCGCTACCAGTCCGAGGAGGTTTCAGCCTCCTACAACGACTACGTAAACCAACGTTGCTAGCAAATGGCGTCCCCACTCGCATGTCCAACCCGGACTCGAACCTGGGACAATGCGAGTGACAGTGTTAATATACAAATAGATAATAAGTACATTAGTGTTCCATACATGTGGCTTTATAATTCAAGTCATACTTATGCTCAAAGTGACGCCGTTTTTAGATTGAACATCGTGTAATGTTATATTGATCACTGCCAATGACATTCCTTCAGACTCTGTCCTGATACAGGTGCCATGTTCGCTTGACTGTCGGTGCTTCGGTATTTTGTTGCGACGTTTTGCTTCCATAAGTGTTTTTGAGTTAAAAATACGTTCTTTTTATATTTAAATATGATTAAAAGTCGTTTTTTTGTATGTTTACTTCAATTAGAGTATTTAAACTATTAGACTTTTAAGAGATTCAGAAAGATAGTGGAGTATGGTAGAGCAAAACGTCGCATACGAACAAAATATCGCGTGTACCTTGAATTAATGTTATATCGCTTTTTACTTCGTTATTCGAATAGACACTTGTGTGGTTTAGTCATTAGTAAGAAAGGTGTAGTGTTCAGTGTTCCACGCGAAGTGACAACGTTAGTGACATTGACAGTTAATATAGATTATACTAATCTATATTTACTTTCAATGCCCTAGACTAGGACAAAACAGATTAAATTCAAATATGTCAACTCGGTTCTAAATCGATTGTTCGTAATGACATATCTGAATCGATTTTCGTCCCAAGTCCCAAGCGCATCGTTTGATTGTTTTCATTGATAAATCGCTAGAGTTTTAGAATTTCGATTAATCGATTATATACTACATCGGGTGTTCACTTAGATCATAATTTTGACTCTACTTATAAGGCTCGGTCCACACTATCGACTACCGTAAGGTCCTATGTCTTGCTGTTGGTGATAATTTAGGATTTTTTTGATAGCGCTCATCCAATGAATGATTACTATTATATCTTTTTAAGGGTTCGGTTCGGTTTTTAAACATCAGATCTAAAAATAGAGATCATACTTTTCAATGAGTTGACATGAACAGAAATAAAAATATTATTTTCTAAATTGGCTCATGTTATCTTAAATACATTAATATATAATTGAGTGACATAACTTATAACAAAAAAAAATCTACATGAGGATGATACATGTCACTCCTCTTAGTGGTTTTTTTAGAATGATAATTTCAATAGTTTTTATTTAATTATAATCCTTTTTTTTTTTAATATAATATATTAAGTTAAATTTCAAAAATAATTCAAATACACAAATTATTTCATTGGATGAGTAATATTTAACATAAGTACTCATATTTCACCTGAAAAAGCAATTTCAGCCTAGGTTGAAAATCTAGATTCAGATCAAACGGAGACAACAGTGTGGAAGTCACATATATAGTTTTGTTCACAAGCAATAGAGAAATGAATAAATGCCGAATTACAATAAGAACTGAATGGCGTTTATTCATAATAAATGATAATTTTATAATGTGGTTCTAACATATATGAATAAGTGATAAAACATTGTTAAGGTTGTGTTAAGACTCGTATTTGATAGATGGCAAATAGTTTTTATAACGCTTGTCAGTTAATAGAAAAATAAAAAAAATATATTATTGTAAGTGAAATTAAAAATTAATTGTAATTCGACCTTTTTTTTAGTGATTGGCTTTTTTTTTTTTAAATTTAAGCTTATGTTAGTGACAGTGGATTTCAAAAGTTAGATTTGTGTGTGATAATTAAAAAAAAAAAGAAGACAACGAAAACGTAACATATTGATATCTACTGAAGTTGAATTTTAGTTTTAATTTGTGTAATATGTGAAATATCTATTATATATTTTTAAAAAATCTTAAAAGAAACGTTTAAGGTAGCAGGATTTGAAAATCAGTTTAGAAGTCTAAAAAAATAGTTAAATGAAGCCAACTTTTGTTACAACCTTACAACATATAATTATGTATCCATACCAGGCGTGAATAAGTTAATAAGTCGACTTGCACAAAATTTTATAAATATTAATGGGCGGTAGAATTGGTTTATGGAGAAAATAAATGACTACATACCAAAATTTCAAACATCATTCACATTCAGGTATAAAGGTATAAAGAACAATTCAAAATTTATATTTATATAATCTCACTCACATATATAACATATGAGATTAATTAATTCCCACAGACCATGTGAGCGAAACCGTGCATTACATCTACTATATAAATAATACCATAAAAAAAAACCATTGGGGAACGGAGTGTCTTAACACTACATTTCCTCTGTCTACCCTGCTATATGCGGGTTACAGCGTGAAGTTATAAAAAAAAAACTTAATTTTAATTTTGAAGAATTTGCTTTTAGATTTAACTTAGACATGCCTGGTATGTGTATGTATTCAGCTTTAAGGGATGTAGTATATGGATTCATTTACTGCTACTTTTACGATTTTTATATAGTCTATAAAAGAATATGAAGGGTATACTAATATATAAAAAAAAATTCATTGTTTTTTTTTTTAATAAATAAAAAAAATTTGTCTTGGTAAACCCATAATATTTGCAATTTATATATCTCAATAGAATATGGTCTGAAATAAGGTATATCCTAATATTTATCTAATTCATACGAGTCTCACATATATTATTAATTACACTGATTTGGATTTATGTATCTGGTGGACTTTTCATATAAACAGTATTTTTTAAACTTCACGCTGTATCCCGCATATAGCAGGGTAGACAGAGGGAACCTGAGAAACTAGTGTTATGACACTCCGTTCCCCGCTTATTGAAATATTAAGTAAATATAAATTAAATTTGACATTTATTTAAATACAGAATAAAAATGTTTATTGTTTTTTTGTTATGGCTAAGGTTTATTATTAAAATGCATATTGAAGATGACATTTTTCCTTTTCGATTTTTCGTGATACAGTTAGGTATTTTGGACATTCAGTCACGTAATTTTTTTTTTGTAAAAATCGATTATTTTCGAAAATTTATAAATTGAAAGTTTAGTTTTTGTCTCAAAAATTAATAGTTCAGGCAAAGGCGTTGAGTTCCGCCACTCAGCACTCAATGTCTCAATTCGGCGGAATGTGGGGAACGGAGTGTCTTAACATGTGGCTTCTCAGGTTCCCTGTGCCTACCCTGCTATATGCGGGATACAGCGTGAAGTTATATTATAGTATTTTAAGAATACTACTCTTTTATGAGTACTCAAATTGTTGATTTTTTGTTGCTTCGTAATATTCACCGTATAATATTATTAATGGGAAATACTGTAATACTAATATGTCCAAAAACTATTTAATTTATATGAAAAGTCCACTTTATGCGTAGTCAAGACAACAATAAGGTCATGGTGATGTTTATAGTAATTAGCTAGAAATAATTATGATTAACTTTTTTACGTTTTACAATTTTAACATGGCGGCAGATTCACGCGCTGACATCCAATATTTAACAGTACTTAGGTTCGGATAGCTCATTAATTCTTGAGTGTTAATTAGTGTTAACATTTGTTGTATAAAAAATTAAATATCGAATGTCAAAGCGAAAAATTCTAAAAAAAAGTAAAATATAGATAAAAAATAAAATAAAAAGAGTACATATATATTATAATTATTATTAAGATTTATTTGTTGTAGATTGTAAGTGGCCGTCTTACTTTATCGATATTTTGTAATACGAGTTGTTATTGTATCGATGCTTATTTTGTTAAAGGAAAAAAAAACAAGAACTTATCTCTGAATTTATAATAAAATATCTGCCAAAACTCATTTGTTTGTCTTTTTTATTAGAGTTAAAAAAAAAAATCTTTTGCATCATTTTTTTAGGCAGAGGAAACCAGAGAACCTAGTGTTAAGACACTCCATTCTCTTTCAACAAATCCGTCCCCCACTTTCCGCCGAATTGAGGCATTCCGTGTTGAGTGGCAGAACTCAACGCCGCGATTTGCCTTGTTACCAAACCCAAGAAATGAAAATGCTAAATTTTACATTTCCTGGAGTGGGAATCGAACCCACAACCTGTCACGTTTACAGTCTTGCCTTGTGCCTCTGCGCCACGACAGGCGTTATTTAAAAGTAAAAGGCGTTTTAAAAAACTAAAGATGGTATCATCTATTATTGTCGCCTCCACGAAATGAGGAGGTTACCAATTCAACTTTTTTTTGAGTGTTACTGCAAAACTATTATATTTACTGGATGAACCAATTTTCATTTTTTCTTTCTTTATATGATAACTAGTGCTACAAATGTGGTCCTATTTAAATTGTTAAGATCTGACAAATAGTTTTTGAGTGTTTTAGTGCCATTTTTTTTGAAGTCTGTTTTCTTTTGTGGTAAAAAATTTATTGATTTTTCATTATATGGGCTCATAGTAGTCCAGTGGTGTAGAGACTAGCCGAAAATGCTACGGCTGTGAGTTCGATTCTTGTTCTAGGAATTTATTTAAATGATTTCCATTTTCAAGATATTCAACTTCAAAAAATTGGCGAAAATAGGATTATTACATCATCTTTACCACTAAATTCTCTGTATGCGGAAAATTAGAAAAAAAAAAACAGATTAAAACAACTAAATATATTAATATTTACAAATTAATAAAAATTATTTACACACCACCTGTTTTATCTAAAGTCTCTTCGATTTCCATGACTTTGCCTCTAAAAACAAAATTGTTTCTCATTTCAAAGTAAGTTACAACAGCGGATGCAGTTACTTGGGCTAAGGCGATATAACCTAACGTTCCGGTAAACGGTTTTGAGTGTTTCTTGAGAAATTGAAACATTACTTTTGGTCCTTCTCTCAAATGTGGTACTCTGAATGTTGCGTATCTATTTGCGAACTGAAATAGAAGAATGTTTATTTTTATATAAATACATACATAGCTCAATGCTGTATCCCGCACATAGCAGGGTAGGTAGAGGGAATCTAGCGTTAAGACACTTCGTTCCCCACTTTCCGCCGAATTGAGGGATTGCGTGCCGAGTGGCGGTACTCAACGCCGCGCTTTGCCTTGTTACCAAACACAGGAAATTAATAATTCCAATTCCAATTCCTGGAGTGGGAATCGAACCCACAACCTGTCGCGTTTACAGTTGCACGCTTGTGCCTCTGTGCCACGATAGGCGTTAAAGTGTTAAAGAATATATATATAATCGTATTTACCATTAAAGCTGATGTAGGTGCCAGCACCAGTGGATATCCCAATCCAAATAACAATTGTACCCCTGTTGACACCATTTCATTGCAAATTACACAATTGCGTTTCATTAATACAATATCTGTTGATACAAACTGAAATAAAAATAATTATTTATATTATTTATTCTTATTAATAATTATTATGATATCCTATATAAATTAAAAGTGTGCTAAATTTCATGCTCCTCCGTCTGCGTAATTTTCGTAAAAAGGGGTACTAGGTTTTTGCTTTACATATTTATATATAGATATAAGGTTTAGTAGATGTTTGGGGATTTAATTTGACATATTTGTTTTCTTTATATTTTTAGACCTACGAATATAAAATATTCTTTACTGTAATAAAGTTATAAAAAAATATAAAGAATATTTATAATTTTTTTTTAATATTTTTAATTCAAATACACTTTTACAAGTGCTTTTAAATAATAAAACAACTGTAAAGTTGCCATTACCATGGAAAGCAGAAGAGCCAGAAAACAATAACAGAAAAATATAACAGTCACAATTTTATTTTATAATACCGTGGTTTAAAAATATGGCACCTTGAGAATTATAGGGACCTAATCAAACAAATCATTATTTTGATTTTATTCCATGAAACTTTATCTACTTTGATTAAAACAAGAATATAAATTAAAATATAATTTTAAAAAAAAACATTTCTTTTCAAAAAACTTAAATGTATAAATCTATATTGATGTTTCCGAAAAATTGATATTTTTTAAATAGATCACAATAATTCTAACGGTACAATATATAAAAAATACTTACATGTTTATGAAATATAAGAGTAAGCACTCCTGGCATAAATGCTAAAGGAAAAGATGAAGACACATAACCATAAGTGCCTAATTTAAACCTTCTTCTGTAGTGTTTGTTTATGATTAAGCTAGAAATTGAATTCATTGCACCCAATGCCAAGGGTCCATAACGAAGAGCCCATCTGAAAAATTACAAAATAATTATATTCACATTTTATTTAAATAAATATTAATCTGTTTAAGTTAATTGCATTCCTTTGATAAAGCAAACAGCTCTAGCTTAGGTCTGATAAAGCAAACAGCAGCGTTCAGTACGTAACCACTCAATACGTTAGGGCCCAATTGCGGAAAGACAGTACGGAATATCTTGACACTAGGAAAATGAATGAAGCGGCTTTTTTTGGTATAAATAAATGAATAAATAAATAGAATATTAAATAATTATTAATGATGATTATACAATAAACATACACATCAGTTACCGGTTCCCATTTAGATATAAAATCCCAAGTGTAAGCAATAGCTTCGGTTTCATCCAATATTACCGCATCTTTGGGTACACTGGAAGATTTCATCAAAGCCATGACTTAAATTTTGTAAGTTTCACTTCTATCTATATTTAGCATTTAATATTTATTCAAAAATTTGCGAATATTCATAATAAACGTATAGAATTCATTTTTGTGATTATAACTTAGGTTACGTTACACAACACATAGTATACAGCTGTTTTTGACATTATCATAGTACAATCTGACATTTGACACACGTGCTGCAAGCCAATTGTTTTTTTCGTTTCGTACTTAGAGACTTGTTAAGCAAAATTTTGAAACAAATTTCGACATATATAATGAATACGTTAAGAATTAGTTATTTTAATAATGTCCCACATAACCCATCCGAGTCCTCAATCGGGCGGCAATTTTGTTAAACGTTGAGTAATTTTGAATACAACAGAGATTAACCTTTTATTTGTTTGCAAGGGAGAAAATGCGTTCTTATAAAATATTCAGTGAATAACTTATATCTAATTTGCATATGTATGTTGTAGAAAAATTGGGAGAAATATAGATTTTTTTGTGACTTTAGAAATTAAATGGGATGTTTTTTTAAGTATTTTTGTACCTCTACAACAAAAATATTTAAAATTACTTTCGATTTAATCTCTAAGCACGTGAAAAAATTGCAACTTAATATTAAATCTCTCATAAATAAATATTTCTTATATTATGATTTTCGTCACATGCTAGATTTATATTTTTTTGCTTTTGTCATTACGCATTTGAGTTTTGACATTGTTTAACTGTTGTCATTTGTGTCGTTTGTCATTGTTTATTGATATATACATTTTTTAAAACATATCACATATTTCAGGACAATATGAATTCTAATGTAAATACGTTATATATCACATTAAAATCTTTGTTTAAGATTTAAAATATTAATGAAATTCTTTCAATATTTTGTGAAAAATACGCTTAAAAAACGTAAGTACTTGTTATCTGACATTTCTATAAAGCATTTTAGGTGCATAAACAACCTAAATGTTTATATTTTTGATATTTTTTGTCAGTTTACTGTACAATGTCGAAATCAGAATGGAAAGGGGCACCTATAAGCCACATTATTGGATCTAATTCACCTTGGGGAGCGCCAGAGTTTCCTTTAGTGCAACCAGGCTACAATCATGCTGTATTATATCATATACCGGGAAGTGGTGGTCAGATTGACAGACCTCCTAAACCACGGATTGGTAAAGATAAATGGGATCAAGATCATGTCAGACTGCCATTTTCACCACAAAATTTATATCCTGTTGAAAATGTTTGTATATCTTTTTTTTTTAATACTTTAGTTAAGGATAGGGGATATGTTTTGTTTATAAATCTAAATTTTATTAACTTATATGTAAATAAGCATAATAATGTGTTTCAATACTTTTTTGTGATTAATCTCTTATGCTACATTGGTTGCCTGTAAGAGATTGTTTATAGTGGTAAGGCTGCCATTGTACATGTCTTTTAAATTTTGCAAACTTATGTGAATTGTAAATATTGAATGCAATAAAGTATTATTATTTACAATATAATATTTTTTTACAGAGTGAAGGTGAAACTGAGTTAACAAATCGTTGGGATATGATACAAAATGCTCTTAACAAACCTATAAGAAATAGCCAAGATTTGGCTAATGCTATATTAAGTTATAACACACAGTTTAAGAATAAATGGAAGTTCATATCACTACACTATTTGTTTGAAGAGGTAATATGCAAAGCCTATTTTTTTATTGTGAGAAATGTGAAATGTATGAGACTTACATCAAGTTGACATTCAAGAACAAAGTATCAATGAGCCTGGAGGGTGATCATGTAAAAAGCATGAGGACCCCTGAAAGGCATATATGAAGAGGTTAATAACTGTGGATGAGGGGATAAAACTATGCTGAGACTGTAGCATTTGGTGCTCTGCTCTTTTTGACTATTTCTTTAGGTATAAAGCGTGACATTAAGTGATATGTGTACATTACAGTTTTTTTTTGCATTTCCTCACATTTTGAAGTTATTTTCGGCTATATGGAAAAATCCCAGTTAGCATTTTATCAAATAAGATGAAATTTGAACCATAGTGATGTACCATTGTTATTGTTGTTATTATTTTTACATATAGATTAATAAGAGCATCAATAATATTAAATATTTTGATAAAACTATATTTTCAGTAATTATTTAAGTTATTGACTAAATATATTATATTTTTATTTATGTCAAAGGGAAATTATAAAATATAATTATTAAATTAATAAGTGAATACACCTACATTATTATATATTTGCTTTACAGTATTTAGAAGAAGAGGAGGCACAATATTTTTTTGATGTGACCTTACCAGAAATAGCTAAGCTTGCTTTGGCTTTACCAAAATTGATACAGGCACCTATACCATTGTTGAAGTAAGTTAATAAATAACCATTTCATACAAGATACATTTCTTTTAAATACATATTATACTAATAAAAGAAAATGTTAAATTATTTTAATATTTTTTTATTATAAATACAACATGCCACAGTGGGCTAGC
The DNA here is from genome assembly GCA_033558755.1 of Philaethria dido. NCBI lineage: Eukaryota > Metazoa > Arthropoda > Insecta > Lepidoptera > Nymphalidae > Philaethria > Philaethria dido. Next base: position 147,969 of record JAKGSA010000088.1, on the reverse strand, counting down.
ATTTGACTTTATATTTGTTGGTTAGCCGATGTTACAATTTAATTCTAATGTTTTAACATTTCTGTTCTTTAGAACATGATTATTTTAACAACAGTTATTTTAACAGTTTCATGTTCTTTAGAAAATGATTATTTTAACAACAGTTGCAACACTAGGTTCTCAGGTTCCCTCTGCCTACTACTATGTGCAGGATCCCAAAGATGAAAAAGAAAAATAAAATAGTATATTTTCAATATGTTTTTGTGCACCTCTGGTAATTCGTTAATTATCCATATTTAATATTTCTTATTTCATATTTTAGGCAGCATAAAAACAGATCAGTATCATTGTCCCAGCAACAAATATCGTCGTTGTTAGCGAATGCATTCTTTTGTACATTTCCAAGGAGAAATACAATGAAAAAGGACTCGGAGTATGCAAGTTATCCACATATTAATTTTAATGTGTAAGTATTCTATAATTGTTTTTTTCTATATTTATACTAGTTGTTGTTTTTGAAATTCCAGTTTCGATTTGATGTAAAATATCGATTTTTATCGTTGCGTAAAAAATCGAGAATTATCCAGTATGATTCTCGAATATCTTAGTCAAGTTTCATATGTCTATTGTTAGTTTTAGCTTTTTTTGCTTTGCTGTCAGTTATTTAGTAAATAGCATAATAAATATATATTTTTATTATTTTTAAAATAAAAGTGTCATTCATCCGCTGAGTTTCTTGCGCCGGTTCTTCTCAGGTCTGAGGCATTAAATTTAGTGAGCCGGTGGTAAATTATTTGACGTTCAAAAAATGAAGCTTGTAACTTCTTATTTGGTTTGGTTCTTATCATATGGCGTTTCGAGCGTGCCAGTTGAGCACTAATCATTTCGCCAATGTCACTTGTATTTAGTATTATAATAGCGATCATTGCTTTTCTATTCGTTCTTTGAATATAAGAAATAAAAGATAGCCGCCGCTACAAAATGGCGTGTCCGCCATCTTGTAGCGGCGATTATCCCGGTTTTCTTGTAACTTCTTATTTTGAATAAAATTATTTGACTTTGACTTTGACTTTGACATGCAGTAGTGACATGCAAGTATTCGTGACATGCAAGTATTCGTTATTTTTTTATAAAGAATTTTATTATCTATTGTTTTTATGGTATAGATTAATGAACTTAAAGAAATTAAAGAAACATATTATTTTTGAAAATTACTCAGGTTTATAACAAATGTGAAATTTATATATTTTTTCTACAGACTAACAATTTTTATAGTGGATGAATGTTTGGATAATGACATTTCAATTTTTAACATACTTTGGTGGCCATCTTGATTATTAATTGTTGTTTTTTTTATTTTCAGTTTATATGAATGCATGCCTGCCGAGCATGTATTTGAAAAGATTAAGTGTCTTTGCCATTATTTCAGAAGAGTTTGCACAAAAGGTAATAATATTTATCAATTTTTTTTATTAAAGTTAGTTTAAATTAACTTGTAGATATATATTTTTTTCATAATATTATTACGATTTTAGTTTTTGAAGTAATTAAAAAAAATATTAAATACATTTATTAGAAGGCAATATATATTAAAAGGCAAATAAATATGCAGTTGACACTGTGGTAAACTCTATTCTACTATAATTTGAGGTTACATATAGCACTACTTTGGTGATTCGTTACGGTACGAAATTCCAGGCACAGAGTGCCGCAACGCCATCTTTCAAAAACCAGCGGGAACTTATTCAAGGTCCTAATAAGTATTTATTTAAATTACCTTAACAATTTGCTTTGTTACATATTGGCATAACCTTTTGCTTTCCCACTTCAGAAATATTTATATTTGAATCATTTTAATTTCCTCGCTCTTGTAAGGCTTACTGTACCTAAACCTCCATCTCCGAATATGTAATATCTCTAATTCGGGCAGAGAACGGAGAGTGTAGATACTATATTCTCTCAACCATACACAATTAACACAAACTCTCCGCAGCGTAGTGCCCGCGGGCGTAGTGACCGTATCTCGACGTTACATTCGCGAGGGACTTCCCCGTTGGCAAGCATCGGAGCGCGCTCTCGGGGAACTTCCCGTCCATGTTGACGCTGGCAACACTATTGAGAACGCAAGTGGTCTGATACAAGTGGATTTTGCTAATAAGTGAGTGATTTTAAAAATTTAAAATTAATACAATAATTAAACTTTAATAAATATATGTAGAAAATTTAACATAAGAGATCGCAAGGTAATGTTCGTAACGATCAGAATAATTATTAAAAAAAAATGTGCTTTTTTTTGCAGGTTTTTTTTTTAGTTTATAGTGGCTTTTTATAATAGGATTATAAAGAACTTAGTGTTAACTTAGTGTCTCGCACAGTTTTTCATTTTCCGCCTTTGATATTAGATGTTGAGTGAAAATGATTGAAATATAATTATTACCTGGAGTGGGAATTGAACCTACAACCTGTCGCGTTTACAGTCGCACACTTGTGCTTCTGCACCACGACAGGCGTTTAATAATATTATAGCTGGAATTTTTCATTTCCTGGGTTTGGTAACAAGGCAAAACCGCCGCTCACTCAGCACGCAATGCCTCAAATCGGCGGAAAGTGGGGAACGGAGTGTCTTAACACTAGGTTCCCTCTGCCTACCCTGCTATATGCGGAATACAGCGTGAAGCTATGTATGTATGAATGTGCTATAATATTAAAATATTTATTCATAAATTCTTTTAGATATCTTGGCGGAGGTGTCCTAAGTTATGGCAGTGTACAAGAAGAAATAAGATTTGTGATATGTCCAGAGTTAATGATTACTATGCTTTTCACTGAATATCTGAAACCTACTGAAGCCTTGATGATAATTGGTAAATATATATTTTTACACTTAAATCCTCTCTTAGTGCTGCTCTACAGAGTGTAGAAAGTAGAAAATAAAATTTCAGCCTTCCAGTAGTTTCGGCTGTACGTTCTCTATCAGTCACTCAGTAACACAAGTAGTTTATATAATATACACTTTTATAAATTAAGAAAAATCTTAAGTGTAGACTGGAATAATAAAAAAAATAAAATTGAAAAATCGGCCGAAGTCGGGTCGTCAACGATAGTTCCTAGTTAATAGTCGACGGCAAAAAGGGATGAGACTAATTTCGATCGTCATTATATAATATACCCTTTTTATATTTTTATTTTTTTTATTTCTGTCTTTATATTTTTTGTCTGTGCACCCCTTGCCATTTCATATATTCTCTCCTCTACCTAAAGGTTACCTGGAAGAAATCACTCTCTTAGCAATAAGGTCGCCCATTGTACTGTGTTATAAATATCAAGATATTTTTATTTTGAATCTGTCTGGTGTGCAATAAAGAGTATTTATTATTATTATTACCCTCGCTATATATTATGGTTTCTAACAGTATAGATTAATTATAACGTCTCAGTTTATTCTTTTACCTAAGCACAATCTCTCTACTCTCCGTTTAGGATGTGAACAATACAGTACATACACTGGTTACGGCTCAACGTTCCACTGGCTCAGTGACCACACTGATATGACTGTTCACGACTCGTCAGCGCGACGTCGTACTGCGGTGTTGGCGATAGACGCGCTACCTTTTAGCGATAGCAGGACTCAGTATAGACGTGATTTGGTACTGAGGGAGCTGAATAAGGTGAGCTTTTTGTTATTTTTTTAAAAGTAATTCTTCTTTAGAGTTTATGTAACGAAAATGCGTCACGATAAAGATGACGACATACTGCTGTGTTGGCGATAGACACACTGCTATTTAGCGATGACAGGAGTCAGTATAGACGAGATTTAGTTTTTTAATCCGTAAGATGATTTGTCGTGGCGCAGAGGCACAAGCGTGCGACTGTAAACGCGACAGGTTGTGAGTTCGATTCCCACTCCAGAAAATGTAAAATTTAGTATTTTCATTTCTTGGGTTAACAAGGCAAAGCGCGGCGTTGAGTTCCGCCACTCAACACGCAATGCCTCAATTTGGCGGAAAGTGGGGAACGGAAATGTTGAAAGAAAATGGAGTGTCTTAACACTAGGTTCTCTGGTTCCCTCTGCCTACCCCGCTGTACGCGGGATACAGTGTGAAGTTAAAAAAAAATGTAATTAGTGTTGATTGGTAAGGTCATGTAACGAAAAAAAAACTGAGTGGACCAATTTTGATGATTCTTTTGTAATATGATAGTATGTGATCTCATGTAAATTTAATTGAGACTAATATTGTTCGAGTTATTCGTAATCATTTTTCACTTTAGTCCATTTTATTTCAAGTTGGTACTCTTATTTTTTTTAAATTATAATTATTACTTTAAAATGTTCTTACCACTTTTGAATAAAAAAAAACAATTTTCCTAACTGCCTTACCAGGCGTGGGTGGGTTTCTCGTTCTACACGGAGGTGACAGGTTCGATCCCGTATCTGGGCGTTGCCCACAGGACCTTTAACGATTCCCATTCATCTTAATAATCTCATACAAATGATATATTATTCAATATAAATATAATTTAAAAAATATTAGTTTTTATGTTGCTTTTTATTTTAATATTTCACTTAGAATTAAAAAAAACAAATTTAATAATTATTTTTATATGATTTATTTAATTTTTCTGACCAGGCGTGGGTGGGTTTCTCTTTCTACGCGGAGGTAACAGGTTCCATCCAGTATCCGGGCGTTGCTACGGGCAACTGGGGTTGTGGCGCCTTCAACGGTTCGCCTCATCTCAAGTCTCTCATACAAATGATGGCTCTAAGGGAAGCTGGGAGACCGATGGCGTATTATACGTTCAATGATAAGGAACTAAGAGACGATATTATTAAAGTATATGAAATGTTGACCCTTTTTCATGTTACTGTTGGTAAGATATTTTTTGTATTTAGTTAAAATGTAGGGAACCCAGTGTTAATATATTCAGTTTGTCGCTCTTTGCTTGAATTAGAGATATTGCGTGTTAAATGGCTTAATTCGTTAAGCTTTTAAGCTTTGTTTTACCAGAGCGGGGAAATTAAAATATGTTTTATATAATTATGACCTTGACTTGAAATCGAACTCACGAATCACACTATACCACTGCGCCATTATGGCCTTGTGTTTTAAGTCTATTTAATAATACGACTGCGACTATTAAAGCGTCAGGTTGTGGGTTCGATTCCCACACCAGGAAATGTAAAATTTAGTATTTTCTTTTCTTGGGTTTGGTAACAAGGCAAAGCGCGGCGTTGAGTTCCGCCACTCAACACGCAATGCCTCAATTTGGCGGAAAGTGGGGAACGGAAATGTTGAAAGAGAATGGAGTGTCTTAACAGTAGGTTCTCTGGTTCTCTCTGCCTAACCCGCTATATGCGGGATACAGCGTGAAGTTAAAAAAAAAATATAATCATAATAATAAACTTTTATTTCGGAATTATCCATATGAGTTAGTAACATTTCAACTTACATGTCTATTGTTACTACAATGGTTCTCAAATAAATTTAATATTACTTAATAATAATTAAAACAGAATCTATATCATTAAAAAATTGACAAAAAACAATAAAAAAAAATAAATTCACAAAGTTTAAAAGATGAGGGAATTATTAATGATAAAACAAAATTATTTGTATTATATTGGAAGTTTCCTATGAGAATTAATTTATTTATAGATAGAATAAACAACTGCATCAAAAATTACTTTTAAATTGAACATGACTACCCGCTAAAGACAAAGGGTGAAGCTAAGTAAGTTAATTGAACATTTATGTTACAGGTCAGCTATATCAGTTAATATTGAAATATTGTCAATCGAAATCCCAGTCTGATATTTATGAGTTTTTAGAAAAATCTTTGTCAACGAAACCTCCTGAGAAATCAGAAACTATAAATTGTGTAAGTATCCTACTAATAGATGGATAGATAGATAGAAAAAACTTTATTGCACACTTGAAATCATACATAAAAAATTTTAAATAACACAACAAATACACAAAGGCGGCCTTATCACTAAAAGTGATCTCTTCCAGGCAACCTAACTGAAGGGATCTATAGATAAAAGCGGGCACAATGCGGTGCAAAAAATATAACAGAAATAACTAAATAAATAAATCAACCTAAAATACTGTTAGACCTACATACATACATATATTCCACTATAATAGTATACATACATGCATAAATACATACTAACATACATAAGTATATACATCCATACATAAATATATACATACATATATACATACATACATATATACATATATTGTATGTTACTCGTCCATGTAAAACTACTGAACGGATCCAGATGAAACTTTATAGTAAGAAATTTGAGACATTGCGTGTGACGGAACTCAACGCCGCGTTTTGTTTTATAAAAAAATTGAATTAAATAATTTAAATATAATCATGCCTTCGAGTGGCAATCGAAACAACAACCAATCGCGATTACATTGTGCAAATCAAAAACTTATCAAATATATATTTTTCATATTTTAATGTTATAACAAACTTAGGATACAAAAACATTTTTAGGATATGTATAAAAATTTGACCGCAGTAGGATACGAACCCGTGTCTCTTGGAAACCGTCCAACCGCTCTGACCACTAAGACATGTGTTCTTATTGAACAGTTATATATTTTCTAATAATCTTTTTTCATATACTAACCATATATTTTTAAGTTATATTAATTGTACGCCTGTCGTGGCGCAGAGGCACAAGCGTGCGACTGTAAACGCGTCAGGTTGTGGGTTCGATTCCCACTCCAGGAAATGTAAAATTTAATATTTTCATTTCTTGGGTTTGTTAACAAGGCAGAGCGCGGCGTTGAGTTCCGCCACTCAACACGTAATGCCTCAATTTGGCAGAAAGTGGGGAACGGAAATGTTGAAAGAGTGTCTTAACACTAGATTCTCTGGTTCCCTCTGCCTACCCTGCTATATGCGGGATACAGCGTGAAGTTAAAAAAAAAATATTTATATATATTTTATTTACAGGTAACTTCACCAGAAACTAAAGATTTAACATTAAATTTAGAACGTGAACTAAACAGATCACCCGACTTATTTACCCCAGATGAAGAAATTGATATTGTTACCCCCGAAACAAATATTAAAGAGGATTCCCTACAAAATATTATTATTGAAAAAAGTGAAACATTACCAAAAGATAATATAGAATCAAATAAACCAGATCAAACGTCAAGATTATTTCATGAAATGGAAAAATTAGATGAAAATAATGGAAGCTTAAACCTGAAAAGTCCTCAAAAATCATTTTGTGAACAAAAAACGAAACATGTAGCTATGGATGTAGATGATAGAATAACTACAGAAGTAACGCCAGATGTTAAGAAGAAGTTAACCAGAAAAATTACCGATTATTTCTCAAAGAAAAGTGTTTAGGTGTTGTATAATGTTATATGTATTTGTATATACTGTCTGTAATAATTTATATTTATTTTTATTTTGAAATAAATTAATGTTTTTAATAATTGTAAGATGTTTTCTTTTTTCATTTACTGATATAAAATGAGGCGACTGACTCCAAGCAGGATGATTATGGGTTCAATTCCTGTCTGGGGGATTTAAATTATCTTCACTTTCCTGCTTTAGGGCAGGAAATCTGATGCTGCATTGTATCTTATTAGTAAGACACAAGACAGCATTGAGTTACGTTTTTCAATTGCTTTGCCTTACCAGAGTTGAAAAACGAAAAATAATTTAAATATAGTCGTTCCTTAGAGTTGAATCAAACCCATAACTATCATGTTCACAGATAGACATTGTCTCAATGTGCCACAATGTACTATATTTAAAAAAATGATGATTGTTTAACATTAGCTATATAAAGTTGGGATTAAAACAAATTATATTTAATCAATAATTGCAAATTATACAAATTTCTTTAATAGATTAAGTGATTATTTTGATTTGTTATCTTGATGTTACAATCATTTATGATAGTATCAGATAATTCAATAATAACCAACAATTTTATTCTTTTCTCTTTTACTTTAAAATACATACATACATAGCTTCACACTGTATCCTGCATATAGCAGGGTAGGCAGAGGGAACCAAGTGTTAAGACACTCTGTTCCGCACTTTCTGCCGAAATGAGGCATTGGAACTCAATGCCACGCTTTGATTTGTTACCAAACCCAGGAAATGAAAAATTCCATTTCCTAGAGTGGGAATCAAACCCACAACCTGTCACGTTTACAATAGCACGCTTGTGTCTCTGCACCACTACAGGCATTTTACAATAATTATACTTTAAAATAATTATCTATTTATATAAAACATACCTTTTAAATTATACTATAATATTAAAAATATTTTACATGTTGGTTGCTGTGATGCAATCAAATCTATGGCAGTACAATACAGTTGGTGAAATTATTACAGCCTAGTGGTCCTTGTATGTAAACAAGAATTGAATTATTGAACCAAATTAATGACTATCTTTTTATTTCTAGCATAAAACAGTACAAAATTGTTGCAAATATATTCATACATAGATTTATAAAAAGTATTTCATGACCAAGTACCTACTATATATAATAAAGAAATCTTAAAGTAACAAATTAATTGAGAAGTAAAAAATAGTCTACACTTAGTCTAGTTGTTTCTTATGTCTAAAGAAACTGGTTTAAAAATATATTAACAATGACTCATTGTTACACAATATTGAGTTTATTTAATGACTATAAATACATTGTTGTTAAAATATTTTCATAGTTCAATTTCTGCATATATCCAGTACTTACATTGACAATAATAAATATTTCTTAATTATAATAAATATATAAGTACTTGAATAAATAATATTTGATATTTTATGTTCGTATAAAAACAATTTCGCAATATTTATCTTAGCACATTATTTATATCATTCCACTAGGAAGGACGTCTCGAAGTTAGTGTGTTATTTTATTTAATACATGCAGTTGTAGTGTTTAAATTAGTATACAATAAATGACATATCAGGTGAGTCTCAGTTTTGTAAATATTTCAAATTTTAGGAAACATTTCGATATCGTAAATTATAATTTTGTAAATATTATAGTAAATATTTGGAAATTTAAAGTTTAGATTCTATTAAAAGATGTCACCGAAAAGATCGAAATAATAATGAAAATAATACGTTCTTATATGTAAATATATAATAATTGAAGTATATAAAGAGAAGTTTTAAATAAATGTTCAAACAAAATAATATAATTTTGAAGTTTTATTCACAAAGGTGTTATAGATTATGTGTGCATGTGATACAGATAACTTATATAATATCGTTAAAAGTAATCGAGTTAAGTTTAAAAAAATATCGATTATATTTTATGTATATATGAAAGCTAAGCTAGTCACATTTTCATTTTAAATCTATGAAATATATAAATAAACAGAATATTGCTACTTTATCAAGAATGATAAAATTTTCAAGCTATATCTAAAATAATTTCAGATCAACAAATATTATGTTACATACAACATATCCGAAGTTTTCTTCAGTGCAACCTGGAGAAAACCATACTGTATTATATGAAATATCTAATAATGATGACAATAATGAATATTATAAACCTGTAGTGGGTGAAGATAAATGGGACAAAGATCATGTCAAGTTGCCATGTTCTGACTACAATGTTTATTCAGAAGTAAGTAATAATAAACCCCTTATATTCTTTACCATAACCGAGTGACTGGCAGACAAAGCACAATCGAAATTATTGGTCGTAGGAAGATGAAATTAGACAAAAATTAGGTAATTTCCTTTTCATAAAGGAAGATACTCATGTGTAAGTAGGTAAAGGAAATTCAAATGAAAATTGAAAAGGGGCGGAATTGGTAAAAAGCGGGATCTTATGTTTTAAAAGCAAAATTGGGAAAGATTAAAATAAAAATAGTAAGAAAAGACTCGTAAACTCAAAAATCAAAGTCGTGTGCCATATATATCGGTAAAATCATAGAATCCTTAAAAATCTGGTATGACTTCAGAAAACGTCAAACTTGTTCCTATTGAAATTAGAATAAAGTAATCATTATGTCTTGAGAACTCTCATCCAAATGCCAATGACACAAAACATTGCGATGAATAGGGTAACAATACTTTGTTTTTAAATATAATATTTATATTTTAGGGTCCTGATGAAAAGAGAAAAAAATGGGACTTAATTGTAGCAGCGTTATCAAAGGAAATAAACAATACTCAGGATTTTATTGACGCTGTTATAACTTACCAAACGGATTTTAAAGACATATGGAAGTTCAAAGCGCTACATAAATTCTTCAACGAAGTATAAACGAACATACATATTACATATTTTACTTAGTTTATCAACTATATTAAGCTTAAAATTAATTTCTAATGAATAGTTGACAACGAGTTTTACGTTCGTAACATTAACGATGTTCTCCGCTCTGGTAAGACTAAGAATGACGTTAAATTCCGTCACATAAAGGAAAGTAGAGAGGAGTGTCTTGACACTAGGGTTTCCCGGACTATCTGATTATACGGGAAAAAGCAAGAAACTGCTTAAAAATATATTAATAAATTTTTTATTATAATTTTTTTATTTAACGCCTGTCCTGGCGCAGAGGAACAAGCGTGTGACTGTAAAACAGGTTGTGGGTTCGATTTCCACGCCAGGAAATGTAAAGTTTTGTATATTCATTTTCGGGGTTTGGTAACAAGACAGTGTGGCGTTGAGTTCCGCGACTCAACACGCAATGCCTCAATTCGGCGGAAAGTGAGGAACGGAGTGTCTTAACACTAGGTTCCCTCTGCCTACCCTGCTAGAGGAAAGAAAAAAAAAGTTAATTTTCATGATTTGCTAAAAAAAATGACATACAACGCGAATTGTTACTTTTAGGTAGTAAATGTTCATTAACTTTTTATTTACATATCATAAATTTGTAAGCCTATGCTTGTTTTTAGTACTGGGATGAAGAGGAAAGTAAAACATTCTTCCAAGAAACTATGCCAGGCATAATGAAACTGGTGTTGTTATTGCCAGAATTGATCCAATCACCTATACCGTTGCTCAAGTGCGTATAATGATATTTTGCATACTCATATGATTAACAGAGGAAATCGTTATGGGTGCTATCCTTCTCGGGGGAAGAAATATGGGTATATTTAAAGTATTTTCATTTCTTCGCTCTAATAAGACAAAGCGCACTCAACAGGCAGTGTCTCGAATTCAAGCCGAAAGTGGAGAGCGAAGTGACTTTGACTTTCTCTGACTACTCAGCAATAACAAGAATGTTTGCTAGAGCTTAATGAAAATATTTAAAATAAATTAAATGAAAAATAAATTTGAAGGATTTTGGAAGAAGAGGGGCTATAGAGACCATATATATATATAATAATAAACATATACCATATCCATATACCATAAACATATTAATAGCGGGAGTTTCTTTAGGGGTTATAAAAATTTGGGAATTATTTTTTAAATACAAGGTATAAATAAGACGTTTAAAATATTTAATGTTTGACCTAAATATTTTTTTATTTTATTTAAGGCAAGGTCAGAATAAATCCATATCTTTCACGCAACATCAGTTAGCCAGCTTGCTAGCAAACGCTTTCTTCTGTACATTTCCAGAAAGAAATAACAAAAGAAGAGAATCGGAGTATAAAACATATCCACCAGTTAATTTTAATTCGTAAGTTTACTTTTTCGATATTATATAATAGTAAAATTAAAAAATAAGATCAGAATTAATTTGTTCATAAAGTTTATTGAAATATTTCCAATTGATCTAAAAATTGATGTGCTGTTTTTTATTTTTCAGCCTTTTCGACGGCGGGGGTCCGAAAGTGATGGAAAAATTAAAATGTATTTGCCATTACTTTAAACGCGTTTGCTCAGGTATTTTTGACAATTGTAAGACTTTTTATAATAAAAATGTTTCAATTTAAATGTTATATTGATATTGACCGAAAAAAATCGAACTATACCGGATTTAAGCTCGTCGATATAATGTAAATAACCATTTCTCCGAGAGGGGATTCCGTATCAACTCATAACCATTGACGCTGTCCCACTATAACATAGTATAATTTTAATAATTTCAGAAACACCAAGTGGTATAATAACATTTTCACGTCGCCATGTCCCAATAGAAAACTGTCCAGATTGGAGCAATAGCTCAGTAAATATATTAGATGTACCTCTTTATGTTGATTCTGAAGCACTTATAGAAGACGCTAATGGCTGTATACAAGTGGATTTTGCAAATAAGTAAGTAAAATTGAGACTTAATTTATTTCAAGTTATTTTTAGATATTTTAAATCAAAATTTAATCAGATTAATCACGATGTTACCATGGATTACTGCAATGTTTAAAATGTCGTCCAGTCAGGCCTCAAAAATGTATTTCCGAATAACAAATTATACAATATTAAACCTATATTAGTGCCATTTAAAGTGTATAAACATCGCGAAAATCACTTATATAAATGGATGTTTTAGCTTATAACAGGCAAATATAAACCAATATTAGGTTTGATATTTTTTTTTCAGCAATAAAACAGTTGATATGTCCAAGCGTGTATGCGTTGGTCGTGGCCTTAGCACACACTAGAAAAAAAATTGTATTAAAAAAATATATAGCTTAGAATCTAAAAACCACGCTAAAGATTAAGATAGGGAGAATAAATTGCGTTTTCTGAAGGACCCCGTAATAGAAAACAATGAATTTTACTTACAATAAAAATATTATTTATTTCTAGATACATAGGTGGCGGTGTTCTTCGTCGAGGCGCCGTGCAAGAAGAGATCCGATTTGTGTCGAACCCTGAACTAATTGTGTCGCTATTGTTTACTGAAGTAATGTCTCCCACAGAAGCGGTTATGATATTAGGTAAGAAATATGTATACGTATCAATCAATAATTTATAGAAAAGAACTTACAAGTTAAGCCGCACGCATTTTCATGCGGAAGATAATGCTAATAGAGTAGGTAGAAAAACTAGTGTTAAGACACCGCGTTCTATGCTTTTGTCTACACTTTACACTCTACTAATATGTAGTCTATATGAGACTATATATACACCTTAGTACAGCGTGGTCGTCGCCACGTCAAGTATCGTCACGTCAACAATCCGGTTTATACCCGCGCCATTTCACATCAAAAAGTTAAATTAATTAACAAAACGTCATACAGGTACGGAACGTTACAGCACACATACAGGATATAGCATGTCTTTCAAGTGGGCCTCGGACTTTAAGGATAATACTCAAAAAGACTCATCTGGTAGAAAACAATGCGCCATATTAGCTTTGGACGCTAGAAGGTTCCCCAAACCAGATGAACAATACACAAAGGAAATGGTCGACAGAGAACTTAATAAGGTATTAAAGTATATAAGATAATTTTTTAAAGAAAAAAAAGAACGAAGTCGTCATATTTATAAATACAGACAAAAGAAATAAATTGATTTAATAACTTAAATAGAAGAAAATAAACGAAAAAAGAGTATATATTTCATTAATCATTATATATTTTTACACATTATCGGTTATTAATTTTTATGCAAATCTACAACACTTTTGACTGATTCACAATCGAGTAAAAATATTGATATAAAAAAATAAAAATATTTTTGTTTCCTCTGCCTTTATTGGGGTGGAAATTTGAGATTAAACTTGTTTTTTTTTTTAAAAGTTCATTAATATCTATTTTTTTTTCAAAACACATATTTCAGGCATTTTTTTATAATTATTTTAATTAAATTTATTTTTAGGCATACACAGGTTTCTCATTTCCTGCGAATAATGACGTTACAATAGCTACTGGAAATTGGGGTTGTGGGGCGTTTGGTGGATCAGCTCACTTAAAATCTCTTTTACAACTTATGGCGTGTGCACATTCAGAGAGAGCAATGGCCTATTTCACATTTGGTGACGCAGAATTGAAGAAAGATATTATAAATATGTATAATTTTTTGGTCAGAAGTAATGTGAGTGTGGGTAAGTTTCAGGTCTTGTCTTTTTTATTTTTTTAATTATACTTACTTTTTTAATTATAATTAATATTTTTAGAATTAGGATAAAATATTAGTGACTAGATGCAATTCAATTTAAATCCATTTTAATGACATTGTTTTTAATAATTAAGGTAGTACCTATATTGCTTTTTGTGTGTAATTGTGGTTTTGTTGATATTCTTCCAATAATTGATTAATACTTTTTTAAATATGTCAACATTCAAAATATAAAAAAAATAAGAAAAATAAATTATTAAATGAGACTTTAATATGCTATTGTTCAGGTGAACTCTATCAACTTATTCTGCAGTTCTGTGAGCAAGATGTCCCACGGCCTAACTTGTATAGGTATTTAGAAGAAACTATTGGCAAGAGGTAATTTTGTATAAAAATTATAATATATGATTTTTTGTTAATAATATTTTTATATTAAAAGTTGATTGAATTTTCACGTTTTTGTTTTCAACTTCCTTTTCAACTTGAATAAACCATAGTGATGTGAATGACTTTTATATAATTGTTTTTTTTTATAAATATTGACAGGGTAAAATAAAACACATACCTAATATAATTAAAATTATTTATTATCCTTCCTCATATTTCTAGCATACTAAACGTAATAAGTGTATAATAATAATAATAATAAATAATTGAATAGTAATTTAGATTTGAAATATTTCAGCCATATACATAACTCGATAATCAATAAATAGGTTAACTAAACGAGACATGCAGAGTAGGCAAATAATTATTGTATTAGTTTTATAAAAACGTGGTTCTATTACAGTCAATTAGCTACAGTATTTTGCTAAACTAATAAAAAAAATATATAAATTATTTTACTAGCGACGCTCCACATAAGTTAACTCTCTTACAATACAAACTTTGGCGTAATATAACAATATAATTATATATGATTCATTAGAACAGCCTAGCTATCAAATGCACTGCTGGTAACTTTCAGGTTTCATAGTTTGTGCTTTCCACAGACATGTAAAATGGATTTGGCATTATAACCACTATAAAGGATTTTTTAATCTGTGCTAAAAAAATTTGGCGCCATATTTGACACAAACGTAACTTATAATAAATTCTCTTTTAAAAAAATAAAATTACGAAAAATAGTGAACTCTGTCAATAATTAACATGTAAGTAATTAAAAATAATAATATATTTTACTTTTTATCCAATTTACATGTCTTTATGCGTGGATTTTGTAAGATCGCTATATAGCGTTTGTTTGTGCAAATTCGACAGCTGTCGTAACCCATTTTGGTGTATCATTTCATAATACAATGCGGCAGGAAGTAAACTGACACCTCTTTTATGTTACATAATCGTATTTAGTTTCCAAGTACAGACATACATAAAACACTTAACAAATAGGTACCATTACCCACATAATATAAACGTGGCCGTTGATCTGAAGTTCATAATATCTTATGTAAAATAACAACATCTGTCACATTTGTACTTGGAAACGGAACAAGCGAGCAACTAGCTAATATATGCCTACTGTCGGACTCTTCAATAATGTTTAAACAATTTTTTTGTACATTAAGTTTAAAAAGAATTGAAGAAATCGGATCAGACGGTTTGTACTCATTACAAAGGTAAGTTCTTTGCCGCGTGAATCGCATTAAATTAGACTAATTTAACAACTTTAATTTACCCACGATAGTAAAATAATGAAATTCTTACATTAAAATAGGATAAACTGATTCCAGTAGAAGTGATGTAGTCTTGGAAGCTTTCAAACAACTTAGTACGTAGATATAGTTCTGATTTGTTGACACCAAACAATATCATCATTATTTATAATATTTAATATTCCATTCATATTTTACAAGTGACAAAAACCACATATATTTAATTAACAAATCGCATAACGCTGCTCTATTTTAATCTCTTATGTTTACATTGTAGCAAATCTATGGTATATAAAACTATATAATTTTAAACAAAGAGCGTTTCGACTGAAGCGGCTATCTGGAATTTTTAAAACGATTTTACAATTTCCTTACATACATCGCTAATCATCATGTTCTATAATTAAATTGAAAAAATTACTTTGAGTGCAAAATACACTCGAATAAGACGTCAAATGTACAATTTGCCTTAATATTAAATTATTTTATGTACTCGAGCAAAACGGAACGGTTATGGGAGATAGTGGATATATAAGGGCTCAATGGACGATCTTTACAAGCGTATATCACAGACACCTGTAGAGGTATCCCTTTGCTAAGCTATTCGTAAGCAGGCGCTGCTCTGTGCGAACGTTTTCATTTATTAACATGTCAAATATCAGTAAAGTTACAATGAAGGTTTTAAATGAAATGTATATAGATTTGTATAAAATTTCTAGTTTAAAGTGTAATATAGAGAGAAAACGCGACAGAGCAGGCTGGTTACTCCTAAACTATTCCAACATAAGTTATCCAGAACAATGTATGGGACGCCCATTACTATCAAACTGTGCAAGCGAATGTGATCTGAATAATTACTGTACAAAGACCAAAGTGGCGTGCACATATTTGATTGATACAACTCGGTCCCTATATATTGAAAACGTTTGTATCCTTCCATAGATGTGCAAACGACTGAGCATGCATAAACGAGAAAATAGTAGAAACATATTTCAACTAATTTTTTAGAATTGTTTTACCGTATTGTCGTGTTAGGGAACTTTTGAGTGCAATATGTATAGTCGTTCATTCTGGCAAAAAGCACCTTCTTAGTAATACAATCTCAGTTAAAACGTATGCAATGTTAGCCAAATGTTCAACGAATACTCATCTTCATCATATGATTTTTTTAAAGAAATATAAATTCTTCCTTTAATAACTTTATTATCAGAATGACGCCGATATTAAATAACGAGATTGTTAACAATTTTAATTTTTATTTGAATTTAAGAACAATGTTCAGTCGTTTGTACTCCCAACATCTTCTATATCGGTTAATGATAATAATTCCCTTAGCATTAACACAGCGACACCCTGTCACCCGCCCGAGTTGGCCTCGGGGCAAAACGCTAGTAAGCTCCTAAGTTAGATATGACGTCAATATGTTATATACATTTGGAACTATGAACTTTCCATTCATAAATACTACATATTCATTTAAAAAACAACTGGATTCAAAGAAACAATAACTATATATTTGGAAAAAAGTATAAATTAAGTTTAAAAATTTTTTAGATAAGCCAAGAAATTAAAGTAATTTTTGGTACTTTCGTTAATAGAAATTATAAGCAAGGTCTAATAATAATTTTGTCAAAATAACAGCCAAAATTAGGTGTCCAGGGCTCTTATAGTTCAAATATTTTAAGTAAGCTTATAATAAATATGCATGCTCTCTTTATTTAATTAAATGGGTTTGTACACACCAGTTTCAAAAGTTGTGTTTTACGGACGGCGCATTATTTCTAATTGCTGACTCTACTACACTCCTCAAGGGTTAGAGGGTTAGTGTATCGTCAGTGGCAGACGTTAGCACAGCTAAAACATAAACGTCTCTTTATATTTAAATGTTACTAAGGTACTTTAAATTCTTAATCAACCAACCGGTCATACCATCCATTAATGAACTATCGTACTACACCAATAAATCGTAAATCGTATTAAAATCTACAGATAAAGAATCAAATGTAACTCTAAACAATATTCTGGATAACTTATCAAAAACATTTATTCTAGAACTTTTGTAAGGATTATTTAGGCGTTTTTACAGAGACCTTAGAACCTTTTCCACAAAATATTTCAATATAGCTGATGAAGTAACAAATACACACTTTATGATAAGTACGGACATGTTTCCGACTCTTTAACTATCTAAATTTATGCGTACGCATCGATAAAAATAATGACTTACAATAAAATTTGGATACAAAAGTAAAGATTGCGATAAATCAGATAAGTAAAATAGTGCTTGAAGCTAAACTATGCTAAGCCATAGAAAAAATAAATAAACGAAGGAGATATGACTAGATCTTTTTGTTTCATACTAGGATCTACAATTCATAAAAGCACTATGCGCATCTCTCCATATCTTTATAATATAAATAGATATATAATCATATGCTTAATAATTTCAAAATCTAATATTTGTTTATTCCTGATTGAATATTGGCAATCACCTTACTAACTAGCATGGGGCGGTGCGCGATGAGTGAGGCATAGTGATCGTTACGACACGAGGGCGACACGACACGTCTCGTGCCGTACGGCACCGCCCGATGGACTACCTATTCGCCTAAATATTCTTTCAATTCACATATCGTTTACTTCTTTCCAAACTAGAATGTTCCAACTATCAAGGCTACGCGAGCGCTACGACGAAGTAATTTGCGAACGTTATAAATATTTTATAAAATTTTAGAAGTTAAATAGTTTACAATCAAATTCGATTTCGTAATACTAAGATGTGATAGATCGATGCAGCAATACTTGCCGTCGCTCATGTCATAGTGTTCGCTTTTGTTATCTATATGTTTGACAACATTGAATTCTTTAAATTATAATTTGTATAAATGTCCCTTTAAGATGCCACGCTTTAGTTGGCAGTTTTGTATTAAATTCAAGTATATAGAACACTGCAACGGCAAATATGTGTCGATCATAACAGTTGTGACTAAGATGATAAGTGAATGAGGATACACAAGTTAAGAATTTCAAAGATGAAGATTATGATAGTGCCGAGCTAGTAATAAATAAAGAGGCGAAGCTAGTTTATTTAAGTCGCAAGTGTGATGGGATATGAAAATAGTTACGCTAGAATAGTGATGAGAGAGTATAAAAATTCGCGACAGACTACAGTGGACCCGAAAGTGAAGCGGCGCGGGCGCCGCCGCCGGGAGGCCGATGTACGACGATAAATCCTTTATCCATCCTTTATCCTCTGACTTCTTTCGTCGCCTGAAGAGGCTAGCAGACCTCTGGTGGCGACAAGAATCCAGCCTCGGCCGCATAAACAGTCAGTGAACGAAGAAGGACAGGTTTAGAATTGTCGGCAAAATCTGCCTACATGAGAAACATTTAGATACATTTAAATAATTGCAAAGCATACCCTGTATCCTAGAATCACTTTGTGGGCGATTGTTTATACATTCAGAGAGGATATTTTAATCTATAGAAACATTTTGCTTCATTGCAATATTATTAGGGATTTTTAAAATTTAATCAGTATAAAGATATACACAAGTATAATATTAGCCGCTCGAACTTCACCGCAATGCGCGTTGAGGTATCGAGCGAGTTACGTCTACATTACCCACGAGGTGATATAATCGTTAATCGATATATACTAAGTATACGTGTTCCGCTTTGGCATCGATTTATTCTGTAACCTAATAGCGTAGGGGGCGACACAATTGTGATTGTGCGTCCACCGCCGCCCTTCGCTGCCGTCAGCGCTGCATTCCGCCTTCGACCCCAGCTTGCATTAGCCCCAAAATTTGAAATCAATATGTTTCTAAAGCGAAAATATGAATAATTTTGGTAATGCGACCTCACTTTGAAAATAGAAGTATAAAGCCATCGCGTGCACATTGTCCCATTCCTTATCCTGTCACAATAGCAACACTATTCATAATTTCGTCACAGACCATATCATGAACACTCAAATTTCAATACCTTCCACATTAAAGTGCTATCTGCACATAACACGAGTCATACAAACGCGTTGGTGTTCGATAACAATATCGCCGGCAGTTGTGCCGACGACATTGTCGTTGCGTGTAAAACGACTCAAACATAATATCGAATGAAGTTCCTTTCTTCCGCAAACGAGACCGAGTCGACGAATTGTTCGAATTATTAACATAAATAAAAAAGATAAACTTAATAAGAAAATTAAGAATGATAAACAATTTAAAAAGCTTAACAATATTGCACGAACAAGGATTGCAGGGAAAGTAACTAGGTACCTACGCTTTGAACGATAGCGGTACTTTCATATCGTCTCAACGTATGCGGCTTATTAATAAATTAAACGCCTAAAACTAGAATACTATATCAATATAATATAATTATTTGTGTAAATATAAAATTCTATGTCTTGTGGTGAGAGTAATATTTGACTAGAGGCGGGCGGCGGCCAATAGATCGCTACCGCACGCGGTAAGCAGGAAACCTTGACGATTCTCCACACAGAAATTAAGATTACAAGTCATTACAATTTCTTTAACTCTGTAGATAGTTTATCTATATTTCTTACTTTCTTACGCTAAAACAACACAATTCAAACATAGTCATCAGCTTGACGTGCTCTAGGCAAAAAATATAAGCATTGCTGGTCGCTCTTGTGTACACTTAACAATAACATTATGCTATTAAACATATAACAATGTATGACTAAAAATTATATTTTCTGTGTGAGGTCACGTTCTCTTTGAACCGTCAGTTGTAGGAGAGAAATGTAGAAACGCTTTGCCTAATATTTTGCGGATCATATTGTTAAGCGGACGGAGATTTTCAGCTGTGACTTTAAAATAGGTTAGGGATGTACTGAAACGAAAATTTTTAATTAGTGCATATTTTGCTCGAAGTATTCAGAAGCGTTACTGCAACTCGTAAATAAAATGCAAAATTCCTATACATTTCTACATTTGACTCCATGTTAGGTATAGCTCAAAGGAGATTTGGTTATTTTTATAAATAGTGTATTAATAATATGAAGCCGTGAAAGATGATTTTGGCGCGAGAAAAAGAGAACACCAGTTCTCTCTCATTCCACGTCAAAAATATTATGCTCCAAGACACTCTTTATAAAAATAGATTTATTTATGCCAAAAACGTTTACGCCGATTTACGCTCAATATGCTTCTAAGTAAATGGCACATACATTTTTGACCGATGTTTTAAAGCTGTTGTTTAAATACAACGGCACACCGGGTACAGAACCCGCCCGCGCGCACGCATTATCATCTAAGGTATTTCATTATTATAATTTTATATTGGTACGTTTTGATTATGAATCTATATTTTTCTGTAGAAATTACACTAGTATTTGTAATGTATCGCCCACTGCCGACTCCCCCAACGTATACCACTGCTTACACCTTACATGTATAGATTTATGTTTATATAGACACACACACCAAATAAATATATTATAAGGACGCACGCTCTTTGAGAATTGACACCGCATTGCTGCGAGTTACCGCCCGCATACCATATATATTTTTATCTGTACAATTTCCTAGTATTATATATTGAAGGCATATATTTTTAGAGTAACAGTAGATATTTATAGAGTTTGGCACGCACGAGAACCGTCCCCAATCTAAGGTATTGGACTAAAACATTGAAGACTATCTACAACTCTTCTAGGTATAACCGGTAACGTTTCCGACGCGCCAAGTCTACTCTAAACAATTCAAATTATTGTCAACATCTGTCATAACTGCCACTTAGGCCATGCTTCTATGTTTGGTACTTTGTGTTTTAGTGAATCTTAAAATCTGTAATATGTAAAAGGTACTTAGAAAGATAAACAGGTACCTAGCGTGAAAATCCATAGAGTCAAATGAGAAACTTCTTAATAGATTTGATTACAGAATTTAAGATTGTAGAAGGCAAAGCAACTGGTTATTTGCACCACATAATTTTG
Source organism: Philaethria dido (assembly GCA_033558755.1). Lineage (NCBI taxonomy): Eukaryota > Metazoa > Arthropoda > Insecta > Lepidoptera > Nymphalidae > Philaethria > Philaethria dido. The sequence goes on along the minus strand of JAKGSA010000088.1, from coordinate 126,394 downwards.
ATTATTACTAGTGAGTCGTATGCGGGCAGCGTTTAGAGCGTAACATTTAATATGCATAGACGGCCTGTACAATCCATTATTTTGATATTTTATTTTTATATCACAGCCCATTTTGGAATTTACAACAAACAAAACAATATTTCAAAATGAAGGCCTTAAGTATTCGGTAATGATGAAGTGCACTTGGCTTTGTACACGGCGTTATATGAACATTAACTTTAATGTCAATAATATTGTGTTCATATAAATTTACTAACATGTAGGTAATGGACGCTGAGCTGGACGTTTGGAGCGAAGCCATTGAAATCATTTAAATGAGAAACCGAATAAAATATATCGATATGCTATGTACATTTTACACTACGCAATGCTAGATTGTTTAAAAGAGGGCAACAATAGAAGTTATCTAACATATTCATACTATAAATAGTTAATAGTGTAACCTTTGCTGAACAGAGGTCTGTTCGTTTTACGCATCTTTCAAACAATCTGATTACAGTTACAAAAATCAGCTAAACACAAGGTAGCTCATCGAAATGGTCCAGCTCAGCCAATAGCTTACAATCACACACACCAATAAAATTTAACAAAATATAGGACAATATCCTCCGATAGTGATATATACCGCAGTTCTTATAATATGTAAGTGTACGGTGGGGAGGCAACAGTGTCCGCGAGCTCAGGGTACGGGCGATACCTTTGTTTCAAAGTCGTATTCATTAACGTCCCTTGCCTTACGAAGTAAATATCTAGCTTGTCCGATTTATATCTCTGTTAACAACGAGAATAATACTTCAAGAAACATTCATGAATACGAAAACAAGTCTACGGCTAACGAAATTAACGTAGAACGAATCGCGCCGAGACTAACAGCGCCATCTACTCTAAAAACGAAACAACAAGGTACTCAAAGATGTTCGCCCCACCCCGAAATTACATTATGCAATATACAATAATTAAAATACATTCTTCTTACTCTCAACTTACTTAATAAATTCAGTTTGGCTTAGTTCAAGCAAATAACTAGTAATAAATTTATGTTAAAAGTTTTTCATTTAAACATTAAGTACTTAGAAGTAGAAGTATGATTACAAATGACAAAATTTTTATAACGTGTCATTTAATAATAATAATTTAATGAAAGTTAATAAATTGTATATATAATAATATAATAGAGTAATTTAATGATTAATCGATAATGATAAGAATGAAGCTTTCCTACGCGTTGATCGATAATTACTTTAACTAATATAGTATACTCGCCGCGAGGGCTTGCATATTTCTTTAGGTAAGTAATTTAGTTAATGATATTTACTATACAGTTAATAATTATTAAATTCCTTGGAATTCCGGAAATTTCTCATACAAGCGCACCGCGGGCGAAAGTAATTTCCAGGCAGCCTTCTGAAACAAAAATCCTGTTATGTAAATATATCATTGAATGCACATTCGTAAAATAAAACCACTTTGAAATGTAATTTCCTCAAGTATAATATCTTTCTTAAATATATTATTTATTAATATATTTTTTTAAAATGTAATCCGATGATTTTGTACTAACAAAAAGTTTTGCATATATCCGACTTTTTTACAAAACCATAAAAATTCTTAAAAAAAAAACAATCATCCAATTAAAATAAGCAGTCACATACTATCCTAAATTTGCCATAATGGAATCATATTCATAATTTAACATAATAATAAGAAAAAAACGCATATATCGCACCTGGGTGCCTGGAACGCGCGCGGGGACGGTGTTAGGGGTTAATAAGGCCGGTTGGCGTCCTTTGGCCGCTTCAGCTGGACCTTTAGTCGCTTCATGCCAATTTGAAAGCCGTTCATCGCTTGAATGGCCGCTTGGGCGGACGTTGGGTTATCGAATGACACAAAGCCTGTAAAGTTGAGATATTGAAATAAGTATGGAGTTACAATCAGAAACGGTGGCATATTAAATAATTGTATTTTTATTTTTTTTAATTTGCCGTTTTAACGTTTTATAATCTATCGTCTATTTTTTTTAACAGATTAATATTTTTTTTTAAATATATAGATTTTGTAAGCCTATAAGGCATTGTGTATTAAAAGAATGTGCAAAAATTTGACCATATTTAACATACCAAAACATTTGCTCTGGTTGGTGGCGCGGTCAATGAAGACCTTGCTGCTAATCACGTTGCCAAACGGGAGGAACATCTGCATCAGTTCGGTGTCCCCAAACTCCTGTGGTAAGTGGTATATGAAGAGGTTGCAGCCCTCAGGCCCCGATATGGAGCATCCTGGGAACACGAGAAAATCTTTAAAGAACTCACAAATCTGCCTTTAAACACCACCATTCGGAATTTAATTAATTTTGATAGGTTTTAGATGTTTTAGATGAATAGTAGATTTAGAGTATTAATAAAACGTGAATACATCGTGTGTTGATAGATACATTAAGGACAGTGATAACATTAAAAAAAATGTTTTTATATGTAGGGATAATATTTTTGCTCTTAATTTTATGATTTCGTCCTTATTTTATTATTTACATTATAATAGACTTATAAACGTATTCACGTTATGAAACGTTTGATTAGTTTAGCTGATTGGAGTATAGCCTATTGAAGAAAAGATCAGCAGTCTGAAACAATACATTTATACACAGAGAAGCACAGCAGCTAACAGATAATACAGTGACATTAAGTGTATCTAAATCTTAGTTCTAGACGTAAAGCATTCTACAAGTATACACTGTACAGACGTGCAATTTTCCCAATGCAGTTGCTGTGATGAACACGAAGAAGTAGAACACAACAAATAATGTATATGATAGAGCAAAATATATTGTCATTGAAAATCGAAATTTTGCTATTGAATAAAACAAATAAAAATCTTAAAATCGCTAATAAGATGAAGACAAGATGTAAGAATTCAAATGAATGTGAATGATAAAGAAGATGATATCTGAGGCAAGCCTTGTTAATAGCTCTTGAAGAGTGAAGGTCTATGAATTCTTGAAATGATCTGGTCCTTCAGCTTAGAGCTCCACTTACCTTCTCTCTGTGCCGGCGCTATAGTGGACATCGGCGGCGGGATGGGTTGCGGAAACTGCCCATATACCGCTGGATAAGCTGTCGAACATTAATTTGCACATTTTCACAATGAACACCTATCTCATTGCGTATACATGCATTACAGGACGAACGATTTAACCAAAAAATATACTTAACTAGGAAAAGCTAATTTATTTTGTTTTTTTTTTTTTCAATTAAATTAAAGTATAATCAAATAATTTACAAAAGAGATTTTTTTAATCACTTTTATTGATGCCAGTTAAATCGTTCGATATTCACATTGTTACATTCATATAAAGCTTACAATATCAATAATATCGACTATAGGTAAACAGATAATTGTTTAAAATTTTCAAATATTTTTCATCTTGTTTAGTATTTTCTTCGAAATTATATAACGATAAAGAATCACGAGTTTGAATTCAGTCGACAAACTTTTTATGTGCATTGCTGAGAACAGTAGGTGTTACTATTTTATTTAATGTGTTTCTTGGATACTTCAAGGTTTTTTTTTGTATAAATTATACAATAAATAAACAAATTTGTATATATGTATAATAAAACAAAAATATATGTATATACATCGAACAAACTACTGTGTGTACATACATTCATAAATAACCACTTGGTGCATTAAGACACTGAATTATACACTTTATTAACATTGCTGATAATTAAAATAAATACCTTAATTATTATTTTTTTAATACGTTATTATCTATATCGATTTTTTAATATATTTATTATATAACCGTTCATAGTTCTAAGCAATAATGCCAACCTTTATAGGTAAGCCAATATTGTAATACCACTCAAATAAGCACAACACAATTTTCTCCCATTTGATTGATTGATTAATGTTTTTATATTATTTCCTGCGGTAACCATCAAAGTTTTCCCTCCTCGCTAAATTATTTATCTGGAGTTCGTATCGAAATTGACTTGAAAATTATTGAAAGTAATAAATCCTGTTAGGAATTAACGAAATACAAAACAAACAAATGTTTTGTTTCATTTGTCAGCTGTCAAATGTGGATTTGCTTTGTGCAAAACTTTGGGCGCGAACCAGGTGGTTCATTTTGTAATATTTTATTAAGGAAAAGACATGCAATTGAATAATTTTTTACTATATTTAAGTAATTTACTTTGTATTTTTGAATAATTGTTCTAAATATACACATCGAAGGTGATCAAGCATATATCAGACATCGAATGGACATGGGCACATTAAACGCGACTCACCGACGCCTGGGAACGGCTGCATGCCGGGATACGCCGCATGCTGTAGAGCTGCCTCGCCGTTGGGTATGCCCTGAGCAGTCACTGGAACAGCTGGAAAATTTCATTGAAATTTCACCTATTGCGAAAATTACGTAAGTTCGCTTTCTATTTTTAAGATATACAAATATTAGGTATATATTAGAACGTATGTATGTTAGAAAAAAATAGATAACAATTACATGAGAACGTTAAGTATTACTGAAATTAAGTAATTATTATTGAATTTTTGTATATAAAACTATATGCATTATTTTTCAAGTATAATAGCGCGTTAAATGAAAATTGTAATATATTTTTTCTAGTACTACTTTATAATAATTATAAAGAACAGTTCATTTAAAAGTATTTCCTCAATGAAATATTTCTTGGAAAAAATACATATTTAATTGTTTAAGCTTTCACTTCTGCCGTCACTCCCAGAGTGCTTTGAAATAAATTTTAGGTACCTTAATTTTAGGTACCTTATGTCACCAAAGCTGCTCAAATCTCTTAAAATATACAACATAACTTAACTATTTGTTAAGAAAAAGCTTACGGCCAGTGAAAGTCTGGTGAATGCCGTTTGTATAGACGGCTTCTTGCGGCGGCGGCTGTCCGTTAGCGGTCTGTGCGGCCATGTTGAAGCCGGGCATGGTCGGCGACGGCAGAGACGGCAGCGCGCCGTTTAGAGGCTGGGCACCGCCTGTGCCTATCGCTAGGCCCGAAAAGTTATCTGCGAAATTATGAAACTTATGTTGTAATAGTGGCTTAAAATGTTATATATATTTTAATAGAAATTTAGCAAAATTGATTTGGTTAAACGAAGTGCTGCGTTGGTGCCATCTTGGTAATCAGCTTCAGCTTTATACTTTATCCTGCATATCAGGATAGGGAAAGAGAAGCTAGTGTCAAAACACTCCGCTCTCCGCTATCACTTGGCAATCAATATATCTAAAATGGAAAACGCAGCTCTTCCCAGCAGTACTTCCTTTAGAACTGGCAATACTGACATTATGTTAACTGACGATTTAAAAGCGCTTGTAACAGCTTATTTCATTAAAGAATACTTTCAAAATCTCGGCGCTGAGATCCGCCAATTATCTCAAAATTAGGCTAAAAGCAGGGAACATTCCGCTTTGACTCAAGATTCTTTTTATCTACCCTGCTACAAGGGGAAAGCGTTCAAACTATTAAAAAAATAAAGTAAATTTACCAGAAGTCGGTGGCACGACCGAGTTAGCCATTCCATTAAGCGCGTGCGACGCGAGAGCAGTCATAGGGCTTATATATCCCTGCGCGGTCGCAGCGACCATCAACGCTGCTTGTTGCTGTAAAAATTACATTATAAATAAGAATGAAAGATATTTTTGTGATTTGAGACGTCAAAATGTTCTTATCGAAAGATCGCCATAAATAGTCGTAACTTATTTAGATCGTAAAAGTCCTATCAAAATTGGTTCAGGTCTTTTAAAGAAATTATATAGACAGACAGTTGGATGCTATGTTAAAAACATTGTAATTTCCATTAATAATATTGACTTTTTTAGAAAACGTTCAAAAATTTGAACGTTACGGGACTCGAACCCGCGCTTATCTGATATCGTCCAAGCACTTTAGCCATTTAGGCCATACGTTTTTATCAGCTTTCAATTAAAAGTTATACAGAATTTTTTATAAGTTTCTTGGAATTTATTTTTTTTTCCTAACATTTTTGGAATATTTTTTTGTTTTCTAAAAATATTTTTCTTATTCTTCGCATGTGAATAACAAAATAATATACTAGTTTTTCTTCTATTATTACTACTTCGTTTGCGTGGATAAACCTAAAACTTAAATTTCCAGAATATAAACCTAAAATTTCGAGAAATGAGATAGGAAATTTCTAGAAATTTCCTATCTCAGTGCTCCCTTACACTCCCCGACGTACCTACATGCCCAGGCCTGTACATTGTATGTCAGTCAGTCAGCCAGTAACGCAAGCATTATATATATATACCTCTAGAGGTATGTATATAAAATGCTTGCTTCTAATCTAGATTAGAAGTCCTTGGAAATTGACAGATAGACAAAAGAAACTATTTACGTAACTACGCGTGTAGAAGAAAATGTATTGATTAAATATTACTAGTTTTTCTTCCATTATAACTTTATTATGAAAGAAATCATACAAAGTATTAGTGAAGTAACCTTTCAAGTGGTATTAATTTATCAGCGTCTACTTTGTTCTAGTTACAATATTAGTACGAATATTGGAATATCTGAATTATAAATTATTTCTTTTAAGATAAATATTATGATTTAATGTTTAGTGTAGTTTTAGTGTTTTTTAACCGATTTCCTAAAAGAGTAGGAGGTTTTTAATCGGACTGTATTTTTTTGTCTGTTATCATATAACTTTTTACTGGGTGAACCAATTTTGATGATTTTTTTTATGTGATAGCTAGACATCTGGTGTGGTTATAAAATTATAAATACACATTATTATAAAATTTATAATATTTATGGTCTAATGAGATGAATAATAATTGTTAATTGCTCTATTCTTGTACAGTCATATAAAAATTAAGTAAAAATTTAAACAAAAAAGAGAATCGACTCTAAAAAAAATGCACTCGTCAGATCTTAACTACATTTAAATGAGAAAACATCATAAACACTAGCTCTCATATAAAAAATAATCAAAATTGATTCATACAGTAAAAATTTATGCAGTAATACAAATAAAGTCGAAAAATATGGTCGAATTGGTTAATGCTAAATATTAAATTATTAATACAGTTAATTACTTAGCTTAGTTATATACTACAGTAGTTAGTTCATAAATACCTGTAAGTCAACTTGTTCAGTGATGACCTGCGCATAGGTCCCATACGCCCCAAACTGATTGAACACGAAGGGGTTGAGCAGGCTCATGTTGCCGGCCATCTGCTGCATCCGTCTCAATTGGCGTTCCTTCTCTGTGTCTGCAAATTTTACTACTAAGCTCGAAGAAGCTCCCTGAAACAATATTTTAAAATTAATATCTGTTTTGCGGATTTTATGCTTTTTGTCGTGTAGTAGGATAGGCAGAAAGAATATAGTGATATTATTAGTGAATATAGTGATAGATGAATATAGGACACTTCGTTCTTTTTCTGTCTAAAGACATTGCGTGTTGAGTGGTGAAACTCAACGCCGCGGTTTGTTTTGTGGTGGAAAGTGATCATTTTCCTAAGTGGAATTTGAAATCACCATCACTTGTGTGTACAGTGAGACTGATGATAATGATGAGCGAAATGACACCACTGTGCCACTTAAGCGCAATATGTATATTTATGTTCTTTACTTTATTAAAATTTAACTTCATGAATTTACACATTTATCTCATAGAGCAATGTAGGTAGAATTAAGACACTACGTTCTTTACGTTTGAAATTTAGAAATATCGAAGTAGTCTGCAACTTAGTTCGAGATGCCTCTCAGTGAGGCATAACTCAACGTCGTGTTTTATCTTACAAATGTAAACAAAATAAAAATAATAAAAAACATTAGTAATAGTATAGAGGATGTCTTTAACCATCTAGGACAAATAATTGTGTAGGTCGTTTAAGTATCTTTTCAGTTTTTAAAGTTAGACAGTTAATGAGTACTTAGTCAAAATATATTTACTACCCTGAAGATAAATACTTTTAAAACATTGAGATATTACTAACTAAATTGCATAACCAGTGACTGAAAACAGAAATATTTGTAAACCATGAAACTTAACAAAATAAACTAATTTAAACCCAAGCAAAGACAAGTACTAGGATAAAGCAATTACATAAAAAGTGTTTGAAAAAAATCTCAACAAGCTGTAGCGCTTTTTAATTATAACATAAAAAAACATAAAGAACGATAAAATCAAAAGGCAAAATTTGACGCAAAGAGAAGTAAGCGTAAACATAAATAAAAGCGGGCTGAGAATATTTCTATTATCACTTAATTTAACGAAGTGTTGAAGGAGAAACGGCAATCTTTCATTACGGCGATGGACGATCTCGATATGAATATAGCTCACCCTTTCTGGTTGCTGACTAATAAAAAAGTGTTTAGGGGGAATATTGAGGCGGGATTTATCTTAGGAATCGCGTTTTTTGTGTATTTTTGTTTTGTTATTGTTTTTATTATGGATTTAATGTGTTGGTAGGTTGTATGTGTTTTCTATTGGCTTTAGACAAATGCTAGGGATATATTGTAATATCAAGTGCATTTTGTTCACTTATAACCTTTTTTTGTGTAATGGTCTGATTTTGCGATGACAGGCGCAAAATAATCTGTCAGTCTAGTGACATAAAACATGAATGAGATAAGACAGTAAATTTAGTAATATAGTTTTATAATCTTCTATATATATAACACTTATTCGTTATTAAATGACACACTACTTGATACACAAAGCACAGCTGAAAATAATGTAAAATTGTGTTGAAATTTTAAATATAGACAGATGTCTACTGATGTCTAGATAGACATCAGTGGCGAGGGGTGAACATTTTAAAAAGGTGAACTGGTAGATTTAGGGATAACTGTATGTTTAAAGAAGCTGGTATACTTAGGGAAGCCGGTACATAGAAGTAAGCCGCTATATATGGATGATGGAAGAGCATGTAAAGTGTTTGCCAATCTCAGTCTCAAATTTTCCTGGTGTACTTTTTTGTTAGCTTTCATAGTATTGTGATTTTTTAGTACAATTTCTCTCCTACATTTTTCTGGCAACCTTTTTTTAGGCCTTATAGTTTTGTTGAGCTTGAAGGTAAGCCGGTGGAAATCATGTTATATGGACGCTTCTCCATTGTTAGATACATATTTCGAGTGTATAATATTTTCCTATATATTGTATAATATATTCCTTTGCTAATTAAAGTACAAAAATATTACAGCGAAAACGATTTTATACGTAACTTGGCGAAATACGTGGGTATCCAAGAACAGTTCATTCAAAGATACAATATTATGTTAAGATATTAATTTATGGCATTTCATTTAACGCTCGTGTACATTTCGGCTGATGGCCGTAGTGATAGATACGCCTCGGGCTAATAAGATACTTCGCAACAATATCTATTATGTAACTTATTTATTGATACATGTTATCATCGGCTCTAAGATGAATGTTGACTATATTTTATGTGATAGTATAATTATTTTACTGTCGAAGTTTGTGTTTCGATGTATGTTAGGCAATGATGCAAAAGTGACTTATATAGGTACGTGGAATATATTCGTGCCAGGCGTTAATAGGTTGATAAGTCGCCTTGGATATGCATTTTTTAAAAATATTAAAAGGCATTAAAATTGGTATATTTATGCTCTGAATAAATTATTAACTACCTACAAAAAAAGAAAATTAATTAAATTATACTTTTATTATATAGATAGCACTTAAATTTTCAAATATCTGCCTGAAAGTTATGCCTTTTCGATTTATCAAGTTATTCACGCCTGCTACAGATATTATACTATGGGACGTCTTTGATTGAGACGAGACGATTGCAAATTCTACGGATTATTTCAGCTTGTGTAACATGTCATGGTATTATTTATTGGTATTAACAATTCGGAAACATTTGAAATATAGCTTATTTTGTTTTGACTTTTTGATTTTAAAAACATAGGTTATATTATATCATAGCTTCAAGCTGATGTGGTAACATATGGTGTTGGCTCCGCCACTTAATTCCTAACATCTTTGAAATCGTCAAAACGAGGAAAAGAAAGTGACATTTCGCTGGATAGATTGTCTCTGGCCATTTCACATAATAATATTTAAAACGATCTCTAATAAATAACGAAGAACGGAGTGTCTTACCACTAGATTATAGAAGTATATATGTAATTTTATCTTTTTACGTAATGTATATGTTTTATGTACATATACAGGTATATAAGTATGAATGTGTATGAAAATAAGTATATTATATTAAGAAATTTATTTTAAATTGTTTTTGCATTGCTTCCCGGTAAGTAAAGTGTCCTACTAAGTTTCACTATTAATAAAAGGTTGCCTGTAAGAGATTACTTTTAGTAATAAGGCCGCCTTTTGCCTAACTTTTTGTATAACTTATTACAACTTATATATATCTTTTTATTTTTTATTTGTTGTAATAAAGAGTTTTTATTATTATTATTATTAGATTCTATGACTACAGGACAGGATATAGAGTGAAATTTACTTTACTCTACTGCAATAAATATACAACATATAGACACAGGAAGTTAAGATTTTATTATACACATCCCTCCATTACGCGTAATCGCGGTACTAAAAAATAAACGGCCGCCATTAACAGAACGCACAAGCGCTTTAGAGAATGAATCCCGAGCGTCCTTAAAAATGCAAGCTCTGAGGCAATTCTAGGGAACTACAATGCCACTTGCGTAGGGTTGCCATGTTACTGAGGAATGCAGTGTCTTTTCTTTACATATTTTACTGAATTTTCAGAATTAATTAGAAAAATGTAGTGATAAAAGTCTCTGTTCCACAGTTTCCATTTTTAATCTTTAATATTAAGTACTAAAAAAAAAAATGAAAAAAAAAGAGGTCTCTCAGGTCTGAGACATTAAATTTAGTAAACTGGTAGTTAATTATTTGACGTTCAAAAAATAAAGCATGTAACTTCTTATTTTGAATAAAATTATTTGACTTTGACTTTGACTTAGTGCAGTTGTAATCTTCTAAATTTATATAAAAAAATCTGTTACTGAGTGACTGACAGACATACACTTTCTTAACTATTGGACATAGAAAGCTAAAATTTGGTATTTTCCTTTTTTTTTTAACTTCACGCTGTATCCCGCATATAGCAGGGTAGACAGAGGGAACCTGAGAACCTAATGTTAAAACACTCCGTTCCCCACTTTCCGCCGAATCGTGGCATTGCGTGCTGAGTGGCGGAACTCAACGCCGCGCTTTGCCTTATTACCAAGTTCAGGAAATGAAAACACTAAACTTTACACTTCCTGGAGTGGGAAGTCGCACACTTGTGCCTCTGCGCCACGAAAGTTGGTATGTCCCTATTTGGGGGAATATATTAAGATAGTCTCGAACGGTAGTCGATAATCGGGAACGGCCCCAAAAAGCAAGATTTTACGTTCTAAAATCCACGTGAACAAAATTACGGGCTTCAACTAGTTTAGATATAAATTTTTCTGATTGGTATTGGAGTCACAACCGTTCCCAAGTGCTCCACAACAGCATTTTACAGTATTTTTTATACGTAACATATTTTAAATATTGCTTACATTCTTTTGAAAAAGAATGTAAGGTACATTCTTTTTCAAAAGACAAGTAATATTTTATGATGAAGTAGGCTTTTTTTTTAACTTTACGCAGTATCGCAGTACCCTGCTATAGCAGGGTAGGCAGAGAGAACCTAGTGTTAAGACACTCCGTTCTCTTTCAATAAATCCGTTCCCCACTATATAAAGTAAGTAAATTGATAATATAAGTAGATATTTTTATTATTCTTAATATTAAAGAATGATCACGTAATGCAGTACCTATTAAAATTTTTATATATTTTTTTATGTAGACCCACAAAATAAGAACTAATTGCTCAATTTTTTAAAGCAATTAAATGTATTTCAAGAGGCGTAGGTTCAAATTAAGTTAAAGTTAAATATATACTGAATTTTCGTATTTTTTTCATCTAAATTTTTAACTATAACTAAAATATATAATTTATAACTATAATCATACATAAAAACTAGTGAAATAAAAGAAAATATCCCATAAATAAGTAAAAGCAAAACAACCCTACACTAGCGCATTCATTATGTATTTGAGGCAAAAATATCGTTGGTAGGCTCGGCGCTCAACAGGTCCCCTCCCGATGCAACAAGTAGTGGGCCGCGTTCCAAAAATGCATCGCTTCCTCTGTAATACTTACTTAATTGACTACTTTGAATGCTAAACTACGTTGTTGGAATTTTATCAAGTTTTAATGTAATAATAGTTGTTTTTATTCGTTTTTGTCTCTTTTTTTAGTTAATTTATGGTTATTTTGTTTTATAGTTTAGAGGTTATTAGGGTAATATGCGAGTGGGTGGGTTCGATTCCCATTCATATATATGATTAAATTTTATTTCTTTGTTAATTTTATAATGTATTATATTTCAATAATTTTCTTTTCTTCGCGATGGTGAGATAAACTGCGGCGTTTAGTTCAGGCACTCAACATGAAATATTTTGATTTGGGCCAAAAAAGAGAGGACGAAGTCTCTAGATTCTAGGCTCTCTCTGACCTGATTCTGTATTGCGGAAGAAAGTGTGATTCTGCCTGTCTGTCTTTTATTTAGTATGAAGAAGAAGAAGAAGAAGATTTAGTATAATCTTTGGTTTTTGCAATATTTTTATTTACGATTCACTTTGTAATATCAAAGTGGGGAAATGAAAAATTATATATAATCATTTTCCTGAGTGGATTCGAACCCATAACCATCGTCAGTTACACCCTGTACCACTGCGCCACGTTGGCATCTAATAAGTATATAGGTATATTTATTTGTAAGCTTTAATAATAATATATTGTACATGCAAATGTTGGTTTTAGTATCAAAATATTGTTAAAGAAATGAGTAACGATATTAAAAATTTTTGCTTAATGTTTATATGAAAAACATCAATTAAGTTATATTCTCAATATAACACAAATGTTGATACAGTATTATTAAAAATACATAAATAAATTCTAAGATTATTAATTTTGGTAAATACATATGAAAGTATTTCATTATTTTAGGTACTATTTTTTGCACCTTTACTATTTATCTATTATCTCCTGAAGCAACCACACCCCAAATTCCATACTTGCTGATCGTTCTTACCTCTGTCAGATACACTCACAGAGAAACTTTCAGCTTTTATACTAAAAGGTAAGTCTGGCGGTTCATGGGATCTTAATCTAGTACGGTCGAACCCATTGATTGTAATTTAAGTAAGCGATAAGTGTAATATAAGGAAAATATAATTATTTTAAAATTAAATTGTTGATTATATGAAATGCAGTGAAACTAATGTTGAGATCTCAAATTTATATAATTTTTTCGTTGATGTGATTAGATAGAGTGAGATTCCACAAATACACAATTTTGCATTAAATAAAATTAATTTTTGAGTAAATCTCAAAAATAAATTTATTTTATTGAGGAAATTATGCAGCCAGTCGTGGCGCAAAGGCACAAACGCGACAGGGTGTGGGTTTGATTCCCACTCCGGGAAATGAAATATTAAATATTCATAATAATTAATATGTAGTATTTTTATTTGGTTGCTAGTAACTAGAGCGAGGAAATATAGGCGAAGCGCGGCGTTGAATTCCGCTACTCAATACGCCTCAATTAAGCGGAAAGTGGGGAACGGAATTGTTGTAATGGAACGGAGTGTCTTAACACTAGGTTCTCAGGTTCCCTCTGCCTACCCTGCTATATGCGGGATATATCGTGAAGCTAAAAAAAAATAGCGTGATTGACATATCACACGTGATGATGCAGATGGACGTATTAAATATTTTGTTAAAATTAACACATTAAATTAAATTTGCAAAAAAAGTAGCCATTTGACACCAAATCCTTTAAATCATTCTTTAGATTCTCCCTTTTTCCTATATATGCCTTGTAAGTAAGTAGGAACAGTGTTAACCTAATTTTTTTATTAGTAAGCCACTTTTAAGAAAAAAAATTATTTAAATTTTTTAAATTGTCATTTTTTTTAAATTGGCTTAATTAAATTTACGATATTTTTTTGTTAATTAAAGAGATAATAAGAAAGCAGAGAACAGAATGTCTTAGGTTATCTCTTATTACCACCGTATAATAGATACGGTGTAAAGCGTAAACCTAAAAAAAAGACCTTGTAAATAAGTTTTATGATTACTAATTCCAATAAGTTAAATTATTTCTTTTTTTTATTAATTACGTGAATTCCACAGTGATATGCATATAGTAAAAATATTTGATCTGCCTTGAGCCCTAGTAAATTATATTTTCATACAGTTATTTCGTTTGTATAAAAGTGCAGTGCGCCACGTTGTACCACAGTTTTTCATGCGCCGCTTCGCATATCTGAATATTGAATAATACCGTGGGATTATTTATTCAGAGTGCGATACCATTGTTTGCGTTACAAATGTTTACAGTCAATATTGACGCTGTTTCGGCCCCGTGTTTATTTTTTAAAGTATATTTTCAATACCATTTTCTTTGGTGAAACCTTTTGAATTAATTAATATCGTTTTGTTAAATATTTTTTATAGATCGCGTTATGATTTGTGTAAAATATTTGCTTACTTTATCTCTTTAAAAAGTCTATGTCCGAGAAAATTTAATATCAAGACACTCTGTTTGCCGATTTCCGCCCGACAAGGTAGAACTCGGTAAAAAAAAATCATTCCTATAGAAAGATCCTTTATACTTATAAAATAATAATTCATTCTTATTAATCAAGCGAGCAAAGCCACGTGTAACAGCTAGTTTATTTACAAGTATCTAATTATATTCTACTTACACTGGTACTATTGCATAAGTACAACTTTATAAAAGATGTTGAATTAAGAAAAAGAAAGTTTTTATAATTAATCTATGAAAATAACAAAACAACAATAATGAATCCTTTGAACTTCAATGCACGTTGTTGAGTTCCACCACTCAGCACGCAATGAACGGAGTGTCTTAACACTAGGTTCCTTCTGCCTACCCTGCTATATGCGGGACACAGCGTGAAGCTATGTATGTACTCGTATGTAATTCTTTAAATAAGGACGAAACAACAATTTTGGGAATCTTTAAACCGCTCTCTTATAAATTTAAACAATTTTTTGTTACATTATTATAAAATTATATTATTTGCTATGTTGTTAATATTTATTTATGTTTTTTTTGTTCTTATTACAATTATTATAGCATGTGGTGCTAACCTGTAATTAATTGTACAATTAGAGTTATTTTGTGTGCTTTTGTTAAAAATGTGAATGCTAAATTGTAACAATTGTTGGTTAACCATAATAAATAAATAAATTTGTGCTTTTGCACTTGTACCAGTGTACGTAGGACCTGTCCTAGTATCGCATAACATAACCAATAACAACACAACATATTAAGACGTTTGCCCAACATAAACATAGTAATCATAGGGATTTTATTACATCATCGCCCAAGTAACGACGTACGGGGGACCATCAGTCACAGCATAACGTCCAATTAACTCCCTTAACTGTTGCATAACTTCACTTTCGTTAAATTTACTTTGTAATTAATGTTCCGCTATAAATACTTACATCTAACATGTTTCTACTGAACTAACGCGTGAAAGTTCTAGCCCGAAATACACATTAGCGCAGACAGTATATAGCTATGTAATATAATTATTTTTATGTTATGTGAGTGATATTTTATATCTTTACATGTGTCCGGTTGAAGCTGTCGCGGTGCAGTGGGTTTCTGTCTCGCTTTAAACGCGTTTGGTAGTGGGTTCAACTTTTGCTAGAGGAGTGATTATATTTAAATTATTAGGTTGTCAACTAAATGTCAATAAATGTAAGATTTTTTGTTTTTTTTAACTTCACTCTGTATCCCGCATATAGCAGGGTAGGCAGAGGGAACCTGACTACCTAATGTTAAGACACTCCGTTCCCCACTTTCCGCCGAATTGAGACATTGCGTGCTGAGTGGCGGAACTCAACGCCGCGCTTCGCCGTATTACCAAACCCAGGAAATAAAAAAATCCGTTTCCTGGAGTGGGCAATCGAACCCACAACCTGTTGCGTTTACGTTTAGTCGCACACTTGTGCCTCAGTGCCACGACGTTTAAGAAATGTAAGATCCTTTTTCCTCCCGTAATAACTCCATTAATAAATAACTGACTAACTCAAACAAAGTCTCTGTCCACTATGAACACTGCAAGACGTATGGCCGCATGTAATCAAGGGGATGGTTTATGCGTTTGGTCTGTCAGATCGGATCAGCAGTGAATAACAGTTTCCGAGACAGGTCTTCCTGTCAAACCGGCAGTTAATAGGTAGGAGCGCTGGTTATAGTAGTTAAGGTTAACTTTAGTTAGTGTTAGTAAACTCAGTAATTTAATGTTTGTGTTAACTGTTTTCATGGTTATTTAACGGGAATTATAAGAAAGCAGTTATAGGTAGATAAATAAATAAAATTTTACCAAAAGAAATAAAATCGACTTCAATTCAAATATAGTAAATGCTAAATTATATTAATTATATTACGAACATTACGAATACAGGGCTCTGTTTGATGTATTCTATAATCAGCCTTTTCCCAGAATGTAGTGGTTTCTATGGCGGCCACTACATCGTTTCCTTCCCTTCTATCTACCCTCTAGGCTGGCAACGCATTTACAACTTCTCTGATTTTGTAGATGTCTGTGAGTGAGGTCAAGGTCACAATCAGTTCGTCCTTCTGTTCGTTTGCCTCCTTTGATTAATAAAAAAAAAACAAAATTCAGACTATCTTCATTCTAGGCTTCGTTCAAAATTAAATTAAAAATCCACTTAACGTTTGAATTTTTCAATAATTGTATATGCTTAACTGCGCGCGACGGCTAACACTAAACTATATAAAAATCATTTGCCTACATATATATTTTTTCATATATAATAGAAACAAATACTTTAATTATCATCGTATAACTAACAGTCGGACAAAACTTTAGTAACGATGTTATATTTTTTGAGCTTAAAGAAAGCATCGAGTTACGAAAAGTTCTTTTATTTGAATCCTCTCTTTGAGTTTCAGCTTGGACAGTGCACTTCATCAACTAGTTTCCTGTGAAATAGAATTTAAACTTTGCCGTAAAGGCAAGAAAGAAACTCAGTCAAAAGTCACTGGGAAAAAACGTCATTTTGTACGCGACGCGCGACGCCTCTACCCCTTTACTTATTTTTAAAAAATATCTTTCACTATAAAATATATGCATTTTGAGTTTTATATTTGGAAGATAATAAGTATTTTTAGTTGCAATTTGGATATATGGAACTAAATTCTTTATAGTGCATATAAATTGAGGAAAGACGAATGGATTTTGTACCGTGAATAATAAATATATATTTGTAGATGTGCATGACATCACTTCTTTACACAAGTTAAATAAAATATTAAAAGGCAGCTTCACCCTTTAATATGCATAGCAGGATAGGCAGAGAGAACCTAGTATCGAGACATTCCGTTCTCCACTTTCCACCCCAATTAGTGAAAAAAAGTGGCGAAACAGAACACTGCGTTTTTTTACAAGGCGCCGAAAATTAAACTAATTTAAATCTACCCACAACCGCTCGCGCTTATAATGGGACACTGTCCCACACGACGATATTTAGCTATAGTTGTGCATACCACTCTATAAGAAGTTTTTAATTATTACATAATAGTTTCTCTGTTGACGCGTCAAAAACAACGTTGCCTAGCAACTTATATGTTACTTTATATAAACATGGATGTCAAACCATGGTAGCTTGTGTAACATTTATTTTATTAATTTAATATATTTTTTATGCATTATTTTAAAAAGATACTATAATTCTACACTTATATAAACTATAAGTGTGCCAAGTTTCAAGCCCCTCCGTCCACATAATTTTTGTAAAAATGAGTAAAAAGTTTTCATTTCACGTATTAATATATAGATAACACTTAACACCCGCTTTAGTACTACAATTAACAATTGCCTACATACTGTCCCCTATATTGTGTACACGTAACGATATGTACGATAGTGATAACACGATGTCGCCCTTTCCTAGCCATGTCCAACGTACCGTGCGTTGGAATGCACATGCTCATGCACATGTCGCACTGATAGCTTGTTACATGCTTGCTCCTAGATTAGCTCTGATATCTAAGCTAATGTGCTTAGCTTATATGGCTTAATATATATAGGCCAGACGCGAATAAGTTTATTATTCGAAAATGTTTTTCATGCCTCAGGCATTTTTTTTTATTTAAAGTTTTATGTGTAAATTTTGCTTATTAAAATTATTTTTGATATTTAAACATTAGGTAATTATTTGTTTTTATTTTAACACTGAAAGTGCTTGATTTGTTAGATTTTTTTGATTTACCTTCTTAGTCATACCATAAGTAATATGAATGGTAATGTCCATTAATACGTATTCACGCCTACTGCAGATATATGGCCTAAGATATGTCTAATTATATTATGTTAATAACATATTTAAACAAGAATATTTGAAGGACTCAAACCTACGATGATTTTTCAAATATCAAGTTAGTAAATCGCGATCATGGCCAAGTGGAGCAGCTTCGTCTCGTTTTCGCGTGCAAAGTGAAAAACGAAGTGTTTTGAGATTCTTTTTTTACTACGTTAAGGAATAGTTCTATTACATTATAAAAAACCACCCAAACTATCCTACCAACGCAAAATAATACGAAATCACTTGAAAATTACTACAATTTCTATATACTAAAACTTTACTTCAAACAATTTTCACCTCCAAATTCCGAAACACAGGTGTCTAACCACTATTGATTACAAGATACTCGTGGAAGAGCCTATTTATTTCAAGTTAAACATTGATATAGTTTGATATTCTGATTAATGTAATCATCGCGATACCGCAGTTTCGTTCACTTAATTGAAACGTAAATAGCTAGGTGGGATTGGTCGGTTGAGATTAACAGACAAAGGGTATTAATTTTATAATTATATATACTTATATAATATCTAATAATTATATTTTCTTATATTAACGTACCTATTTATACAAATAGGCATGAAGAGGCTAATGACTGTATAAGACGAACTGGACGAGGCGAAAGAGGTATGCAGGGACCGTAGCGTATGGCGCTCCGTTCTCTCTGACTACCCCGCTAGGGATAAAGCGTGAAGCTAACTTCACGTTACCTACCTAAGTAGGTAGGTATTTATACAAATATTTGTTTTTAATTTGTCTGTCGATTTCCAAAGATTTCTAATCTAGAGGTAGGTTATACACGTATCTAAAACTGAGGTGTTCCTGTGGCTTTGGCTAGTAGCGATGGAAGAGGAGCATCGTAAACTTTTAGTGGATATATGGACGGGTTACATTTGCCGGGGTCTCAGATATCCTGCCCCCAATTGGAACTCCCCAATCCTAACGGATTTACTCACGTTTAAAAAAAGGTGTGCCATATTTGCTCACCTTGTGACCTATAATCTAAATAAAAACCCTAATCTAAAAGTATTTATATTAAAAAAACAGCCATTTTAAAACAAAAACCACAAAAAACTTTACACAAATGTAAATTAATATAAGCATTTACTTAAACAAACATAAAAAATCAGGGCACACCCACCGAAAACAGAACTACCTGTTTTAATGGTCCGAAACAGATTTTAGTACAGATTTGGCGAAAAACATCGGCGAAAGCTTAACATTTCTGGCCTGAAACCTCCATGTAATTGCAGCTTACTCTATTTTATTACTCCGACAACCGTTGCCCGAGTCTAATACCCCCATATAAATGGTCGGTAGTGTCGAAGACGGCGGCGAGGCATTCTTGCTTAAAAGCCTACGGTTACCCTTTAAGGTTAGTTTAACAAGTGATTTTTACGTGAATACTGCTGGTGGTTATCAGGAATGGATGTTTTAATCATCAATTATACTATTTTAACAGGACGTATATGTATGTATGTATTACATATATGTATTTTTAGAAACGAGGTTTCTAACATTACAGTATTATGTGGTCGCAGGTAGACTTCAGAATAGGAATGCAAGGTTCTATCATTGTATCACATTCTCTTAAATTGAATTGATGTTATTTATTATTATCAGTTATTATTTGTTATATTGAATTCATCCTATCATTGCGCAGGGTGAACGCCTGTTGTGGCGCAGAGGAACAAGCGTGCGGCTGTAAACGCGACAGGTTGTGGGTTTGATTCCCCCACCAGGAAATGTTAGTATTTTCATTTCCTGGGTTTGGTAACAAGGTAAAGCGCGGCGTTGAGTTCCGCCACTCAACACGCAATGCCCCAATTTGGCGGAAAGTGGGGAATGGAATTGTTGTAAGAGAACGGAGTGTCTTAACACTAGGTTCTTAGGTTCCCTCTGCCTACCCTGCTAAATGCGGGATACAGTGTGAAATTAAAAAAAAAGGAATTGCGCAGGGTCAATAGTGTTGGGTTCCGCTACCTAACAAGTAATGTCTTAAGATTCAAAGTGGACAACGGAATGTTTCTCTTGCTACACTAGGTTTCTTTTTTACAAGTCTAGCAGATTCGGAAGGTACGTGAAGTTAAAAAAAATTTAAGCTGAACTAATAATATGTGATGTTGATTATCGGCATATTTGTACATTGTTTTGGTGTGGGAGAAAGAATAACTAAAGTTATTTGACATCAAAAGTCATACTTTGTATATTTATCATTAACAAACATAATTATAATTTAAAAATTTACAAATTGTTTTAGTTATAACCAAAACAGTACATTCAATTTATTTGATGCTCTCATGTTTCAAAAATACGTTGTAAGTGATAACCTCGTTCTAGAACGTAGTTAAAAAAAACAGAATTCGAAACCTGCGCTTTGTACTTGTTTCATTCAATTTTCGTTAAAAAACGATAAAAGGAATGCCATAGCTGAAAGTGCACAGTGAACCAAAAATGAAATTAAAATGTTTTAGCATTATGGTCCTTATGTAATTAGAAATAAGATCTAAAACTTCAATTTACGTTACCAGAAATGAGTGTTTCTTGTTCCCATTCTTAGCTTTTGTATGAAGTAGTAGAGTTGTAGTTTATATGCGTCTAAAATCTAAGTTAATTGGAATCTTTTAAAGTTTAGTCTGGCAATAAAGGGGAGGCCTCGCTAGACACTGGTACGGATTTCCACTGAGCCCTGAGATATATCCGCTTTAAGTACAGCTTAGGCGGAAGTTCGCTTCCCTAATTAAGGTATAAACCATATTCTTAAAGACCAGTTCCCTCGTAACTTGTCTATACTAATTAGAATGTAACTGTGTTCGCTTATTTTACTATTAGCTGTATCCCTCGACTTCGTTTGCGTAGACTTTAAATCCTACAATTCACTTTTCTCCTTTTATTTTTGCTATCTTGAGAAATCCTCTTTGTGCCAAATTTCAGTTTTCTGTGGCCAGTAGATTCTCATGTACATTGTCTATCAGTCACTCAGTAACGAAAGCGCTTTATATATATTAATGTTATATTATGCCAGTAAATAACAGTAACATCAATAAAAAAAAAAACAAAAGCCCGACTGCATTACATAAAAACCGAAACAGAGGCGCAGAGACACAAGCGTGCGACTGTAAACGCGACAGGTTGTGGGTTCGATTCCCACTCCAGGAAATGTAAAATTTAGTATTTTCATTTCTTGGGTTTGGTAACAAGGCAAAGCGCGGCGTTGAGTTCCGCCCCTCAACCCGCAATGCCTCATTCGGCGGAAAGTGGGGAACGGAATTGTTGAAAGAGAATGGAGTGTCTTAACAATAGGTTCTCTGGTTCCCTCTGCCTAATCCGCTATATGAAACAAGCTCAATACAGTAAATAGAAGGAACTGTCAGTTTTTTTAGACTAATAAACACATTACCCTCCACGCATCGCGCAGTCGGTTAAAACGTCACAGGCTTTTAAATATCACAGAAATGTTTAAAATAGATTCATTTATTCACACAGCGTATACAAATAACTAATACAGAACGGTTCGACAAACGTTTATTTATTCGAATTTCGGTCTGCAATAACTGCCTCTTGTATTATTCATAGTCCAATTATAGTGAAAGGAGTTTTCTGTTTCTTCCGGCGCACTTCGCAGGGGTCGCTTCAAGTAGGCTTGTTTAGTTCGACAATTGATTCTACCTTTATTTTCATTATTTAATACGAGATCAAACGTGAAATTTATTTCTAAAGACTATCCTATTATGTGGACCTTTTCGATTACATGGTTTTTCGGGTATTTCGTTAATTTCTTTTGACCTATTATATTGTTGAGGGTCTGTCTGTTCTGTATTCATTTGCTAAGGGTGAGGTTATTCTTAAGTCGAAATTTATTTTTTAGGAAGCTTGTAAGCTATCGTATAGGTCTATTGTTTAATACAAAGTTCATAGTGGCGTAGAGGAATAGCGTATGACTGTAAACTCGATTGGTTTTGGATTCGATTCCCATTTGAGGTATTATATTTAAATTATTTTCGTTTCTCGAACTCAATAATTTTAATTCAGATGGAAAGTAAAAGAATGGGTGTCTTACCTACTAGGTTCTTTTCAACTTACGAAAATATTCGCGTTAAGCTGAAAAAAATACTTTTGATATACATACATACATATCTTCACGCTGTATCCCGCATATAGCAGGGTAGGCAGAGGGAACCTAGTGTTAAGACACTCCGTTCCGCCGAATTGAAGCATTGCGTGCTGAGTGGCCGAACTCTATGCCGTGCTTTGCCTTGTTACCAAACCCAGGAAATGAAAAAATCCATTTCCTGAAGTGGGAATCGAACCCACAACCTGTCGCGCTTACAGTCGCAGCCTTGTGCCTCTGCGTTTAACGGTTTAAACATCATTTAACTTGTTTATTTCATTTAGTATAGTTAAGTTCTATTCAGCTAGAAAATATAGGTAATAGTAATAGTTTCTGAGTCATACTCGTGGATTATTATGTGTCATCAAATGTTATTCCCTTACGTTTATTAAAGGAGTAAAGCGAGTTAAACCGCAGTGAGGAAAGTATTGTCAGGTTTTACGATGTTCCATATTTAATATATGATATTGGGGCGGCTAGTTTTAGCCGCTGACTTTTTTTTGAGATGATTATTATATGCATACACTTTTACGCCTTTACGTGGTTAAAAGGATAGACAGAGAGAATATAATGTCAAAATAAACTATTCTTTACTTTCCATGAGTTTTCGAAATATTGTGTGTTTAGTGAACATTTTCAAAGCGCAGAAAACAAAAATCGCCTGTCGTGGCGCAGAGGCACAAGCGTGCGACTGTAAACGCGACAGGTTGTGGGTTCGATTCCCACCCCAGGAATGTAAAATTTAGTATTTTCATTTCTTGGGTTTGGTAACAAGGCAAAGCGCGGCGTTGAGTTCCGCCACTCAACAGACAATGCTTCAATTCGGCGGAAAGTGGGGAACGAAATTGTTGAAAGAGAATGGAGTGTCTTAACATTAGGTTCTCTGGTTCCCTCTGCCTACCCTGCTATATGCGGGATACAGCGTGAAATTAAAAAAAAAGGTATTATATTACCCACAACATTTTATTATTATTATTTTATTATGTTACCCACAATATTTTCAGCCAGACATTGTTTTACTGAGACGCGATGGTCTTAATTTCTTATATAAAATTTATGCAATCGTGAAAAATTTTTATGTGTACAATCGATGATCATGGGTACGGTTCCCATACAGTAAATTATGATTTTTTTTATTATTTTACTCTGATCTAATAAGAATAATCCAATATTATTATAAATTTAATTTAATTAAAAAATATGCTTTTTTTTATTAAATAATAAAAAATAATATTGAAAAACTTAAAGACGCTATTACATAACAACATTCAATCGATTTCGATTCAATCAAATAAATTCGATTCAAAATTTAAAAGAAAATTTTATTTTTATACGATATTCCGTTTAAAAAACATAATAC
This sequence comes from Philaethria dido, assembly GCA_033558755.1. Classification (NCBI taxonomy): domain Eukaryota; kingdom Metazoa; phylum Arthropoda; class Insecta; order Lepidoptera; family Nymphalidae; genus Philaethria; species Philaethria dido. The sequence goes on along the minus strand of JAKGSA010000088.1, from coordinate 102,424 downwards.
ACAAATAAAACAACGTCCATATTGTAATACAACAGGTCTTCGTAGACTCTCTACGGTACATTGTCTACGAAATCCTCGTAGGGATTAGGGAGGCCTTTTAAGCCCCAATTAAAAAGAAGGAGGCTTATGCATGATGTTTTATTCAAAAACTGGAAGTAGTTTCCACTCAGTCGCTTAATATCAGATAATAATGGATGAATTGTATGAGTTGTTTTGAAATTTGGTAAATTTAATTTGTTTAAAATTTGAAATTTATTTGTGTACATTATTTTGACCAAATAACTAACTAGGTTATAACTTTTTATTTACCTTATTTTATACTGTATGCTTTTATGCTGTAAAGTTTTTTCTAGATCTGTTTAGTGGGTTTTGCATGTCAAACAAACATCCATTTATCCTTACAATTTTTCACATTTTAATATTACTATGAAATTAAAAGTAGAAATGAAGGTAAAGTACCCGTTAGTATAGTTATTCCCATGAAAGGAATCGAACTCACAACCATTGTGTTTAAATTTAGATAATGTCCCACTAAGTTAAGATGGCCTCAATACACAAGTACCCTCAAAAGGTCTAATTAATTAATATTTCAAACATCATTCAGTCGCGTCAGAACGCTGCTATATTTACGGCGTTTGTCATAATATAAATTGATTACGCGGCCCTCTCTAATAAATGTAAAATTTTCAAATCCATTAAGAGCAAACTTTTGATATTAGCACGCACCTTAATTTTGTTGATGGAAAACTTAACTTGGCCCAAACTCCTTATGGAGAAAATAAGTTTTTTTTTAAAACCCCGTCTGTAGAGTTAAAAGGGCTAATGAAGACGGAACTCAATTTCCTCGGGCGTCGTACCAGGTAAAGAATTTTCTAAGGTCTTATTCTGACTTGTAGTTGTTTCAAACTAATTTATTATACACTGTATTTTGGTTGGAATGCTATTTAGAAAAAGTTTGTTTGCTCGTTACAGCTGTCTTTGGGATGATAATGATATTGGCATGTATTTCTGTAAGTGATTAGGTGGGAAAGGAGTATTTTTTAAATTATTTATTTGTAAAAAGTATTTTTTTTGGCTTTACTCTATTTTATATATAATAGATGAGTAGATAGATAGAACCTATGTTAAGACACTCTGTTGTCCATGTTCAGCCCAAATTCTAGTGCGTGTAGATTTTTCGTTTTACGTAGTAATAAAAAAAGTTGTTGTCGTTATATTTTTGTATATATATTTAGGGAAGCCGGTAATTTTTAGGGAAGCCGATATATTTAGGGAAATCGGTATAGGATGTATTTGATGAGGTATTTCGTAATTTCACAATACAATTTTGGCGATGACCTTCCTTTTTGGTCTATAAAATGTCGAAGCTTGGTTTTTTGCAATTTTATGCCCAATATTTTCCTGGCGAGCTTTTTATTTTAGGTCTCATACTTATACTTTGAAAAGTTAGGTAAGTCGGTGGGAATCGAGTTGTATGAACGCCTCGCCACCGCTACACTGCTATATGCGGGATACAGCGTGAAGCTATGTATGTATATGAATTTATTAAGTTATAATCTTAAGTTATTATATATAGCTATATCCCAACTAACATTCTAAAAGCACCTTAACGTACAAAAGTGTCGGTACGTAGTATTATTGATTCATTCGGAAACAATTTTAACGCTGCAGGCTTTGCGGCAATGGCAGCGAACGACGCGCCGTATAATTATGTTTTTGTTTATTTTATAAATGACTAGCTTGTTAACCGCAGATGTAGCTCAGGAGATTAAAATGAACTAACATATTCTTTATTTTAGCATTTTTTCTCATTTATGATAGTTGTTTCTTTAGTTTTCTGATCGTAAGACTCGTAAAATAGTATTAATATTGTAATTGTGAAAGTTTGTGAAAATGGATGTATTTCTTACACGCAAAAATTACTGAACATTTCTGAATGACAATATACAATAATATAGCTTATATTCCAGAATAACATATAGGCTACAATTTATATAGCTTTTGTTAAGACACTCCGTTCTCTTTAACATTTCCGTTTTCCACTTTCCGCCGAATTGTGGTATTGCATGCTGAGTGGCGAAACTCAACGCCGCGTGCTTTTACCAAACCCAGGAAATGAAAATACTAAACTTTTACATAAAAATAAAAAATATATATAGTAATTTAAACTAAACTACGATGATTTACCGTGCTCTCTCATAAAAAACTCAGCGGAACGATCCCCCATCGCTCAGCGGACTCGCTAGGGAGAAGAAATACGCCTATTATTTCTACTACAGCAATCGGGGTAAAAGATATAATAATAATCCGAGCCCGTCATCCGAGATTTAACGAAATACGTAACGTTTCTCCATGATTATTCTTTGCTACGGACCACTTTATTCTTCATTTATTTTGTACTAACGTAAATTGTTGGGTTGTCTGCCTGTATATATATAATTTTTTTGACAAGGTTTTAGATTATCTGTAGAAATAGGGTAGAAGTTTTTTTTCAATATAATATTTTTTTATATTCTCAGGTTTTAACTTGAGTAAAAGTTTATTATTTTTTAACTTCTCGCTGTATCCTTAATGGGGTAGTAAATTACTATGATTATTAAGCAAAGATTATTAAATTATTTGTGTAAATAGGGTTAAGAGGTTTTTATTTAAATGTAATCCCGTTAAGACACTCCGTTCTCTTTATCCGTTCCCCATTTTTCGCTGAATTGAGGCATTGGTTGTTGAGTGACGGAACTCAATGCCCCTTGCCTTGTTACCAGAGGGTGGAAATGAAAATACTAAATATTAATTACAAATATTTAATATTTTCATTTCTTGAATTGGGAATCGAACCCACAACCTGTCAAATTTACTGCATTGACTGGTCTCAATGTATAGATATTTTTATATTATAGGTATTTTCTTTTTCATATTTTCTACGGTCATCACTTATACGTATTGGGTTTTTACAATTGAACGCTTGTGTAGTGATTTCTGTTAACGCTCGGTTGGTTTTCGTACGAATATGTATTTTTACTTTTTTTTTGTAACAGTAAAGTCTCTATATAATCTACTAAAATAAATCTATTACTGTTTAGTCAGATCTAGCACATATTTAGTCAGATTTTTGAAATTTAGTTAGGTCGAGAGAGAAGTTCGAATAGTGGAGGCGTACACACAGCTACACTTGGGTCACAAATCCAAGGCACTGTTCCAAGTTCCTCTTTCTGCAACTCTGTGGGCCCGTGAAACCACACGGTGAATCCTTGAAATGCTAAGGATATTCTGCTCTGGCGATCTCTTTCAATTCTCTTTCTCCATACAACCTTTGGGTTAGAAGAAGTTCCTTTCCAGTTTTTGTTTGCTTTGTTTTTAAAATTTTCTTTTTAAATTTTTTACCTCTATTTAATGAAATAATGTTATAAATTTAAATACATATTAAATGATTTTATCGATAATTATATACTAAAATATACATTTAAATATTTTAGATTATACTAATTCCTAAAATGTTGTCATTAAACATAAAATCCCACAATTCTCTGAAATGAACCAATATTTGGTAAATATTATTGCAATATGAAGCTTAGAGCAATTTATAACATATTCAGTTTATTTTATAAATGTGTCAATAAAATAGTATTAATATTTAGTTAAGACTATTTATTTATTAGGCTATTATGGTGCAGTGGGACCACTTTGACAGTAAACGCGGTAGTTATAGGTTTTTTTTGTGGGTACTCTTCTAAGGTTAAGACTCTCTGTTCTATCTTTTCCGAGTTTGTGGGTTGAATGGTGGAATTCAACGCCGAGCTTAGTTATACTTGATTGAGAAAATGTAAATGCATATTATAATTAACCCCATTAATGAGTTCGAGTGGGATCTAACCTGTGACCATTGCGTTTAGCTACACTGCCCTATTATCCCATTTTTTTATAGATAAGGAAACCATTTCTTTAATATTTTTTTAACTTCACATTGTATTCCGCATATAGCAGGGTAGGCGGAGGGTACCTAGTGTTAAGAAATTCCGTTCCCCACTTTCCGCCGAATTGAGGCATTGCTGTGCTGAGTAGCGGAACTTAACGCCGTGTTTTGCCTTGTTGCCAAACCCAGGTAATGAAAGTACTTTCATTACTTTACTACATAGTAAGCATTTGCATTTTCTGTAGTGGGAATCGAACCCACAACCTGTCGCGTTTACAGTCGCACGCTTGTGCCTCTGCGCCACGACAGTTTATCTTTTTTTCCCAAAATCCGACTATGTTAACTAAAATTTAAATTATTATATAACTCTTCTTTGTATCAATTTTAAAAAGCAAGCTAAGTTACCATTAAACTCTCGCATATTTCAAACTTAAGTCAATACTGAATACCATTATACTTAATCTCCTCTAAAATACCACCTCAATTCACCTGCAAAAAACTAACCACCAAATGACATCAACCGCTTACTTTAGTTGTACCTCATTAATTTTCATCTCCCGCACATAATTTATCCTCGAACGCTCCCATACTTGATAAGGGACTTCCTCTACACTTTTTATTAAATCTGAACCAAGTCGCTGGAGTGTCGACAACTGATAGCGCCTGTTTATTTATAAAACAACGCTTTTTCCGCTCACTTATACCATTTTTTTCTGCCATTCCATTGTACTGTGTGCGTCGGATTTTATTACACGCCTAAAGTTTATTTTAATTTAATTTAAACTCGGATTCCTTCAGATTTAATGTCATTCACAAATGCTTATTAGCTACAAGTGGTTTTTCAAGGTTTTTATTTATGAGATAATGTACTGAGGACTTGCTCGGATTCTGTTTAAATGTTTTACTCCTTGGCTAAGAAAGGTTATTGTTAAGAATTACTTTATTTTTACTGTAGAAAAAGAGAGAGAGAGATTTTAAATTGTTAAGATTATTTTATAGCTTTTTTGTAAGCAACTACCGTGTAGTTAGAGATAACTTAGTGTCAAGATATTCCGTCCTCCATTTTCCGCTTTAATTAGAGACACTACGTATTGATAGGCGGAACTTAACGCCCCCCTTTGTCTTACTGGAATGGAAAAACGAAAATAAGTAATTTAAGTAAGCGAAGGGAGTGTCTTAACACTAGGTTCTCTGGTTCCCTCTGCCTACCCTGCTATGTGCGGGATACAGCGTGAAGCTAAAAAAATGTAACTTAGCTTCACGCAAAAACGACAAAGTAAAAAAACGAAAATAATTGATATATAATCATTCCCTGAGCTTTAATTAAACTCATAAACAATCGCGTTCATATTCTAATGATTTTGAAATTTATTTTTAATATAAATAATTATTTTATGACGTCTGTCGTGGCGCAGAGGCATAAGCGTGTGACTAAACACGACAGCTTCTGGATTCGATTCCTACTCCAGGAAATGTAAAAGTTTAGTATTTTAATTTCCTGGTTTTGGTACAAGGCAAAGCGCAGCGTTGATTCCTGCCACTCAACACGCAATGCCTTCGGCGGAAAGTGTGGAACGGAGTGTCTTAACATTAGGTTCTTAAGTTCCCTCTGCCTACCCTGCTATATGCGGGATACAGCGTGAAGCTATAAAAATATATATAATTATATACGAATTTAAATTAAATTTTTATCCAATCTGTAACCCATTAGAACTGGCCATTACTCCTATAATGTAAGTGAGCGGCCAAACGAAGATTCGAGGGCTCTCTTCTTGTTATTCTATGCAAATGACCGCCACTGAAAGTGTAAAGGTGTGTTTATAAAGTTGGGGTAGCTTTAACGTGGCTTTGATTGTTCGTATCTGATTTTGAATTTTAGGAGAGAGTGTAGTGATTCTCTTTTTGTTATTATTTTATGTATATATTAATATTAGGAGGAAAATTTTTGAAGCCATTTTTACATAAAATTGGAAAGTAAATGTTGAATATATCAACATTTTTCTTAATAATATATTAATGCACAAGCGTGCGACTGTAAACGCGACAGGTTGTGGGTTCGAATCCCACTCCAGGAAATGTGAGTCTTTTCATTTCGTGGGTTTGGTAACAAGGCAAAGTGCGGCGTTGAGTTCCGCCACTCAGCACGCAATGCCTCAATAATTCAGCGGAAAGTGGGGAAGAGAATTGTTGTAAGTACGTAAGAGAACGGAGTGTCTTAACACTAGGTTCTCTGGTTCCCTCTGCCTACCCTGCTATATACGGGATACAGCGCGAAGTTAAAAAAATGACGACGAGTACGACGAGTTACGAGTTAACTGAGTTACTGTTAATAATAAATATATATAGTAATATATATATATATATATATATAAAATAACACACATAATCCTTAATAATTCCTAAATAAAATACACGTAGCGGAGAACGGAGTATTTTGACACAAGATTCTCTTTGCTTATCCTGTTATGGAAGAAACTGCTGCTTATAGACTTTATGCTTATAGTTGCTATCTTTAATAAAAATATACTTAAAGATTTTAATATAATTTAATATAGCACACATTTTGTGAATGCACCTTTTTACCAATTCGGAGATGCAACTTTTTATACAAACAAACTTAAGTTATTCAAGTGCGCCTTTGCATAGAAACTTGTACAGAAACGGTTAAATGCAGACGTTAGGTACGCTATTTCCACGGACCCGCCCACCTGAATTTATATTTTTACCCGGCAAAGTTAAAAAGTAACCCTATACGTTCACAATAGTAAGGCAATACCACCCCTATTCTTTGTGTAGTAATATTACTTTTAAGTGTAACCGTAGATTCAGATGTGCTGAATGAAAGTCGACAATTAAAGTTTTCATTTCGCTGGCACTGCGACCAATTTCCTTAATCCAGTGGAAGCAAAATTGCGGAGATGATCGCACGAGTGTTTTGGTTTTGTATTTTATTATTCCTGAGGCACTCAGATTTGTCAATTTAAAATTAAGTAGAGTTTTACGCTTTATTCCGTACAATAGTCAAAGAGAATCTAGTGTTAAGACACTCTGTTCTATGCTTTTAATCCGAATAAGAAACATTGTAGGTTGCGACGGAAGTCAACGCAGCGTTTCGTCTTAGCAGAACGAAAAAACGAATATACTTTAAATATATTTATTATCATTTTAATGATCATGTTTTAATAAAACAATTATTCTCTTTCTTTTCTTTCTAGACGATTATTGTAGACAAAATAACTAAAGAACTGGCATTGCCTTATTTTCGAACTCTTACTATATTTTTTTCAATAGTATATATGTATTTTACTTACATTTAAATTTTTTTACATCACAGCAGATTGATTTCAAGCCGTTCTTCAACATCTCACAGTGAAAACTTTCATCTATTTTTATTTTGCTGGGCGCACCCCGCGTTATTTGGACAAAGTTGTTCGATAGGCAAAGTTCCTATGTAAAGTTAGTTCGACAATGTATAAACTTACCTCAAAGTGTCTCTGGCAGACCGCCAATGGCTTCATCCAATGCTTCATCCACCTTCAGTAAATCAGCTCGACAAACAAACAAGGGGTGATTAAACCTCACCAATTTTTAGGTCCTCCCTGCCTCCTTTTCGCACCCTGTTTTTTTGTCGCCGTAACGAACCATTTGACAAACATTTCCTTTTCCCATTTCCTTGAGACTATTTCTTTAGTAATAAAGTGGGCTATTAAAGTAGGCCTACGTCGTAAACAATTAAGATAGGAAAGAAATTTGTTCGTGTTTTCTTCTTCGGCCAAAATTGAGTTGGTAGACTAATCTTCGATGTAATTAACTTTGTACTAATAGTCTTAAATATAGTAGCTTGTGTATTTATTATTTTTTATGTCTTTCTTGCCAAATTTAGGAGTGTTAATATTGTAATTATATAAACAGTCTAGACAATAGGGCATGGAAGAAACAGATTTTTTTCACTTCACGCTGTATCAGGGTAGGCAGAGAGAGGGATCCTAGTGTTAAGAAACTCCGTTTTCTTTCAATATTTCCGTTCCCCATTTTCCACCGAAGAGAGACATTGCGCGCTGAGTGGGGAACTTAACGCCGCGCCCTTGTTACTAGAGCTAGGAAATGAAAATACTATATATTATATAATATTTTCATTTCCTGGAGTGGGAATTGAACCCAGAAACAGATAATGTACTATTCTTTGTTTGTTCTTTATTCTAACGAAAAATTTAATAATTAAATAACGTACATATATTTAAAAACTAATTTGCAATCTCAATAAAAAAATCACTAATGATACTTTTCACTTAAACACAAAAAGAAGCAAACTTTTACAAAACATTGTACAATATCGCAAAAGCCAAGTATCTAAATGAAAAAAAATCAGAACTCATAAAATAAAGCTAAGGAAGAAGTCCGGGACTCGTATTGTCTTGGGACTCGCATGAATTTAATCAGCATGAACAAGGTGTAGAATAAAACATTCCTTGGGAAACAAAGTGGATTGAGCCGGACTTACGGACGATTTTTGTTGAAATGCGGTGGTCGTGTAAATGTTGGTTTGGATTCACTCTTAGAATACGAGTTGTTGTAGAAATCAATGCCGTGGTTTCACTTTGTTACGTTTATAAGATGTTTAGTTAAGTGTTTGGAATTTTGATTTTGTGTGCTATTTAAGTCTATTTTTTTATAATTTAAGGGCATGTTTGCGCAGTGGAACAATGTCTAACTCTAAATGTGATTGGTTTTGGGTTCGATTCTCATTCGGGGAAATTATTTTCAATATATGGCGTTGAGTTCCGCCACTTAGCACGCAATGCCTCAAAATGGGCGGAAAGTGGAGAACGGAGTGCCTTAACACTAGGTTCTCAGGTTCCCTGTGCCTACCCAGTTATGCGCTTTATTTCAATTACTTACTAAAATAAATATTTTTTTTACAATTAATATCAAACTAATTTCAAGATCTAAGTGTTCCGTACACGAAAGCGCAACACCAAGTAAAGTCACATAACGTACACTCACAGCAAAAATATCGAAAAGCTTAATGAAATTTTAATATCACGTCCACATTCGCATTTCCAATTTATGAAACGTATTTTTCGTATCGCTTCAACGATATTACACAATACAACAATCAAATGTAATCGACGTACCGTCCCAGGTTAATGTGACACCGGTAAAGAATATAAAGCGTGTATTATGAAAAAAATAAGCTTAAAAATGTAGATTTATGCGAGAAAATTCAAGGCACATTTAAAATTGGCTAAACGTTGTTGATCCAACAGAATATTGATCTAACGAGTGAATAATTACAAAATGATAGCTATTACGAATGCAAAAATGTGCCTCTGATTAGGGTTGCCATGTTAGGACATGTTTGGGTTTTTTAGGTTATTTCCGATGTTTTGTTTATTGATCAAAAGCGGCAAACGAACAGTAAGACCATCTGATGGTAAGCGGTTATCTTCACCCATAGAAGAACCAGAGGAGTTGTAAATACGTTGCCGGCCTAGAGTGTCAGGTGGAAGGGGAGGTGACAATGTAGTGATTTTGGCACATTCTGGGGAAAGGATGGGTGGGAATAGGGAAAACTTGGCTTACATGTTATCGAACTGGAAAATGTTAGATTTTTGGCGGTTTATATTTGACTTAATAGTGGTCGCCAACCAGTCGGTAGATGAACCTTCTACTACCTAATTACTGGGATACCCGCCTCTATGAGTCTATGGGACCCTGTACCCAGCGGCGGAGGGAAATTGTATTCTAACACCGTCCCCTCAAAAGGGAAATGTCTAAAAATTTATATGTCCGGCTTGTCCGAGTTTTGTTAGTGCGATATGGTGCAAACAGCGCAAGCTACGCAAGGCGCAACAAGGTCGAGATGCGGGGAATAGGGCAGTCTTAGTTTATATTGGGATGCCAGGCACAAAGTATGATAAAAACAGTTCTTTTGTAAGTTATTATATATATAAGCTATATTCAAAATTACGTATGTACATTGAGCTTTTACTGCAAAATGTCTGGCCTTATACAGTGCTTTCAAAAATCAGGCTCTTTTATTTCAAATTAGGTATTTGCAGGATGGCAACCCTACCCCTGACGCATATATAATGCCCATGCTTCAATGGTTCTAGCGCGACAGTATGGACTATCGATTGTTTTGATGGGATGAAAGGTGGGATATAAATAAATGGTTTCCATTTAAAAGAAACCTTTAAATTTGGTGAGGGCGGTAAGAACACTTTGACTACCGTGCTATATGAGCAAAGATAAAAATATGGGAATGCCATATAAGTATAGGCGTAAAGTTTAACCTATGCTACATACGTGAAGACTTAGCCGTTAGACAATTATATGAGATTTTTTTATATCTATTTTGTATTATTTGATGAATTGTGAAATGTCTATTTTTCTAATACCTAAGATAATTTTATAGACTTTAACGTAATGCAGTACAGCACCTGACTGTGAACGCCAATGGTTGTAGGTTTGATTCCCATTCTGAGGAGTGATTATATTTAAATTATTTTCATTTGTACCCTGATAAGGCAAGACACGGCGTTGAGTTCCGTCAAAATGCCATGTCTCTTTGACTATCCTTTATAAAAAAAAATAATAATCAAGTTATTTAAAAAATATTCTAATGAATGCTCACCCCATAAAGGAGGAAGCGTTACATATTAACATATTATAACTATAGTATAAGTATATATCCACGTTCTTAAGCCCAGACCTAACACTGTAATGACTGGACAAACAGACATCTGCATACAGAGCACTCCCGACCTCACTGACTCACTTTGTTGGCACGAAAAATGGGGTAGAATTAATTTTGCTCCTTTGTTCCTTTTTGTGGGGTAATAGATTCAAATGGTTATACAAATATTTACATATATGTATATAATTTTAAGCGTTATAATTTTTAATGTATTTGAAATACTGTATAGTTACATTCGCATTATTCCGTTTAGTAGAGTACAGTGATATTAATGCCAAGATATTTAGTTTTCCATTTTCTGCCTAAGCTTGAGATATCACGTGTAGAGTGGCGGAACTCAACGCCGCCCTATGTTTGCCAGAACCATTGAAAATAAATTAATTGTAATCATTTCTCTGAGTCGGGATTGAAGGAACACACGCTATAACGGCCTTAATAAATACAATTTGAATATTTAAAATTAACAGGGAATTTTTGGTTTTTACAAGTTTTAGACATTTCTAACCGATTTCAAAAAAGGTGGTTATCAATTCAACTGTGTGTTTTTTTTATTTGTTACCGTATAACTTTTTACTTGGTGGACCAGTTTGACGAGTAGTTTTTAAGTTATTCGTAATAATTTTATTTTTAGTGTACTTTATTTGAAGTCCTTTTTCTTTTTGTGTATCTTAACTATAAATGAAATTATTTTAATTTTGAAACGGATTAATCACATATATTTTAGTATTCGAGTGTATATTTCAGAAAAAGTAATCACGGACTATAGCAAATTGTTCGAAATATCAGATTTTCTAAAATATCTCTTCAAATATCGGAATATACACAATTAATCCGGTTAAAATGTTTTATTAAAAATCTTCTGGCTAAATATTCCACCAACTGGGAACCGAACCCACAACCCACAACAGCCACTGCCTGTAATAAAATGATTGAGTAACATTAAAAAAATCGGATTTTCAAAAATATCTCTTTCAATATCGAGATATACGCAATAAATCCAGTTAAAATAGTTTCATTTACAATTTTCCGCCTAAATATAATAATTCTACTAAGCAGGAATCGAATCTACAACTTTCATCAACGCCTCTGGCTTTAATAATATGATTGAGTAACGTAAATAAAAGCTACGTAAGGGGTGAGTGTTTACACAAGCAAATCATTATGTACGGGGTGCGGGGTTAGAGTGTATAAGCGCAATAATTAAGAGATTCCTCTGTGAAGCAACAGAAAACAAAGCGGCTGAACACAAACATTCAACAATAATTTAATTAAAACTGCGACGTTTCCGCGTTATATATGCATTTAGCTTTATATTGGTAGGAAATAGTAACTATTATAGATTGACTTTAAAAAACAATTTTTACGCTATATAGCAGGGTAGGCAGAGGGAACCTGAGAACCTAGTGTTAAGACACTACGTTCTCTTACAACAATTCCGTTCCACACTTTCCGCCGAATCGAAGCATTGCGTGTTGAGTCGCGGAATTCAACGCCGCGCTTTGCCTTGTTACCAAACCCAGGAAAATAATAACATTTCCTGGAGAGGGAATCGAACCCACAACCTGTCGCGTTTACAGTCGCACGCTTGTACCTCTGCGCCACAACAGGCTTTAGAAGATCTTTAACCGATTTGAAATACGAGGTTATTATTTCGACTGTATTTTATTTAACTTTTTATTGGGTGAACCAATTTTGATGATTCTTTTTTTATATGATAGCTAGTGCTTCTGATATGGTATCGTTTAATTTTAATTAAGATTTGACAAGTAGTTTTTGAGTTATTCGTAATAAATTGACTTTTTATTGCATTTAATTTGAAGTATGTTTTCTTATTTTGACGCTTTATTAGAGATAAAGTGTGGTAAAGATAAGTAAGGGTTAATAAAACGAGTTATTTTTTATAATTTGTGATAGTATAACAATACTCAAATAATTGTAAAATACATGTATGGAAAAGAGAAAATGTTAAAAGAGAACGGAGTGTCTCAACACTAGGTCCTCTGCTTCCCACTGTCCACCAAATAATATAAAAAATCAGCAAGTAGCACTTAAGCCTATCTAAATTTAATCAAAGTAACCATTTTTTCTATAAATTTATGCATCCACGTGTTTGCTTGCCTAATTATTACCTGCACGTTGCAAGGGGAGTTGATTTATGCCGAGCTACAGAGATAATTTTATGCGAGGAGCGAGGAGCAGACCCGCCATTCAACGAAACCGGAGGCTAATTACCCTTTGTTATTTTATGTTAATAAATTTCATCCCGATTACTGGAGAACATTTAGTCGGCTTGCTCTTGTTTTATATTTCGACAAGATTTTACTTTAAACGCCTGTTTTAGATATCGAATTAGCGTTCTTCTTATTGTGTTAATATTATTTATGCGAAAGTTTGGAATGGATGGATGTTTGTTAGTCTTTTCCGCAAAAACTGCTAAACAGATCTAGTTGAAACTTTATAGTAATATAGCGAGAATATCAGAATAACGCCTGTCGTGGCGCAGAGGCACAAAGCGTGCGACTGTAAACGCGACAGGTTGTGGGTTCGATTCTCACTCCAAGAAATGAAATTTTTCATTTCCTGGGTTTGGTAACAAGGCAAAGCGCGGCGTTGAGTTCCGCCACTCAGCACGCAATGCCTAAACTCGTTGGAAAGTGAGGAATGGAGTGTCTTAACACTAGATTTCCTCTGCCTACCCTGCTATATGCGGGATACAGCGTGAAGTTATGTATGTATATCAGAATAACACATCGGATATAATTGATAAAGATTTAGCTATTATGCTTAATCCTCATCCTGACTAAACCTAGCGTCAAGACACTTCGTTCTCCGTTCTCTACTTTCCCTTCGAATTAGTCTTCCGAATTCCGCTGATTATCATTGCCTGCTGAGTAGTGGAACTTAACGCCGCGTTTCAATTATATAGTGTAACTCGGCCATAATATCTACATATAATTACGTGAAGCAAAAACTTTGGGTCCGTTTTTAAGAAAATTACGCGGACACAGGAGCATGAAACTTGGCACACTTATAGTTTATATAGATAAGAAGAGCAGAATGCTAATATTTTTTTTAATAATGCATAAAAAGTATATTAAATTAACAAAATAAATAATACACACACTACCATGATTTGACATCTATGTTTATATAGTGACATTGCTAAAATCAACGCGTTGTTAACGCGTAAACTGAGACACTAGTTATATAAGTAAGTCTATAGGTAACTTTAGATAGGTCTAATTTGTTCGTTCGTTCGGTATCGAGATAATTTGATTTGGATGTAACAGTTACGAACAAAGGCGGTGTTAGAAAATTGAAAATAAGCAGGAAAATTTATTTTTAAAATTTTATAGATCGACTTATTTTTTGACACATCCAAATATTCTATAACCCAGTGAGGATATTATATATGTATTGTATTTTTTTTACATAGTTCGTCTTTTTAAATTGAGTTCTTTATACCACTACGAAGGTAGACGTAGTTTTTATCAGATAATTCAATTAACATAAATATTTAATTATTTTTCTTTTTAATAGGCTTAGAAGTAGATATAATTATCTATAGATATATAATTCCTAAGAGAGTCTAAAATGTTTTACGAAAATTATACTTTAGTTAGATAAAAAGGTTACCTTTTATCTAACTAAATTATAATTTTGGTGATACAGTTATTTATAATATTCATTATTTATATATAAAGAAGCGCTGAGGGAAATAAATGGCCATCGTCGGGTAAAAAGTTTGGAACGTGGAAGATATAATCGCTATAGTAGGAGAGTTTTTAGTTACAATCTGTACTGAAAATTTTCTAAAATTGAAGCCATCGTGACAGCGTCTGACTGTATATGCGTTTATGGGTTCGATTCCCACTCTATATATTACATAAACTAATTTCATTTCTCCGTTGTAGTAAGACAAAGCGTGGCGTTGAATTCCGCTATTTAATACGCAATACTTACACGAATTAGGACTGAACCGAGCCGAACGGAATTACCTACACAAATATACTTAAATTTATTTTTATAAGAGATGTTATTTTTTTTCTTTTCCTCGGCCTGGTAACAAGGACAAGCGCGGCGTTGAGTTCCGCCACTTAGCACGCAATGCTTCAATTCGGCGGGAAACGGGGAACGAAGTGTCTCAACACTTGATTCTCAGGATCTCGCTACCTATCCTGCTATGAGCAGGATACAGCGTGAAGCTAAAAAATAATATATATATTCAAATATACCCTTTTTTCGATTACCTAGTTCCACTAGCTAGTTGACTTATTTTTCTTTATCGATTGTCAGCATCAGTGGATCCGCTCGGCATGAGATGCCCACATAGATATGTAAATGTTTTCAATAAGGGGCGAGGTACGACTTGTGACATACGGATATACGGCGTGAATATTCGTTATATTGTATAAATTGTAGGCTACGGCTGCGCTCTGCCATCTTGCGAATAACGAATAATATAGTGTTTTGAGAATGGAGTAAGGAAATTATTATGGGATTCGCTTCTTATGCGGGAATCAGTTTATGTTATTTATCAAATTTCACGTTTTCATGCTGTTTTTTGGAGGGAACATAGTGTTAAGACACTCCGTTCGCAGTTTTTCGTCCGGATTAAAAATATTACGGCGTTGAATTCCGCCACTCAACACGCAATGCCTCAATCTGGCGGAAAGTGGGGAACGGAATTGTTGTAAAAGAACGGAGTGTCTTAACACTAGGTTCTCGGGTTCCATCTTCAAAAAAAATATTGCGTGTTAGGTGGAGAGATTGATTTTTCTCTTAATCTATATATTTACAAGTAAAAACAGAGACCTCAACTAGTGATAGAATATCAGTTTAAATCAATAAATACGAATAAACAATTTTCAAAAACAAATATGTATGTAAAAAAGTATGAATGTAATTAACAGTATTTCAGCTTTACGCTTTTTCCCGCTTAGCAAAGTCAGAGTACACCAAGTGCCAAGACACTCCGTTCTTCAATTTCCATCCGCTATTGAGACAGTGCGTGCGTAAAATGGCGGGACTCAACGCCGCGCTTTGTCTTATCAACGACATTCGCTCAAGTAGGGATATACCAACACCATTTAGGTGTAACTCAACGCTGCGCTTTGCCTTACCGAAAATATGTGAGACATAGTATTAAGCGCGGCGTTGAGTTCCGCCACTCAGCACGCAATGCCTCAATTTGGCGGAAAGTGGGGAACGGAGTGTCTTAACACTAGGTTCCCTCTGACTACCCTGCTATATGCGGGATACAGCGTGAAGCTATGTATGTATCTAGTATTCCTAAATTGTTTCATATATACTTAACATATAATATATATTAAACAATAAACACCAACAAACATAAAAATAAAATAATTTCAAAATGAGAAATAACAGCAACATTTTAGTTTAACACCGCATTTAATTTTAAAGTGAAATAAATGTTAGAACAGGTTGCTAACTCGTATGTTTATAATAATAGCCGCGCCATGCCTCCACCATGTGTTACCGTTAACTACGAGCGGAGCACGAGTGAGACTTAGCTAGCAATTGCTTGATCTAAATTATTAATTATTTTTAAATGCTGCGTTTAACTCCGTTGTCCGGTTTTGTTATCTTTCGCCATTCTAATTGTTGTAGTTGTAATTATTCTTTTTATGGCGGATTGGTAAATGTTTAATGTTATGTAGTTTTAGTAGTTATTACATTATTTGTACTATACGTATTAAACGTCTGTCGTTGCGCAGAGGCACAAGCGTTCGACTGTAAACGCGACATATTGTGGGTTTGATTTTCACTCCAGGAAATGGAATTTTTCATTTTCCTGGGTTTGGTAACAAGTCATTGAGTTCCGCCACTTAGCACGTTATGTCTCAATTCGGCGGAAAGTGAGGAACGGAGTATCTTAACACTAGGTTTCCTCTCCCTACCCTGCTATATGCGGGATACAGCGTGAAGCTGTGTATGTATGTTAAATATGTATGTTTATTTTTGGTTTTTTTAATGTTTTATGTTATGTAGTTTTGGTAATTATTAGTATAGTATGTGATGATGAATGGATGTTAGTTACTCTTCCACGCAAAATAACTTATCTATAATAATAATAAATCTTTATTTTAGAATAATATGGTTTATACATCAAAATAACATATAGCCTAAAATTTATAAAGATTTTACATAATTTGTCCATACTGTAAGGATAAGTGACTACTTATTTAATACTAGCTGTACCCGGCACGTGTTGCTACGCTAACAACTACAATACATATATATACAAATCTACATAGTCGGTACAGTAATTTTTGAGTTCATCGATGACATACAGACAAACATTCATTTTTATATATATAGATAATATATACAACATAGGATTGTAAATTTAATTTCATATCCTTTCATTTGAGTTTAAAAATAATTTATATATACGCAAATATCTTTTAATATCGTTACCGGAATCTACTGTAAATCTGACAATACTGTATTTAGGAGTTCATTCTCCAATATCAATATCCAGTAAGAATCGCTTTGAGCAAACAGACGGTAGGTTCCATGTTGATCTTGTAAGTTTTGAATGGGTCCAATTTAGGTCAATTTCTTTACGGAAGGCTGTAGACGCATCCCCCGCCCGGATTTGCTGGGATGAACTTTTATTGACATACTATTTGGGGGTCGTCTCGGACGTTATGGATGCGTATCAAACTTGGGTACTTGGATAATATTCGCAAATTAAGGCTAATTTCAAAAAAAATATCGAATATTTTCGTAATAATCAGATCTCGACATATTTTTTTCGTTATAACAACAAAAAATCGTTATTGCTTCTTACCTTCGTCTAGATATAACAGGTTTCCTTCAATATTGCTAAGTAATTTACTATAATATTAAAATAACCCACCACATTCTCTTAAGCATCACCAATTTTATTATATCAAAAATAGTACATGTATAATATAAAATATAAAACCATATTACATAAGGCATAAATTTTGGTACACACGCAAAATCATCCACTTAGCTGGTACGTGTAAACAGATGAGCTCATAAACTACGCATACAAACCCCTCACACTTTATAACGTGATTACAGCACGTACTCTGATTCCTAAACAAATATACAACCTTATCACTGCGTCTTCATTTTAAAATGGCGCCCGTTGTGGGACCTCTTTGCTATCCGCACTGTGGTTACAATTTTTAATTCTAAAATATATTTTTAATTCATAAAGTCATTAGAACAAGTTTAACTATTTGCTTTTTGTTTTTACTTATTTATAGATGAGCAGCAATATTAAGACGTAACATTTAAACTTTTTGCCGGACCTTTTAAACACATAAAAGGAGAAAGTTCGAAATTAGTTGTGCGGAGTTGTCTAAAAATGTTTCTTTGAATACAGAAGTAGTTTATAATTTATAGAAAAGGCTCGCGACTAATTAGCGTCTGTACACATTTCTGGCACTCATATTTTTCTCTGTTTATTTACGTCTTTGTTGATACTCAGTGCGCGTCGTACTCGAGTGACGCCCAACCGGGACCGTTTTAATAAGGGTCGTTTCGCACTGTTTGTACTGATGCTGGAAATCTCTTAATTTCGCGCCCGCCTCGTCCATAAGCTCCGTAAATAGTACTCCGTGCCTTTAACGCTTCAAACAGGGAGATGAAAATTGTGAGACTCTGTGGGTACGTTTGACAAGCTTTTAACGATCTATTCGACATTTTTTCGTTGTAATTCTCCCTTATTTTACTAAAAAGAAAAAAATGTAAGATATTTTTGTAAAATATTTTTTTGGTACTCAATAAAATTCCACATGCCAGCACGTAGCTGCCTTTTGATACTTTTTACATTGTATTGTGTAGTCGGGCAGATTTTAAAGCGTATATTTTATTTGTTCCCGATACTGGTTTGCAGTTTTTGATTAAAACACGTAAAATTCTATTAGAGCTACGTATATTCTAATTTTAATATTCAATAAAGGAAACAGCTGGGGGTCGTATAGTTTATAATTGGTTGTGGGAGGTCATACGTTTATCATTTGATATGGGGTTATAGCGTCTCGTTGATGACTCGGGACGGGCTACGAACGTGTATAGTGCTCGAGGTAACTATTTAATCTGCCCTCGTTAAGGTTATGAAATACTGTGGCTTGTAGGTGATACCCGCCAGTGCCTTGGCAACTGTATAATCAAGTGTACTATGCGAAGAACTTAAACATGGCGGTGAGGTGAGTAACAAATTACTATGACAACGTGAGTCTTCATATTATAATATCTATTTAGTTTTTAATATACTCGCATATATGTATTTACGTCATATTATTTATATAACATATTTTGTATAATAAAGCAAGTATTTGCGTTGCTATATTTACTGCAGCAAATCCATAAAAAGAAGCAAAGTTATAAGAAAATTTCATACTTTTCCACTTTGAAAATTAAAATAGAAAAATATTAAAAATTCCTATAAATTATATAGCTTTTAAAACCAAAAGCGTTACGACCAATCCCCTTAAGTATATAATATTATTTGAAACTTTAAGTGGCATTAAAAGAGCGAACTTATCTTTCGATTCAGATTCGCATTCATGGATAATTGCTGGTACTCGAATAGAATAAACTTTATGAAGTCGAATCTGTTGAATTTACCTGATAAGTGAAAAAAAGATATCTCTTTAAATTTCTTCCAATCTCGAGATCCATCTCGCCTTTCATAGCTGTCAATTTATGTAAAAAACGAAAGTTTTGCAAGGATTACTTTGGCTTTGGAGTTTTAAGAAAATGGAATCCAATTATTCTAGACGTTTCGGACGTTTTAACATTGTCGTAGTTAACTAAATTCTTTTAGACCTAGTAACGGATGAAAAATTAAAATTGTAACACTCTTTCATCTTAATGGAAACAGAAACTCTTTCAGCATTATAATTATATTTTTATTTTTTTGACGACCATCTTGATTAATGACTGGTGATATTTAAAATGAATATTAAATATTTATACGAGTTACACAAAATGACATGAAAATTGGATTTCACATAATGTATTTGCCTTTATATTTCCACTTTGACAGTTGCAATATCCGCTTTTAAGATAATGTCTGTACGTGAATAGACTGTTTCTGCGAACACACATATTTTTCTATATTAACTAGAGGTCCTGTTACGTTAAATACACGTTTCTCTAGCCATGTGTATCCTTTGTATAATAATGTAAATGAAACATGTGGTAGTGCGTGTAGTTTTTATTTTATTTAATATATTAATTTATTTTACTATTTTGGATAACACCTGTCGTGGTGCAGAGGCACAAGCGTGCGACTGTAAATGCGCTAGATTGTGGGTTCGATTCCCACTCCAAGAAATGGAATTTTTTATTTCCTGGGTTTGGTAACAAGGCAAATCGCGGCGTTGAGTTCTAACACTCAACACGCAATGCCTCAATTCGGCGGAAAATGGGACGGAGTGTCTTGAATCTGGTTTCCCTCTGCCTACCCTGCTATATGCGGGATACAGCGTGAAGCTATGTATGTATGTATGTATTTTATCTATTTAATGTATTTCTCATGCATTATCGGAAGAGCGTGAAAATTGGCATACATATAGTGTACATTGAGTAAAAGAGCAAGAAACCAATATTTTTCATATATATATATATATATGAAAAATATTAAATTAATAAAATAAATATAACTCACACTACCTTATGCTTGACATACAATTGTGTATAAAGTGATATACACTAAGTAAACGTGTAGTTTACTAGTCAACGAGGCTACTAGTACTTTAATTTATACACTCCTCTGTTCACATTTTCGTCAAAAGAGGTACCAATCTTTTCCTTCATGTATTAAAATAACGATTTTTTTAGCTTCACGCTGTATCCCGCATATAGCAGTGTAGGCAGAGGGAATCTAGTGTTACGACACTCCATTCTCTTTCAATTTTTTCCGTTCCTCACTTTTCGCCGATTAGAGGCATAGCGTACTGAGTGGCGAAACTCAACGCCGCACTTTGCTTTTTTACCAGACTCAGTAAATGAAAATACTAAATATGATTTAAAATTTTCGTTTCCTGGAGTGGCAATCGAACTTGTTTACAGTCGTCTTTACAGTCGCACGCTAGTGCTTTTGAGCCATGACAGGCGTTTAATATAACTAGTGTCCCCGTTTATGCGTTAATAACGCTTCCTAGTAACGTATGTATATGTCACTTTATATAAACATGGATGTCAAACCATGGTAGTGTGTGTGACATTTATTTTGATTAATTTTATATGTTTTTTATGTATTTTAAAAAGATACTATAATTCTGGACACTTTCGCCATATAAACTATAAGTGTACCTAGTTTCATGCTCCTCTGTTGACGTAATCCTAAAAAGGGGTCCAAAGTTTTTGCTTCTCATATTAATATATAGATGATATTCCCCCATAGCTTTTATAAGCACTATTACAAAATTAAATTTAACATAAAACAGATGAATTTAATTTCACAATCCACAGATAATGAAGCCCAGTCGTTTCCACAGAGTATATCAATCTGCTTGGCAGTGGAGTTCGCTATAAGCAAATTAATTGATTGCGGTCGATCACAATTTACTGCTTTGTCTGGGTTAAGGGGTTGGATGAGTTTGTCAATCTGGTAATAAATGGCAAAGGTCGGAACTCTGGAGGCCAGCCAACTATGCGCCAAGAACGACGACTCGGCGCCATAATTAGTATACCTGTCATAAACACAAGTAGGAAATGTTGTTGTTATTTTATCTTCTTACGAAACTATATTTGTATGTATGTTTACCTGTATTTTGTTGAGTTATTAATATTATTTATTAGTGCTATTATGTTTAAATTTTTTTATTTATAATTTTTGATGCAAAAGTTTTGTGTATCTTTTAAACGACATTACGTGGACGGAGCAGTATGAAATTTAGTACAGTTATAGTTTATATCGAGAAGGAGTGAAAAAAGTATATATTTTTTATACCAATGTAATAGAAATACATTAATTTAATAAAATAAATATTGGTTTTACATACATTTTTGTGTAAATATCAAATATATTACGCGTTGCTAAGGCGTAACCAGAATACCTAAATTTGAACAATCTTAGAGCAAAATTTCTATTCAAAATTAAAGTACTAAGCTAAAATTCGCTGAAAGCGTTCTAATATAGAATTACTTCAGCAGGAAGATATAAATATGAAGCTAACAAAAACGTCATATAAAGTCGAAAGTGTAATTACCGGAAAAAGGTCAGTTTTATTCAAACCTCCGAGCGCCGCAGACACAGGAGTCTAATCTAGTTCCTCATAAAAACGACCCTTACGAAGGCTTGTTATTAAACGAAATAACTTTATAGTTTCCATAAAATATAAGCCCAACAAGCGCTGATATACGTCCCGGTTGATTGTTAAAACATCCCCCGGAGCCTGCTCCCCGGGCATTAGAAATTTTCTCTTAATAACGAAAAAGGCCTTCGAGAGACCAATTATAAAAACAGTAGAATCGTGAGGCCTCTCGTGGCGCGGAGGACAGTAAACGCGACGGGTTATGGTTTCGATTCCCACTTTAGGCTGAAAATATTAAATATGCTTAATAATTAATATTTACTATTTTTATTTCTTCGCTCTCCTAACAAGGCAAGGGGCGGCGTTGAGTTCCGCCACTTATCACGTAATGACTCAATTCAGTGGAAAGTTCGCTCTGGTAACAAGACAAAGCTCGGCGCTAAATCCCGCCACTCAACCCGCAATGCCTCAATTCGGTGGAAAGTTCGCTCTGGTAACAAGGCAAAGCGCGGCGTTGAGTTTTGCCACGCAGCACGCAGTGCCTCAATTCGGCTGAATGTGAGGAACGGAAATCTTAAGAGAACGGAGTGTCTTAACACTAAGTTCTCGGATTCTTTCTGCCTACCCTGCTACGTGCGGGATAAAAAGGGAAGTTAAAAAAAGAAAAATATTCGTAGAACGGCACTGTCGTTTTTTAAAGTGGATAGGAAGAGATTCTGCAGATTCTTCGTGGTCAGCATTTAGATATCTGCTTAATATTGCGTTCTGTTGTATAAAATTAGTATAAAACTAATTAGGGTTAAGACTTTAGTGGTACTGACCGTGTTTTTTCTAATTAAAAATATATATTTGAAATAATTCTGTATTTTCATGATATTTTTTCATAATGTAGTATCTTCATTTCTTGGGTTTGGTAACAAGGCAAAGCGCTGCGTTGAGTTCCGCCACTCATCACGCAATGCCTCAATTCGGCGGAAAGTGGGGAACGGAATTGTTGAAAGAGAATGGAGTGTCTTAACATTAGGTTCTCTAGTTCCCTCTGCCTACCCTGCTATATGCGGGATACAGCGTGAATTTAAAAAAAAAATCTGTGTGGTTGATATTATATAATTTATTCAAGTTTTTTTTATGGTAATGTATGTGAAGTAATATTTTTCATATAAACATGTTTCAATTATTAGAATATATATTTGAAATGTTTCTAAAATTGATAATGACTATTTAAATGACACGACATTGACGCTTAAGTTATCATCTATATATAAATACGTGAAACAAAAATTTTGGATCCCTTTTTATGAAAATACGCGGACAGAGGAGCATGAAATTTGGCACACTTATAGTTTATATAGCGAAGGAGTGCACAATGACTGAGAATGATATATTTTTAAAATAATGCATAAAAATATATTAAATGAATAAAATAAATGTTACTCACACTACTATGGTTTGACATGTATGTTTATATAAAGTGACATATATACTGATAGACAACGCGTTGTTAACGCGTCAATGGGAACTCTTTCCTTGTGAAAGAAATAGCGTGATGAGTGAAATAGCGTGTGACTGTAGACGCGAAAGGTTGCGGATTCGATTTCCTTCAAACTAATGTTCATATATAAATTATTTTTATTATTCCCTGCACTTTTGTAAGATAAAGCGCGGTGTTAAGTTGCGTCACTAAATAGGCAATATCTTAAACTTTTATGGAAAGTGGAACTCAACAATGATTGAGTGTCTTGTCACTAGGCTGAGTGTTTTCTCACTAAATACTATTTGATTAAAGTCCAAAAGAAATAACAAAAACAAACGGAACCTCTCATTAATTTACTAAAACGTAGAAACGTTATAGAAAGAGGCTTTAACATTAATACTGTAACTATAGCAAATTTTATCAGTAAAGCACCAAGGTAACGGGAACAGAATTCGGCCACCCGATAATTCCTTTACCGGCGTCGACACAAAGCGTCGCCCTTCGGATTTGGTACTTCCCTTAATGACGTTTTTGTCTGCCCTCCTCTTCTATTTTGCCAAAATATTGATTCTCGAAGCCCGAATATATTGTTCATTAATATTTGATCAATGTGAACCCGATGAGATTATTAAATGTAATTCAATGATTTTCTTTAGAAATATAGGTATGTGTATGTCGTGTACTTCGTGTTTCGGCACAAATTAAGTTATTAGATTTTATGTTGTTGGTTTTTTTTTGTGTGGGAGTTTTTAGTGGTTTTGTGAAGTGGTGAGAATGAATTAGTATGCCATTCTATTCTTTATTTTAAGCTTATTTTTTCGCATTTCGCATATAGCAGGGTAGGCAGAGGGAACCAGAGAACCTAGTGTTAAGACACTCCATTCTCTTTCAACAATTCCGTTCCTCACTCTTCGCCGAATTGAGGCATTGCGTCTTGAGTGGCGGAACTCAACGCCGCGCTTTGCCTTGTTACCAAACCCAAGAAATGAAAATACTAAATTTTACAATTCCTGGAGTGGGAATCGAACCCACAACCTGTCGCGCTTACAGTCGCACGCTTGTGTCTCTGCACCACGACAGGCTTACGCTTATTTTTAGGTACATTTCGCTCTACACCGAAGAAATTAACTCCACGCTTTACCTGACCAGATCAATTATAATATACTAAAGCTCCTTGCATACGTAGTGGCTTTGTTCTTCACTTTTCGTCTAAATTTGAGACATGCGTGTCTTGTGGCGGAACTCAACGCCGCGCCGTGTATTACCATAGCGGACAAATGAAAATTATTTTATTGCTTAAATTTTTCCGAATGGGAGTTGAATTTGTAAGCATTGTTAAGTCAATTACAGCCAAACTGCACCACAATGATCAAAATAGCATCTACATATAAAATACTAGGCACTCATCGTTATATTATGGCCAAATTACGTAGACTCTTTAAAATTCTATAGTATTCTGATGTACAAGTTATATTACTCGAAAGTTTCATCTAAATCTGTTCATAGTGTGCGTGCTTAGTAACAAATACCCTCTTAAGCCTTCGTATTTACAATATTAGTAGGATTATAAAAAAAAAAATCTTCCTCCTTTTAATAATAGAAATAAATACTAAATTCATGTCGTTAACTTAACATTAACGCCTGTCATGGCGTAGAGGCACCAGCGTGCGACTGTAAACGCGACAGGTTGTGGGTTCGATTCCCACTCCAGGAAATTGAATTTTTCATTTTCTGGGTTTGCTAACAAGGCAAAGCGCGGTGTTGAGTTCCGCCACTCAGCACGCAATGTCTCAATTCAGCGGAATATGGGGAACGGAGTGTCTTAATACTAGGTTCGCTCTGTCTACCTTGCTATATGCGGGATACAGCGTGAAGCTATGTATGTTTGTATGTAACTTTACAATATACATATGTTATACTAATAATATTTAAAAGAACAAAGGAAGAATATTTCACAAGCACTGTCATAATAATCTTACCAAGCAAAGTGGCTTCTTTCGATTATATGCGGCGGAGTTACGTAGCTTTTGCGGAATTAATACCGAGTTGGCTCGGACAAGGAAAAAGAGAAAAATATGAACTAAGTAGAATATTATATGATGTAGGATTAACGAAGTTAATAGCTTATTGATTTATAACTAATCGTAAATATCTGATATCTTTATTTCTTTATGTTTCTATGTAACGTTCATTGTATGTGTAATTAAATGTAGTATTTATTATTTACTAGTGTCCCTGTGGACGCGTTAACAACGCGTTGCTTACCAACGCATATGTCACTTTATATAAACATGGATGTCAAACCATGGTAGTATGTGTAACATTTATTTTATTAATTTTATATATTTTTATGCATACATACATACATAGCTTCACGCTGTATCCCGCATATAGCAGGGTAGGTAGAGGGTGATAGGTTGTGGGTTCGATCCTTACTAGGTAAAAGATTATTTTCCACATCGCAACTACACTTAGGTAAGATAAAACGCGAATTTTCGCCTCTCAACAAACAATGTGTACTATGTAATTGCAACAAGTGGAGAACGGAATGTTGAGTTAACGTTTAAAATGCGTCATAAATAACTCTTGGACCCTTTTTTAATTATTTTATGGACGTATATTAAAATATGAACTGTCAAGCTTTAAAAAAAGTAGAAAAAAAACGAAAATCATCAAAACATAAAAAAAATCCGGTGTAAACATTGGAATTTTCGGTAAAAGTCAAAAGTTCCGCAGTAGTCTACATTGAGTACAGCACTGTACATGGAAACAACCGCTAATTAAAACTTAAGCGGCTGCCCCGGACAGTCAATTTTAGTACTTTTTGCTCACTCTACCCCAAACCGTGTTCGTGTCCGTACGTAACAATGGCATGACATAGTTACTTCTATGATATACATATGTATGTCTGAATTAACTTATGGAAACTGCATTACTTTTTATACTATTTACAGCAAAAGAAGTATCTTTACGATAAATGTTATTCTGTTCACATTTATTATCGTAAAGATACTTATTATAGCTTATAAGAGGAGAAAATTTAGACACTACGTTCTAATTTCGACTTCCTTAGCGTGGACTATGAAAACTAATGTCTCAATTTCATAGGAATTTCGAGAGGCTACATGCCAAATTTTAGTTTTCTAAGGCGAGTAGTTTCGCCTGCACGTTGTATGCCAGTCACTTAGTATCGTAAGCGTTTTATATATATTATAATATATACTTTCTTCCATATTTTTAATATTTTCATATACTATACTTCTATGATTTGCTATGAATCACGTAGAGAATTTAGTCACTTCATTATACGCTTTGTATCGATTTTGTGGCTATTTTTGTGTGTTTTGTCAGTTTGGCTTCTCTGAGCCTTGCCATATATTATTTATTTTTTCTACATTCATCAAAAGTTTACGGGCCATCGGGATGTAGTAGGACAGCGTCTGACTTTAAATGCGATTGGTTATGGGTTCAATTCTTATCTTAATAAGAATAACCCTTAGAATAATCCTTAGATTATGTTTATGTTGAAAACTATTTTCATTTAACCGCTCTGGTAAGATATACATACGTACATATATAACTTCACGCTGTATCTCGCATATAGCAGGGTAGGCAGAGGGAACCTCGTGTTAAGACACTCCGTTTCCCACTTTCCGCCGAATTGAGGCATTGCGTGCTCAGTGGCGGAACTCAACGCCGCGCTTTGCCTTGTTACCAAACCCAGGAATTGAAAAATTCCGTTTCCCGCAAGAAGCCTGAACCATAAAAAATGAATTTGACAATAATTGAATACAAAACGTAGCAATAAATAATTCTCACAAATATATCTGAACGAATCTGTGTAAGCATTACGTGGCTCCATTAGAAGCATTTGTCGTCAGCTAACTAGAACTATTAACGTGACATATGCGGTATAAAGCAAGATACAAACAACTTTGAATGCTCTAAGCACTGTATAAACCCTACTTTAACTGTGCTTTAGTTTGGTGATTTGTCGTTTTGTTTCCTACTTCATCACTTTGGTAGTAATGTATAAGTAAGGCCAATAAGTTTAGAATCCTCAATCCTACGGAAAGTGGGGATCGGAATTGTTGAAAGTGAACGGAGTGTCTTAACACTAGGCCTCTGCCTCTCGCAGAGGCGCGGGTTTGAGTCTCGCTGCGTGCAAATTTTTATACGTTTTCTAAAAATGTTTTTTTTTTTGTTTCCGAATTGTGTGATTAATACTTTAAAATTATTAAAAAAAATCTCTGTGATAATATATTTTCTATTATTTTTAGTCAATAAATTGCTTGTACTGTATTCGAACTGTATAGTGCGTGAGAGATACGTGGGGCGCAAAATAATAGAGTAGATTTCAAATATATTTTGTCATAGAACAAAATATATAAAACGATATCTACTTTACTATGTTTCCTGTTATTCTAGTAGATAAGAGTTATTTGCTTTATTTAAATTATTTATAATTTACTAGTTGTAGTCCGCCACTATGTTTGCTTGAACTATAAAACATCAAATATCGTTTTTTCCAAATTCCATAAGAATTTTGGAAAATCCTTTCTTGTTATTCCCCTACACTCCCTTAGGACTCTGCAATGCAAAAAATTCACGGCTTTCTACTGCCGGCAGTATTACCTGTAAGTTGCTGTCGGTAACTCGGTAACACCAAAGAGTTCTGCTTAAGTTTATATTTAATAGATTACTAAGGAGAGCAATTGTTGAGTGATCTCGCCGACTCTTCCTCCAGCAGAACTGCCTTCCCAGATCGGTGGTAGCTTCCACGTGGGACTAACAATACTGACATCTTTGGCATGTTATATCTATTATTTTGGGTTTTTACAGGAACAATAATATATTATACAATACGAATACCAACTTACGAAGGGCATAGTTTGACTGCCATTTTGAACTTGCTGATGGCGGCCTGCGCTTCTTGGTGTGAGAACTGGAACTTGACAAACGCGCAACCCTGAAAGCAAAAATGTATGCTAAAAACCGCGCTTGGTTTTATATTCGCTTATTTATGTGCTGTATGGATGATACAGCCATATACTCGTATAGCTTCACGCTTTGTATCCCACATATAGCAAGATAGGCAGGGAGAACCTAGTGTTAAAACATTTCTGTTCCCCACTTTTCGTAATTGAACTGGCGTTGCCGCTTTTGCCGCTTTGTTACCAAACCCAGGAAATGAAAAATTCCATTTTCTGGGCGGGAGAACCCACAACCTGTCGCGTTTACAGTCGCACGCTTGTGCCTCTGCGCTACGCTGCGTTACTATTAAATCATACAATAATAAAATTAATTATTTAAACAAATTAAACTTAAAGCAGCACATTATCAATTCTAAAGCATCACAATATTAAATAGAACTTTAGTAAAATAATCCGTTAGGAAACTGTCGCACCAGCGTGTCGCCTTGTTCAAAATGTCACGTCATATTAATGTAATTTGCATACATCTGAATACTTAACAAAGGGACTCTTACGAGGACGCGTGAAGGAAGGAAACCTCGTTGTGGAACAATAGAGGGTACTTCGATTAAACGTTACGTTTACGGACCAAGTGTACATTGATAGTTTTTGATTAGTTTCTGTTTATATTGTTGAGTTGATAGCTTTTATGTATATAGGCCTTTGTAGTGCAGTGGAATAGCGTTTAATAGTTAATGAGATTGGTTGTGGGTTCGATTCCCATTAGGGGGAAAGATATATATTATATATGTGATTATATACCGCGATATAAAAAGTCCTTTTTTGTACGTGATTTGCGGTGAACTTAGATATCTTATTTCATCTCTAGCACCCTAAAGATATATTTTTTTTCATATTATCTAATGTATACATAATGCTAATGCGGTGACCCATATTCTTTTGCAGCTTCAGATTTTAGTCTGAGAGACAATAGTGACAAGACACTAAGTTCTTTGATTTCCTATTGATCAAATCAGGAATTTAGATTTACCAGTGCGAAGAAATGAAAATAATTTAAATACAGTCATTCCTTCGAAAAGCAATTGAACCCACAATCATCGCATCTCAAATAAAATATAAATGTATGAATAGAAACGCAACATGCTCTATGATTCTAAAAACAATTGACGCTCAAAACTCAACTGAACAAATCTACTGAATGCCCAACCGCTAAAAGCTTTGGTGAAAAATTCGGTGGCCTAATAATTAAGATGTAATAAAAAACGGTAACTGACTTCAAATAAAATTCGCTAAAAAGCAAAATATTACAAATAACTCAGAAACTACTCAATCTGATGACAAAATTTAAATGGGACACTATCACATAAAAAAAGGAATCATCAAAATTGGTTCTCCCAAAACAACAAAAATAAAACCAGTCTAATAATTAAGATGGTTTTTTTTTCAATTATTGATAACGGTTTTTTGTAAAGTTGGTTAAAAAAACAAAAAAAAAATCTTAAACAACACACCATCGGGATTATTGTTCAATTTTTCAATAACGAGCTGTCAGAGCGCAGTGGCGGGGGGCCTTATCAATCTTGCTTCCCTCAGGTAGTCAGGGGCAGGGATGTAGGCGAGAACGAGCCTGTGCGTCCGCGTAATGACGAGTGATGGATCTCCGGTTATGAAGATAGGATTATAGTACCCAAAGCTGGATTTAACAAACAGAATTACCGGTGATCTTTCAAATATATTGGACGTGGCAACGTTGGATATTTGGATTGGACGAGAAATTTTTGTGGGTAACATATTTTTTGGTGACGCAAACTGATTGTGGTTTCAATTTTCGTTTAGGAGGGTTTATGTTTTTTAATCCTTTATATTTAAAATGCTGGTGCTACTTAATGACTGGTACACAATGTGAAGGTAAACTACATGCTGAAATTTAGCATGTAGGCCTATCTTTGGAGAGTACATTTGAATGAATGTACTTTTCCGAACTTAGTCTAAAGAATATGATAAGTATATATAAATTGCGTTTCTCTTAGTATTTATAATCAGAAATATTTTTTTCTCGAACCAAGCCTTTAAAGTACGACTATCTCTAGAAGAGAATGTCTTACGACGTTGAATATGGCGGACCTTGTTGTTTTTTTTCTGCCGAACCTTTACTCGGCTGTAGCGAAGAGCGGAGTGTACACTAGGTTCTCTTTGCCTACCCTGCTATGGGGTCAAAACGTGAAGCTTGATCTGTATTCTGAAGTAGGTAGATAGGTGAAATATTTTTTTTTTCTTTTTTTTTTTTAACTTCACGCTGTATCCCGCACATAGCAGGGTAGGCAGAAGGAACCAAGAACCTAGTTTTAAGACACTCCATTCTCTTTCAACAATTCCGTTCCCCACTTTCCGCCGAATCGAGGCATTGCGGGTTGATTGGCAGAACTCAACGCCGCGCTTTGCCTTGTTACCAAACCCAAGAAATGAAAATACAAAATTTTAAATTTCCTAGAGTGGGAATCGAACCCACAACCTGTCGCGTTTACAGTCGCACGCTTGTGCCTCTGCGCTACGACAGGCGTTGACAGGTAAAATAATTAATAAAAAAAAAATCTGACATTAAAAATTAAGACAGATCTTAACCAAATTTAAATGAAACCATATTAAAAGCACTATCTATTATATAAAATAGAATCATCAAAATTGGTTCACCCAGTAAAAAATTATGTGGTAACACTCATGAAAAAGTAGTCGAATAGGGATACTCGTTGTTTTGAAGTTGGTAAAAAAAGAAATTTCTTTTATTCCCGAAGTTAATCCGCAAATCTTAAGCAATGTACGTTCACAAATATTTTACGTCGCCTCTCATTGTATTTGCGTTTGTGATACGTTTTGTAATAAAACATGACGGAAAAAGCTCTCTGCAAAATCTTCGTGTTCAGGTGGCTATGTTTATTTTATGGAGGCTTAAAATATATTTTTAGATTAACTGCGACTGTAAATGCGAGAGGTTGTGGGTTCGATTCCCACTCCAGGAAATGTAAAATTTAGTATTTTCATTTCGTGGGTTTGATAACAAGGCAAAGCGCGGCGTTGAGTTACGCCACTCAGCACGCAATGCCCCAATTCGGCGGAAAGTGGGGAACAGAATTGTTGTAAGAGACCGGAGTGTCTTAACACTAGGTTCTCAGGTTCCCTCTGTCTGCTTGCGGGATACATCGTAAAGCTAAAAAAAGAGTTCACTGCCTTAATGTAGAATTGGTTAGTTAATATTGGCTTATGGATCATTCTTCAATGAGATCTCTATCTGAAATATATGTTTTGTGGTACATCTACTTTCATAGGAACGTGTTTTATTATGCCAAAAGTGTACAAAATTTTAAGCCATATATATATATGTATATTTTTTTTTTTTTTTTTTATGGATACCGGATGGCAAACGAGCAGAAGGACCGCCTGATGGTAAGTGGTTACCTTCTCCCATGAACATCTACAACACAAGAGATGTACTAGATGCGTTGCCAACCTAGAGGATACAGATGGAAAGGGAGGATAATGTAGTAGTCCGCTATCGGAACCACCACATTTTGGGGAAAGGATGGGTGGGAAAGGGGAAAACCTGGCTTACATGCCATCGAACCGGAACACATCATAAGATATTTGGCGGTTCGTCTTTGACATGATAGTGGTCGCGAGCCAGACGGAGGACGAACCTCCTACCACCAAACATATATATGTATATATGCCTATATGAATCAGATGAGGAATGAAATCTTGAAGAGTTATCTATTTAATAAGCTTGTTTGAAGGTATATGTGTATATTTTCTTACAAGTGCATGCTTTATCTGGCATAGCAGGGTAGCGTGAGAGAAATTGATATCAAAACACTCTCTTCGCCGTTTTCCGTCCGAATTCGAGACTTTGCGCGTTGAACGGCGGAACTCCACGCCCCTTCGTCTTACCTTGAATTTATATTATTACTCTGAGTGGGAATCGAATTTATGACATTCGTCACACTGTACCATGATGGCCTCAATATAGTTCTAATCATACTAAGTGTCAACAATTTTTTTTACTATAGCTACACGCTGTATCCCGCACATAGCAGGGTATTCAGAAGAAACTAGAAAGCCTAGTGCTAAGACACTCCATTCTCTTTAATATTTCCGTTCCCCACTACTCTATACTCTTCACTATAGTTATTAATATTTGAAAATATAAGTAAATGAGCGACGTTTTATTGAATCAGCCTTAGTAAAATCTTGCGGTGAATAAAAAGTATACCAAAGAGATTGTGGACTTTTATCTTTTGTGGGAAATCTTCAAAGGAATTATGCCTGATTGGTTTCATTCGTTACGATTCCTCGGACACGCTTGATTTAGTTTTGTTAAAAAAATTTCAGGGCCATTTTTTCTAGTGTGAAATTAATATGATGGTATTTCTTTATCTCAAAATTAATTAACCGATTTGAAAAAATGGAGAAGATTCTCAATTGTATTTTTTTATGAGTTACTGCATAACTTTTTGTTGTGTCAACCAATTTGGATTATCCTATTTTTATATGATGTGATCTCTTTTAAATTTAGCTAAGATCTGACGCGTAGTTTTTGAGTTATTCATTATAATATATTTGCTTTATATTGCATTTTATTTAAATTCGTTTTTAATAATTCTATCTACTATATTTAAATAATATTTTTTTTCATTACAATCATTTTTGCTACTTTTTATTATAGTTTGTTATGCATATGCTGCTAGTGTTACTCTAAATCAGGCTGTTTGTCTATTGATTGATAATAACTTTTTCTATAACAGAAAAAAAAGAAACAGCAGAAACATTTCATACGAATATATTTTATTACGTTGTTTCTAAACTAACAAAATAACACTCAATGCACCGTTATTTAAGCTATTCATAATAGTTGTGACAGGAAAGGCTCTTTGCGAAATACTTTTATGCGCGCGTCTGTTTTTTATTACGTGGAAATGTTTATAAAAGCTGTATACGTAAAATATGGGTAATGTAGTCGTATGTATCTTTATTGCTATCGTAGATATAATATAAAATTTTGGTTATAATAATTTCCAAAAAATTGACTAATTTTTGCACAAAGTATCTTCTATGCTGAAGGAAACTTCACGCTTTTTTCGTAGGGCATGGTAGGAAAGAATTTTTCTGCTTTTTGAACAACGCACTTCTATAATTTTTGGAGTTCAACGCTGCGTTTTGTATCACCAGAGTGGGGAAGTGAAAATCAGTAATTTTAGATGCTGATATTTCACGATTCTTAGAAGTTGATATAATTTAAACCTAACATAATTGATTTTTATAACAGACAAATATTATTAAAATTTTAAATATTATGCCTAATACAGATCCAATTTGAATTGAATATTTTATTCCTATCATAAAGTGACATTTTTTATCATCATATGAATTCTAAGTCATATATTTTGGTCTGTCTTTTTAAAAAAATATTCCTTAGTGCACTTGACTCTCAAGAAATCGAGTTAAAATATTTAGTCCAACCCCACTATCAGATGCTATTAATGTGAGAAAGGGCTAGTTACTACTCATACTATATACAACACAACTGCCTTATCTTATCTCGACAACTCCATTAACACGCAATGATGCGAGGGGAATAGAAAAATAGTCTGTCACTCATAAACGAGAAGATTGTTCTTCTTTGGCTTTGGCAAAATAGGGCTTACTCCAAATTTAGTTCTTAAGATTTGTATTTTAGTTATTAATAATTAACTGATTCTAACTAAAATATCATAAATTATTTTTATAGAATTACCATATACTATGAATTTAATACTTCCATACTTATTTACACTAATCAGTTTTCAGTTCGGACAAATTCAATGGCAGATGTCTGTGGATTGTTTGTGGATTGTTTTAGTGTATAGATTCTTTGTTCTTCTCTTTGCGACACTTGCCTGTCGTGGCGCAGAGGCACAAGCGTGCGACTAACTAAATGCGACAGGTTGTGGGTTCGATTCTCACTCTCACTCCAGGAAATGGAAATTTTCTTTTCCTTTGTTTGGTAACAAGGCAAAGCGCGGCGTTGAGTTCCGCCACTCAGCACGCAATGCCTGAATTCGGCAAAAAGTGGGGAACGGAGTGTCTTAACACTGGGTTCCCTCTGCCTACCCTGCTATATGCGGGATACAGCGTGAAGCTATGTATGTATGTAGTGGTGACACTTTAAGCTTAGCGTTAGCTTATCAGAGTGAAAAATTGAAAATATTTAAAATATAACCCTTTGGAGTGGGGATCGAATACACAACCATTCGTGTTAAATGTCAGAACTTGCCCAACTGTGCCACGATGACTAGTAATTTTAATAATAATTGAAAATCTCTTCATAACATGAGAGATTTTAAAACATTTAGATACCTCAGATCTTCCAGATACGTACATACATAGAAAAGGACATAAAATTTTTTATATATCACGTAAATATTCGCGTAATGCACGCGTGTTGCAGGTAACGTAGGTTGGCGTGTTTCCAAAGATCTGTTTGCTTCCAACTTGCAGATCACTTTTTATCACCGAAAAGGCCTTTATTGTCAACCACTACCAAGTGTCTCCGTGTCGCCGACGCAAATATCGCCGGATCGTTTTATGTATCGGAAACATTATATTTTTAAAACTTTGGCACTCGACCCGTTCCTACTTCAAATATCAGTCTGATATAAAATAGTTTATTGCTTAATGGCGTCTTTATCTAAGACGTTGATGTTATTCTCTGCGGTGTTCGCTTGGGGGCTAAAATTGTTTTCGAGTTGAACAAAGGATCATGATAGTTCGATTATAAATTTAACTGAAATCGATTTTAGTTGATTTGTGGAAAATATTTAGCTAGTTTTGTTTTTTGTAGTTTAGTTTGGGATTTATTATGTTACTTAGTGTTTCAAGTTGGGATATGATTTCATTTATATTAAAGGCTTTTTCAATAGTTTTATGTATAAATAAAAATTTGTTTAAGTCAACTAAATTTTAAACTTTGCAATGTTTAGTTGATTAAATTCAGAGTATACCAGTATAACTTAACTAGCTGTATTCTACGACTTCATTAGCAAAAATTTCGAGTATTCCTCTTTTAAGGCTCCCCTATACTCCCTAAGAAATACACTTCTCACTCCCTTAGATGCCAAACTTCAGCTTTTTATATCCAGTGACTATCATTGACTCAGTAACACAATGGTTTTGTATATATTAATTAAGTATTACTTAACTTTACTGCACACATACTCTAAGGCACATAACATAAAAAAAATTCAATGGAACAAGCTGTAATCACAAAGTACGCATAATACGTATTCCAAAGCGCCACGTACAAAAATGTCATGACTATGTAATTCTTGCTCATCTACATTTTGATGTGAGTTTAGTAACTCGAGGAATAGCGATTCCATACGCAAATATCGTCGCTGAGAAAAAGTATAAAAAACATACATACTCGTGTATAGGAGAAAGGGAGACTAAATTTGAACGATCTTTTGGGCATAATTTGTGATCGACGATATTCAATATTCTGAATATAACTATGAAGATAATATGATAAGTAAATTTGTATTGGATTCTTTTTAAACCTCAATTTGTTTAACGTTTTTATATTTTGAAAAGATTGAATGGAATTATTTTAGGAATATTGTAAAAGGTAATAATAATTAAATTATTGTTTAAGTGTTAATGTATTTTGGTGTAAATTTTTAGAAATTAAAACAAAATTTAGCTTAACGCCTATCGTGGCGCAGAGGCACAAAGCGTGCGACTGTAAACGCGACAAGTTGTGGGTTCGATTCCCACTTCAGGAAATATAGAAGTTCAGTATTTTCATTTCCTGGGTTTGGTGACAAGGCAAAGCACGGCGTTGAGTTCCGCCATTCAGCATGCAATGCCTCAATTCGGCGGTCGTGTTTACAGTCGCACGTTTGTACCTCTGCGCCACGACAGGCGTTATAAATAAAATTAATTGTTACTATTAAAAAATATAGTAATATTTAATTTTCTTTTAATAGAAAGAAAATAAAAGGATATTATGAAATAACAAATGCGTAAAAATAAAGTATTTTATACCCAAATATACACAATATATGACTAAGCTTCAAACGTTTCCATATTTCCACTTACATACGAAACATTACATTAAAGAGTACATTAGACTGTCATACAAATATTTACAGAGCAATGTTATAATTCATCAAAGGCTCTTTGTTTTTTGTATCTTCAGACACACGTCATCGGAACAAACGTTTAGTCAACATGGGGGTACAAACTTATAGGCAGTGATCGCTTGATTTGATAAGCTTTGGTGTTTCGCCCTTTTTTATTTATTTATATGATAAAAAAAAAATAGAAATCGTTGTTTCAATATTTTATAATTTTATACATTCATCAATGTGGCTTAGTGCCTTTAACAAAATGACGGGAATTATAAGCTTGTTCCATTAATAATTAGTTCTTAACTAATTCATTTCTTATCCGTAATTGGACCCTTTTACTAATTTCAAAAAAAGAGGAGGTTCTATAAGAACCTCTTCCCCTTAGTTTTTATTGGATGAACCTATTTTAATGAGTTTTTTAATATAATAGCTAGTGCTTCTAATTGGAACAACATTTAGTTAAAATCTGATGAGTCAGTCAGTTTTGAGTTATTATATATACCCGAATTCTATACATTGCGTCTTGAGAAGCGGAACTCAGCGTCGCGTTTTGTCATACGAAAGCATAGAAAAAAATCGATTTAAAAATAATACTTCCCCGGATGGGAATCCAACCGACAACCATACACTTTTACAATCAGACGCTGTTACTTATGTTGCTCATTATATATATTGTACTGAAAGAGAAGGGATTGAACCTAGAATCATTGCGTTCAGTTTCAATCCTTCCACTTTGCCACAATAGCGTCCTATAACTCGGTCCAAAAACGCTTAAAATGATTTCCACAGTGATCGAAAGGCTATTCAC
The DNA here is from genome assembly GCA_033558755.1 of Philaethria dido. Lineage (NCBI taxonomy): Eukaryota > Metazoa > Arthropoda > Insecta > Lepidoptera > Nymphalidae > Philaethria > Philaethria dido. Next base: position 65,172 of record JAKGSA010000088.1, on the reverse strand, counting down.
GTTTCAAGTGTAGCCGGTGGAGAACTGATAACAACTCCAATGAAACACCCAACTTTGCTCGCTTTATCGCTAGTTGAAATATTGCCGAATTTGTGACTTTCCAAAATAAGGCCAGCTTGGATAGGGTTAGGTTATTTACTATTTTTAACGGACTTTACAAAAAGGAGGAAGTCATTTCGACTATATTTTTTTATGTGTTATCGCAATTTTACTGCGTGAATCAATTTTCATGATTATTTTGTATATGATGGTTAGTGTCTGTGATGTGGTCCGATTAAAATTTAATTAAGATCTTTGTTTTCTTTTTTTTTTTAACTTCACGCTGTATCCCGCATATAGCAGGGTAGGCAGAGGGAATCTGAGAACCTAGTGGTAAGACACTCCGTTCTCTTTCAACAAATCCGTTCCCCACTTTCCGCCAGATTGAGGCATTGCGTACTGAGGGGCGGAACTTAACGCCGCGCTTTGCCTTGTTACCAAACCCAGGAAATCAAAAATCCATTTCCTGGAGTGGGAATCGAACCCACAACCTGTCACGTTTACAGTCGCACGCTCGTGCCTCTGCGCCACGACAGGCGTGCAATTCGGGACAATGCGTGAAGCATTTTAGCTTTATTTTTATTTTTTAAAATAGTAAAATTACTAAGTATCTATGTTGAAAGAGAATGGAGTCTCTTAACACTAGATTCTCTGGTTTACTCCTCCAAAAAAATAACTAACTATCTAAATGAATTAAGTATATTTGTTGAGTGGTTCATACAGAAACCAGATGTCTCTCCTGTCTGGGCGACAAATACATGCCACCCTCAAACAAGTCTCGATTTTTCAGTCTGGGCGGAAATTATAAAATTGAATAAATTGTCTTTCAATTCTATCTTCATGGCAGGAAGTTACATTATTTTTCCATTACGACGTAAATAAATGATCTGTAACTGACGGAAATTTTGTTATTTTATCATAATTATGATATATTTTACATTATGAAAGGAATTTCGTGTGTAGAATTTGAACCTTTCTTCTTTAATATATTGCCAACTAAGCGATATGTACCTAATTACTTCAAAAATTACAGTTTTTATCGGTTATTGTAGGTATCACATATAGAAAAACTTTTGCAAAAATATAAATGCTACATACTTATGATAATAACAAAAATTATTACGAATAACTCAAAAACTAATCATCAGCTCTCATATAAAAAAAAATCATCAAAAATGATTCATTCCGTAAAACTTTATGCAGTAACACACAAAAAAAGCAACCAAACTGCGAACCTCGTTCTTTAAAGTCAGTCAATTATACATTCGATATAGAACAACAGTTCTATTTTCATTTCTCGAGGAGTGACTTGAAAAAAAATCACAAATCAATATATAAACGGTTGAAAATTAGTACAAGCCACGGCGTTGAGTTCCGCCATTTATCACGAAAGGTCCTATAAAATTTGGACGAAAAGCAGTGAACGCAGTGTTTTAACACTCAATTCTCTCTGCCTATCTTGCTATGCGGGATTGAAATTGCGAACCTCGTTCTTTAAAGTCAGTCAATTATACATTCGATATAAAACAACAGTTCTATTTTCATTTCTCGAGGCGTGACTTGAAAAAAAATCCCAAACAATTTATAAACGGGCGAAATAATAAAATAAAAACAAAAATAATCCGATATAAATCATGATGAATTCTTCTTACGAACGCTGAGACCTCTTTAAAGTAAAAGTTGTTAGCTAAATAACGAGAATATCGCTTACGGCCCTTAGAGCATAATTAATGTTATACCGGAATATTAGCTTTTCAATTAGCCGTCTTTAAGTATCTTAAAATCTCCTGTTACAGGTTAGGGATGATACCCAGTAAATGATTTGATGGGGAGACTTTAGAGGGTTTTGCTTATATTTTTGTAAGGTTACCTATTGTTTTTTGCAGTTTTTGTAGAGTCAAAGGAATGTAATGGCTATCTACTTCGCTTTCCATAAGTCGCTTGAAATTGAGGTATTTTGTGTGAGGCGGAACTGAACGCCGCGCTTAATCTTATCAAAGCCAGGTTATAAAAATAAGTTAAATTTAGTCATTCTCATAAAAATGTCAGTATTGTCATGACTTAATTTGAAATTTTGTTAGTATTGATTTTGATAAAAAACCGAAAAATTTTACCGACTTCATAAAAGCAGGTTGCTTTCAATTCGGCTGTATTTTTTACTGGGTGAACTAATTTTGATGATTCTTTTTTATATGATAACTAGTGCTTCTGATGTAGTCTTATTTAATTCGGTTAATATCTAACGAGTTGTTTTTGAGTTATTCGTAATAATTATACTTTTTAATGCGTTTTATTTTAAGCAAATAAGTTAGTACTTAGTAAAACTAAGTTAGTACGTTTTGTATTTATGCCAATAAAAGATTTATTGATAAAATCTTAGTAATAACGATTTTTAGTAATTCAGTTTGTAACTTTTTATATGAGGTTGAAATACGTATCAGTAACAACCGCGTACGTTCAGGCTTACTATAACTGTGCCATAGGAACATCTTATTGCCTTTATTTCTTTTTCCTAAAGCAATAGGGGAGTAACAGTAGTTAATTAAATATTTGGAGCGAAGAATTTACGAATAGATCGAGTTTCTCTTCACTTACATTGTATCGTTTATAGGAAAATTTTATATACACAATATTTAAGTAGATTTTGAAAAGGAAGCATAAAAATCAACTTCACGCTTTATCCCTCATAGCAGGGTGGTCCGCTCGATATCGGGACATTATCTGTTAAGTTGCGGAACTCAACGCCGTGCCAAAATAATTAAAATATAATTCCCTTGTACGGGAATCGAATCCACAACCAATTTCTGTCCTTTCACGATGGCCTCAATAGATATTTTATAATTTGCAATGATGGGCTTTAAGCCTTTGCGTAGATTATGTAAACTAATATATATTAATTAGACGATAATAAATTTATAGTATTTACTTTTCGTACTAAAAAACGTTATTTTTATAACAAAAAATCCTAATAATATACTATAGAAATTATATAACTCAAGCCCTAAGTGATTTCTTCGTGATTCGGACGATTAGATAGTAGCTTTTAGCCTAATAGAACTTGAATAAGTTATTATAATGAATATTGTTATAAATTAAATACTTTTAGTAATATTCTTCGGTAGATCAACGTTTGATTTAATAGAAAATATCCAGTAAATATGTAGTCAAAGAGAACGTATTGTCAAGATACTCCGTAGGCCGTTTTCCTTACTCACTTAACTTCACGCTTTGTATCTAGCGGGGTAGTCAGAGTTCCGGAGCGCCAAACGCTACGGTCCCTGCATACATCTTTCGCCGCGTCCACAGTCATTAACCTCGTCATACATGCCCTCCGGGAGGTCCTCATGCATTTTCACTGCTTTCCGTCCGAGTTACAACATTGCATGTAAAGTGACGGCACTCGATGCCACGCTTTTTCATACAAGAGCAGATAAATAATATAATTTTAAATATCAGTCCCCGAATGACAATCAAATTCAAAGCGCGGTGTTGAGTTCCACCACTCAGCACGAAATGCCTCAATTCGGCGCAAAGTGGAGAACGGAGTGTCTTATCAAGTTTTCAGTTTCCCTCTGTCCACCCTGCTATGTGCGGGATACAGCGTGAAGCTAGAAAAAATCGCATTCGAATCTATAACTAATCGTTAAACACATTACATTTTCTCTGAAAATATTTGTAAATATTATTTCAAATAGGATTTGAACCTAAAACCGGCGTTTAAGACCGCTTTAATCTATTAATGCATCAAAACAACGTAAAATTTCAGATTTTCCACTTGAAATTCTATATCACACTAGTCGACTAGCACTAAGGAACAAAAGGCTGGCAAGTTCTTTGTTGAGACAATGAAAGGTTAATTTTGAACTTTATTCCATCAGGTACTTCTTGAATTGATGGAGCTCCTCTTGTCATCGCCACCCGCGTTGTTTTTCAACTCAAAAACAGATTTTAGGAATTATTTTCGTAATTAAATAAGTAATTTTATCTATGTAAGCTATAATGTGAAGGCCATCGTAGCATAGAACAATATTTGATTGCAAATTCGGTGGCTCTGGGTTTGATTCCCGCCCGAGGGAAAGATTATATATTATTTCACTCTTGTAAGGCAAAGCAAGGCGGTGAGTATGGCCACTTATCACACAATGCCTCTAGTTTGGGCGGAAAGACGAAAACGGAGTATAGACACTCCTTTTAGCTTCTCTGTTTACATAATAAGCATAAAAAATATCAGTAACAAGTAAAATATATAAAATATAGAAACGAGGTCACGTAAAAACCATGAGTAACACCCCAAGAACATGTATAAACAGGTTGATGACTGTGGACGAGGTAAAAGAAGTATGCAAGGATCGTAGTGTTTGGTGCCCTGTTCACCTCTGACTACCCCACTAGGGATGAACTTTAATTAGGTAAAGCAATAATAAGAAACATACATAACTTCAGGCTGTATCCCGCATATAGCAGGGTAGGCAGAGGGAACTTTGTGTTAAGACACTCCATTCCCCACTTTCCGCTGAATTGAAGCATTGCGTGCTGCACTCAGCACACAATGAAGCGCGGCGCTCCGCGCTTTGCCTTGTTACCAAACCCAGGAAATGAAAAATTTCATTTCCTGGAGTGGGAATCGAACCCACAACCTGCCGCGTTTACAGTCGCACGCTTGTGCCTGCGCCACGACAGGCGATAAAGACAAAGAGTATACATTACATATTTAATAACTTAAAATTAATGTGCAATGGCGGCCTTATTGAAAGCAATCTCTTCCGAGCAACCATCAATGAAAAACATATTACAAAAATTCTGAAAGGCGTATTAAGTATCTATTGATACATATATACTTAATTTTATTTCAATTTATTAAATTAAGAAAACTTTTTTTTTATCTTCACGCTGTATCCCGCGTATAGCGGGGTAGGCAGAGGGAACCTGAGAACCTAGTGTTAAGACACTCCGTTCTCTTACAACAATTTCGTTCCCCAAAAAAAAATTACAACGCAGTATTCAGTCAAATATGACTCAACTGCGCCACTACGACGTAATTTATACATTTCCCTAATATTTCATACATATTATACATATAATTGCCAAAAGTTACCCACTAGATCACTGTACTCGTATACGTGTATAACGAACGCAAATTCAAATCCAGGTGCGATAATTCTGAATTAACTGCAGTTTCCAGTTTGTTTCGAGTGTAAAATCTTAAGATATCGCACGTATGAACGTAACATGAGATAACAAGTTGTAATTGATCTTGAAGTGGGAGTTATTAGCTAACTATGTCATAGTTAAGCAAAGCGCGGCGTTGAGTTACGCCACTCATCACGCAATGCCGCAAAGAGACAACGGAGGGTCTTAACACTAGATTTTTAGGTTCCCTCTGCTTACCCTGCTATGTGCGGGACACAGCGTGAAGCTATATTATAGTTAACTGTATGATGCCTGTCGTGGCGCCGATGCACTGTATAGGCGACAAGTTGTGGGTTTGATTCCTACTCCAGGAAATGAAAATGTTAAATAATATTTAGTATTTTCATTTCCTCGCTCTGGTATAAATGTAGATTGAGTTACGCCACCCAGCACGCAATTCCTTAATTCGGCAGAAAGTGGGAAATAGTAATCCGAAAGAGAACGAAGTGTCTTAACATTGGGTTCTCAGGTTCCCTCTACCTTCCCGTATATAAACCCCCTATAATAAATATTTAATATATAAATTTCCTCGAGTGGGAATCAAACCCGTAACTATCACGTGTCCAGACCACTTTAGAATACTAATCGTAAACACCAGTGAGAAACATTTATACTTACAAAGATACAAAACAAACGGGCGCGCCACGACTGTCAATGAGGTGTAATGAGTTGTGAGTGACGTCCCCCTTTATCTTAGATGCAAAAAACGTGAAAATGAGGAAACAAATTTTGTGGAGCTTTTATGAAGACCCGTGGTTGAAGGTGTGGACGTTATTGCTATGAAAGTTGATATTTAATTAGTTTGTTTGGTATTTTTTTGTAAATAGGAAGGTAAGTAGAGAGAAGTTAGTGGTAGGACTCTCTGCTGTCTACTTTTCAGTGTATTATTGTGTCGCTTTGTGTTATAAAGAAGAAAAAATAAATATTATAATTATGGAGCTATCATGGTGCAGTGTGGTTGATTATAGGTTCAATATTGAAAATAATTTGAACCATTTCTTCAAGTGGAAAAGGCACCTTCAACGAATTGTGTATACAGTCATAAGCAGTCCTACAAAATCGCAATTGCCTTCAAGACTAAATTTTTCAATTAATCAGCTTCACGCCTTATCTCGCATAGAAGTGGCCAGGGAGAGAGTCTAGTGTAAAGACACTCCTTTTGCCGCTTTCTGCCCGAATTCAAAACATTGTGTCTTAAGTAACAAAATTTAACACAACGTTCTATCTTCCCAGAACGAAAAAATCCTTTTTCATTTGTTCCTAAAAATCATTTTCCAACAAATAAGTTTCCATTACGAGAATAAAAACAGGTGTTACACTGTTAAAAGATATATCGGCATCAGTTCAAGACCTACTCTGCTAGTATCTACCGCTTCGCGTGACCGACAGTCGTGGCCTTTATCACTATTGCGCCTTGGCGTCTTACAGTTATCTATACACTAAACCATTCAAGCTATTACCGACTTTATTACATACTATTATAGCTCATTTTCCTCTACACAATTAAGCTATCAACTTCAATTGTACCACAGTAAACCCATATGATACAATCGTTTGTATTTCAAGCGATAATCGACCTTATTGTGTTTGTAATTCAGTTTATTTTGCGTTGTTCTGAAGGAAATGATAAGGGAAACCGTTGAAATAGTAACACCTCTATCTTGTATCGGCAATTAACTTCTGTTTATGTAGATTGAGTTTTCAAGACACCGAATTATTGGTGTCGTTGGAAGTTTAAAGCCATCTGAATGTGAATGTGAACTTCTAGAACGATTTGAACATCAAATTAAAATCTTTTTTCTCAAATAAGCTGATACAAGCACTTTCGAATCCTCAATTAACATAAAGATATCAGTAGTGTCAGTCCTAACGGAAGCTAACACCGGCATGGAAGGCAGTTCTGCTGAGAAGAGCCAGCGAGAAACTTAACAGTTGCTCTTTTTAAATAATCTCTCAATTCGGCGAAAATTGGGGAACGGAGTGTCTTAACACTAGGTTCCCTCTGCCTACCCTGCTATGTGCGGAATACAGCGTGAAGCTATGTATGTACGAGTATGTATGAAAAAGAAACGTGTCGCTGCAAAGCCGCAACGCCGCGTTTTGCCTCGTTACCAGATCGAGGAAATGAAAATACTAAATATTACGTTATATTTTCATTTTCTGCAGTGGAACCCACAACCTGTCGCGTTTACAGTCGCACGCCTAAGATAAAGGTATATTTATAATATATAGACTAAGTACGACGACGTAAACACTTGGGTAGGTGCGAGGTATGTGCGCGTCACCCGCACGGTTGGCTCCCTCATTATTTTTCCGGTCGTCAACCACTCATTGAGTGTTGAGAAATGCAGAATTTATATTGCTCTCTTTCTGTCTAGGAAAATGATTAATTAGTTTTTTTTTGTAATTTTTTTAATCTTGGTAGAGGTTAAAAGAATGTAGTCACTCTATCTACAAAATGAAAATATTTTCTTAGTAAATTTTTTTTTTTCAAATTTACACTTTAGCACATAGACAATAGTGTTAAGACACTCCGTTTTCGACTTTCGAATCTGTATCAAACATTGCATGTTGACTGGTGGAACTCAACACCGCGCTTTGTCTTACCAGGTTAGAAAAATGAAAATAATGGTGTCTACTGATTGCCTAAAAAACCACACACAAGGGGACTCTGTTGACCTAGAAGATTGACATTTAGTATGTAGCCTCCTAGTGGAATATAGGGGAGCACTAAAAGAGGATTTCCCGAAATTCCTACGATAACGGAAAAAAGGGGACTAAGATTTTTTTATTCATGAGAAGGAAGTCGCGGTATACAGCTAGTACTTTATAAAATATCTATTTTACTTAGCATCACGCTGTATCCCGCATATAGCAGGGTAGGCAGAGGGAGCCTGAGAACCTAGTGTTAAGACACTCCGTTCTCTTAAGACTTCGTTCCCCACTTTCCGGTGAATTAAGGTATTGCGTGCTGAGCAAAATATTTATTAAAGATATGAAATAAGGAAATCTCCCCCACATTAAGTGTCGTGTGAACAGGTAGCTAGAGGTGGGTCGTGTAAATTCGAATGACTCCAACCGTTTTCTTCCCTCAAATGATTCGGATCGAAATCTGTTCGCTCTTCGTAAACTTAAATAGATTTTCCTTATTTTCATACATTCTGACACTTTCTAGGAAATAAAGTTTGTAAGAAATGTTAAAAGTAATGGAACCGAAATGCGATGGTGGAACGGTTTTTGTGATAAAAGTTCGTATTTTTGAATTTTTTTTGATGACTGATTACTATTAGATAAAGAAAATAAGATTTAAAAAAAGAGAAAACCGCTTTCAAATAAAATACATTTGAAAGTAACACTGTTACGAATAACTCAAAAACTTCAAATAGAAAGTAGGATAGTGTTTGACATGATGATTGCCGGTTCGATACTCGCTTGGAAAAATTATTATATTCATCTTTTCCTGCTTTGTTAAGACAAATCGCAGGGTAGATAGAGGAAACCTGGGATCCGAGTGTTAAGACACTCTGTTCCCCACTTTCCGCTCAACGCCGCGCTTTGCCTTGTTATCAAACTCAGGAAATGAAAATACTAAACTTTTACATTTGTTGCATTGGGAATCGAACCCACATGTCTCGTTTACGCACGCTTGTGCCTCTACGCCACGACAGGCGCTACTTTTACCTTGTTACAAAAAAATAATTCATTGCATTCCCCTAAATGGATTGGATGGAGATTTGATCCTATGACTATTGTGTCTAAAGGTTTCCACTGTGATAGTAAGGCTTTATTTATATTTTGAGGAAAGATTTAAGGAATCTTTATTTTTTTTTCGTAAACAGAATATAAAAGTAAGTTGACAGTTGATGTAGGCGGAAAGGCACATCACTTTTGATTTTCCACTTGGCGTGTACTGTAGTTAAATAATAATACATAACATTTTTTTCTTTTTTGTTTAATATTTAGTATTCATCAATTAATATTATCAGATAATTATCATTTTCATGTTATTGGTACCAGGACGCTATCATGGCATAGTAGGGTAGAAGCTGATTGTTAACACGATTGGTCGTATGTTCGATTCCCATTCAGGAAAATGATCATTATTTAACCTGTCGTGACGCAGACGCACAAGCGTGCGACTGTAAACGCGACAGGTTGTGGGTTCGATTCCCACTCCAGGAAAAGTATATTCATTTCCTGGGTTTGGCAACAAGGCAAAGCGCGGCGTTGAGTTTTTATATGAGGGATACAGCGTGAAGCTAAAAAAATATATATTTATATTATTTTCATTTTGCCACTTTAGTAACACAAAGCTCGGCGTTGAGTTCTGCTAGTCAACACGTAATTCGACGCATAAAGTAAAAGACGGAGTGTCTTTATTTTTTTGCTCTCTTTGACTTACCTTGATATGTCTAAAAGCGTGAAGCTGAAAAAAAGTCCTTAAAAAAAGGTTCGTGTCATTGAAAAATTAGTAACGTTGCGTGTTCATTGAGACAATTGTGACACAAAGAAAGACAGATAGCGATTTAAATACACAGCTTAAAACAAATTTAAAGGCGATTTACGATTTTTAACTTAAAAAAACAAAGACTTTCCCAATTCGACTGTTTTTTTTAATGTGTGTTATAACTTCTAATTGGGTGAACCAATATTGAATCTTTTTTTATATAACAGCTAGTGCATATGATGTGTTCTTATTTAAATTTAGTAAGAACTAATGATTAGTTTTTGAGTTATTCGTAATAATTTAACTATTTTGTGCGTTTTATTTTAAAACACATTAAAATAAGATTATATATCTACGCAATGATAAGGGAGTTAAGCACGCACAGTAGATACCGGCTAAGCCCATTTATTTGACAAAAAACGTTCGCGTGAGAACATTTGGACAGCTAAAAAGCTAACGTTTTATCTTGCCTCTTGTTGTCTTGTTTGAAGGCGCCAATTTTGTTGTTGTCATTTAGAAATTCGGTTTATTTGGATTTTATATATTAGAGAATTAAGGAAAGGTTAGTTTAAGTTACTTAAGTTTTTTTGTAATTTTAGCTATATTAGTGACATAATTTTAGGTAATTTTTAGGTAATCGTAACGCCTGTGGTGGTGCAGAGGCACAAGCGTGCGACTGTAAACGCGACAGGTTGTGGGTTCGATTCCCACTCCAAGAAATGGATTTTTTCATTTCCTGGGTTTGGTAACAAGGCAAAGCGCGGCGTTGAGTTCCACCACTCAGAACGCAATGCCTCAAGTCGGTGGAAAGTGGGAAACGGAGTGTTTCCCTCTGCCTACCATGCTATATACGGGATACAGCGTAAAGCTAAAAGAAACTAATATCATATGACAAGAAAAACCTCAAAATTAGTTCATTTAGTAAAAAGTTATGCGGTAATACAAAAAAACACAATCGAGATGATAACCGTATTATTCCTAATTTGGGTACAAACCGAAGAACGGAATGTTGACACTATGCACTCTCTGACTTGCTAGAAGAAAGTGTAAACCTACGCTTGTCTTACAAATAATGGACATAAAAAATCGTACATTGTAACAAAACAATAGTAATTTTCCGCAAAACGTATATTGTCAAACAAGTAACAGCGTCTGACGAGAGGGCATCCACACAATTAGCCGCTCCACTAGGCAGCACCGTTATCTCCCACGCCAGGCCTCCTTAATACGAAGCTAACTCTGTAGACCCCACGCAAAGAAATTGATAAGAAATTTTATAAAAATGTTGTTTTTATGTTATGTGTTATGGGCGTGAATAAGTTGGTAAGTTGAAAATGTATATTTTTAACTGACTTCACAACAAGAGGACGAGGTTTTCAATTCAATTTTTTTTTATTTGTGTTATTGCATAAAGTTTACTGGGTGAAACAATTTTTATGATTCTTTTTAATGTGCTTCTGATGTAAATGGGACCCATTTAAATTTAGTTCCGATCTAACAAGTAGTTTTTGAGTTATTCGTAATAATGTAACGCCTGTTGTGGCGCAGAGGCACAAGCGTGAGACTGTAAACACGATAGGTTGTGGGTTCGATTTCCACTCTAGGAAGTGTTAATATTTTCATTTCCTGTGTTTGGTAACAAGGTAAAGCGCGGCGTTGAGTTCCGCCACTCCGCACGCATTGCCTCAATTCGGCGGAAAGTGGGGAACGGAATTGTTGTAAGAGAACGGAGTTTCTTAATACTAGGTTCTCAGTTTCCCTCTGTCTACCCTGCTATATGCGGGATACAGCGTGAAGTTAAAAAAAAGTCATAATCTTACTTTTACTGCATTTTATTTGAAGTCTTTTTTCTTTTTTACTTAAAATCTTCAATAAATTTAAGAAATACTTCATACTTTGGTAAATTATTTTCTAACAAACAAAATTTCACTGTACATATATTATACGCAGTTTATATGCGAATTGATCCCACGAAATAGGTCAATCCTTATTAGCGTTCATTGTATTTGATATATTATGGTATTCCATAGATTATTGATAGAATCTCCTTTACTTTTCCTCAACCCTTAGTTATTTATACTTGCAATGAGACGCATCATTCATCTAATTATAACGTATCGTTTTTCTTGATCAGACTGACAGCGTAATGAAAAATGTATGTCTTTTGTCGTTTATGAGGATATAAATATGCAATGAAGGTATCGTGGTTCAGTGAAAAGGAGTCTAACTGTAAATTCTATTAGCTGTGGGTTCGATTTCCACTCGAGAGCATATTTAATTTCGCCACAGTGGCAAAACAAAGAACTGCGTTGAGCTCCGCCTCTTAACACGCAGTGTCTTGAATTCAGGCAGTGAACGGTAAGTGGAGTGTCTTGACATATTTTTTTTTAGCTTCACGTTGTTCACCGGATAAAGCAGGGTAGGCAAAAGAAGCCTGAGAACCTAGTGTTAAGGACACTCCGTTCCCCACTTTCTGCCGAATTGAGGCATTGCGTGCTGAGTTACATTAGATTCTTTCTAACTAACCTGGTATACGGGAGGTGTGAAACTCATCTAACAATATAAATAGCCACGATATTTTTATATTTTTTTTTAGCTTCACACTGTATCCCGCATATAGAGGGAACCTGAGAACCTAGTGTTAAGACACTATTCTATTAAGACTTCCGTTCCCCACTTTACGAATTGCGACATTGCATGCTGCGTGGCGTTGTGCAATATCTTATTTTATACTTCAATATGTAAATATTCATTTAATTAATTAAATTTAAATATGAATTTAAGTTCTTACAGACCGACGGTAAGTGGAGAACGGAAATATTGAAAGAGAACGGAGTGCCCTAACACTAGGTTCTCAGGTTCCCTTTGCCTTCCCCGCTATGCGCGGGATACAGCGTGAAGCTGCACAAAAAAAAACAGACGGTAATAAGATACGAGAAAATTTCTAACAAAAATTTCAGTTTCATCTTCTCAATATCAATTCTCCAACCACCCAGCATCCGTCACTTTGCACAAACAACGCGTTAAGTGGCCGATATAAAAACCGCAATAACTCTGTCCGTCCGTACCGTTTAGCATTCTCACCATATTCGTATTCAACACACGACCTGGCTGGCTATATCTTTTTATAACTCCACTGTTAATAAGAGCCCGTTTACATTTTCACGATGCGATTGCGATATCGAAAATCAATGGTCGATATTAGTTCTATGTTGTAAAATATAATGATTCAACGTTTATGGGTAATCGTATGGAAAATGTGTAAAATTTGTTAGTTTTTTGTTAAATAAAGTTTAGTATATAAAGGCACTATAGTTTCGCCGGAGCAGAGTAGGCAGAGAGAATTTAGTGTTAAGACACTCTGCTATACACTTCGTTTTCGAATAAACAACAATTGAAAACACAATAAAAAATATACAATTCGTTTTCGTTTCGTGGCATTGCGTGTTAAGTCTCCGAATTAAATGCCGCACTTTGTTTTATCCGAACGAGGGAGCAAACATAATTGAATTACATACAATCATTCTGAGTGAGGATCGAATCCGCAACCATTGGTGTTTATCTCTTAAGGTGTTAGACTCTGTCCCACTGCATCACGATAGCCTGGATAAACATCTAAACAATCAGCTGCAGACCAAGAAATTTAATAATATATTCATCGAACAGTTAAATGATAATCGTTTCGAGTTTGGTCAAGGGTCATTCATTTCAGCTCCACCTTAAAGGCCGGCGACGCACCTTTAGTTCCTCTGGTGTTACACGGGGTCGTGGGCAACAGTGATCACTTATCATCAGGTGAAACGAACGCTTGCTTGTTTTGTTTCTTCCATAAAAATAATATTTCTCACTGCATCACCAGTGTAAACCGGCTACATATTTTTAAGGCAGCAAAGTGCTTATAAAGTGGTCCTAAAAGCAGCAGAAAGGGCCTGTTGAGGCGTTTTCTTTGGACGTGCGATTTACCTTATATGCACTCGTTAAAATATCATGTGCCTATTAAAGCTTTTCACCCTATTTTTTTCGGAGCATCGCCTAAAACGCTTTTCATATAGGACGGTTTTACGACATTGGGTAACCTTTATCTTAAAAACTGAGATATTGGGCAGGAATTATGAGTTTCATTCTTTTTTACATGTTATTTACAAAATTATGTATACTGCCTGTGGTTTTTGAATTTCTAGATATTTCTTCAGTTTTTATTTTTAGTGAAAATTTGCAAAAGTGCAAAAAGCTCCCGAGCTTCAGCTTCAGTTGGCAAATGTTGATTGCCACCTTCTCCTTTCCGTCAGAGTGTGGTCAACTTGAAAAGCTAATCGCGTAGCCTCCTAGATGGCTATCGGTCCGACTAGGTGCGTATAAGCCGAATAAGCAGGTCGTCGAGAGTGATTCGTCACTCATGCCGGAAATACGTTCCCATTGAAATTTTGTAGAAATCTAGCTCATACCTTAGAATAACATATAAGCTATGATTTATAAATTATTTTATAATTAGGCCAAAATATAATAACTATCTAGTATTACTAGTGTCGCGTTAACAACGCGTTGTTTTTCGTAATGTATAATGTCATTTTGTATAAACATGCATGTCAAAGGGTAGTGTGTGTAACATTTATTTCATTAATTTTATATATTTTTTATGTATTATTTTAAAAAGATACTATCATTCTGCACTCCTTCGCTATATAAATTATAAGTGTGCCAAGTTTCATGCTCCTCCGTCCGCGTAATTTTCGTAAAAAGGTGTCCCAAATTTAAAATATATAGGCATACTTCATAAACCCACTCCCTACCCACAGGTATAGAAAAACACGAAGAAGAAATCTCTAATAGGTCTTTTTTTACCTACATATTTACCTAAAAACCTTCCACAGGATTTTGTAAACAACCACGTTAAAAGTAAAATGATTATTCGAAGAAATGACAACAAACAAGGAGCGAATGTAAAAGCTTTTTGGTAAACGTCTATACTGTTTTTAGACATGTAGCGTGTAATATTCATTCCAATGAAACCATAGGATCGGGGCCGCACTGTTTAAATAAAGTCACATCAAAGGCATAATATTGTGTTCTCTAAACTGGAAATATTGATGTGTGTCTATTTTGGGATATATTCTCATATTACATATGTTTAATGTACGTATATATAAGTATATATGCCATGGGGTATAAAGGTGTATGTAATTGTTTGAATAATTTGATAAGTTTGGCTTTAAATATTACTTAGATGAACTTTTGTATGTAAAATATATTTTTCTTATTATTATCATTTTTAACCGATTTAAAAAATAGAGTTTTAATTTAACAAATATAATTAAATTAAAATTAAAATTCACAAAAAAATTCAATAACGAATAACTCATAAACTAGTTGTCAAATTTTATCTAAATTTAAACTAAACCACACCTAAAGCAGCTAACTATCATATAACAAGAGAATTATCAAAAATGGTTCACCCAGTATAAAGTTATGCTTTACCCACAAAAAATACACTCGAATTGAATTTTTTGAAACCGGTTAAATAGATATAATGTTAATAATTATTATTTCAACTTATTCAGAGCCTAACAAAGTTACTTCAGGTAATATTAGATTAAATACAACATATCCCATATTAATAAAGGTATAACTTGAGCGAAATTTAATTATGAATTCTGTTAGTGGAAATTACTTAGTATATAAAACTTTCAATTATATTATTATTTAATGGTAGGTCCTACTAAAATCATAAATGCGAAAGTTTGTTAGGATGGATGGATATTTGTTACACAAAAACTACTAAACGAATTAAAATAATACTTTTTAGTACTCTTATTTAATCATTACTTCAATACATCAGAATATTAGATAGCCTATAATTTATGAAGCTTTTGTGGTCATTTTTTTTTAACTTCACGCTGTATCCCGCATATAGCAGGGTAGGCAGAGGGAACCTGAGAACCTAGTATTAAGATACTCCGTTTTCTTTCAACAAATCCGTTCCCCACTTTCCGCCAGATTGAGGCATTGCGTGTTGAGTGGCGGAAATCAACGCCGCGCTTTGCCTTGTTACCAAACCCAGAAAATTAAAATACTTCACTTACTGGAGTGGGAATTTTACAGTCCCACACTTGTGCCTCTGCGCCACGACAGGCGTTTTGTGGTCATAATATAACTAAATAAATATTTATCTCAATTTATTACTTAAAATCATATGACAAGTATCTGTTAAATACGTTATTTGTGAAGAAACATTCTTGTTGCTTTATTATTTCTAGACCTCGTTTTGTTTAGAACTATCAACAGCTCATTTCTACCACATATTTCGGCGGAGGCATTAGTAGGATCTTTTCAAATTTGGTTCTGTGTACATAGGAGCTGAAACAGCGGAGGCAAAGGGTTAATACACATTTTATCGGGGCCCCTTAAGCCTATGCTTGGGTTGCAAGTCCCAGGCATTGCTCCAAGCAATCCCACGGTGAATCTATATAACTTTAAGGAGTATCTTCTCATAATTTTCATAAACATATCATATACGAGACTCGTACAACAAAATTATCATCAAAATATATTCAATAATTCACACAACTGAAAACTATTATTAATCCACAAAGGAACCGCGTCGGGACAGAGCTCAGTAGCGGAGGTACAATAAAAGTAACAAAGTGTATTGTTTGCTTCAAGATCGATCGGCAGAGGCGTTTAATTAATGACCAATCTCCTGGGTCTCACCGGCACTTACATTAATTAATTATATAGCAAACGGAGTAAGTCCCTCATGTCTTTTTGTTGTTTAAAGAATTTTTCTGTGCCTCATCTGCTGATTAAATTAAATATATTAGAATTTTTATTAAAACAAAATTGGAAAACATTGATGATAATTGAATATTTAGAAGCAGTAGTCAGAGAGAATTTAGTGTCAAGACACTACGACACTTTTTGCTCGAGACATTGCGTTTTAAGGGGCGGAAGTCATCTTAGCGTCGAACGCCTGTCGTGGCGCAGAGGCACAAGCGTGCGACTGTAATTGCGACAGGTTGTGGGTTCGATTCCCACTCCAGGAAATGTAAAATTTAGTATATTCATTTCTTGGGTTTGGTAACAAGGCAAAGCGCGGCGTTGAGTTCCGCCACTCAACACGCAATGCCTCAATTCGGCGGAAAGTGGGGAACGGAATTATTGAAAGAGAATGGAGTGTCTTAACACTACTTCTCTGGGTCCCTCTGCCTACCCTGCTATATGTGGTTTACAGTGTGAAGTTAAAAAAAAATTTAATAAAAAGTGGCGGAAGTGAACGCTGCACTTTGTACCAAAATGGGGAAATGAACATAACATATATGTAATGATTCCTCAGATTGAGAGTCGATGTCACTATCATCAGGTTTACAGTCAAATATTACCCTACTTTTAAAAGTAATTAGATTATTACTTTTTAACAGTTGGTGAAGAAAATCTGAATAATATAGCAAAACTCTTTTCTTCTACACATTTAATTTGCCAAATTATGAAACATGAGTGAACTAAAAATGCTTTTGAATTGTATGACTAATACAAAAAGGAACGAAATTATAAATTGTTACTGTCATCAAAAAACCTTTTAAAATTTAGTATATACTATAATAAATTTTTAAATTTGCAGAAATTTAAAAAGTTACAAAGAATACCTAACAGAGCTGAGTAATATTTGTCACAAAACTGACATAACAATATTAGCATTTATATGAGAAGTTCCACGAACAGACCAGTAGTAACAGAGTGCTATAAAAAGGACGAATCTAAAAATAAAACAAATTTCAAATGTCCACATATTTTTTTACAATAGGAGGAGCTTTCGTCGAACCCGGCGCATAACGGTTACCTTTAGAGTAAATAAACAATGCTTTTACATAAAAGTAGCCTTTGTGATGTCAGAAACAACACAATAAACCAGTTTCAAGCATATAATAGATTCATCGTTGCACAATAATGACCTGTTAATACAATTTTCCGGTGACTCAGAAAGTTAGAATTCTCTTTTATTTATTTTTTACTTTTAGTAATGGTAAACGGAAGTAACCGGTTCAAATTTCCGGTAAGTGTTGATGTTTTTTATTAAATCAATTTTAGGTCATCATTTTAGCTAAAAGTAATATGATTTGATCGAAGGTAGGTGTGATGTATGTAAGCTTACAAATATTTGTATTGAAATTGAAGGTAGAAGTGTACAAGAATCACTTTCCCTCACATTTCGTGAGACACATCGTGTGAACATGTATAAATTTAATAATAAGCGTTATCATGTTAAAATAATTTCATCCATTAAGACAACATGAAACTTAATTCGCGCTAAGAACAATCTACGGTACTCGTAGATACATAGCTGATATAATGAAAGAGGCGGATAGCTAGTTAGAGATCGTGAGGGGTCTAATCTTAGATAATCCGAAATCAATGAGACGTGCGGGCAAGGTATGTTTGTTTTCTTGCCTACATCGATGTTGATCGATCGTTGTGTACATAGGGAATGCTTTTGCATAAAAAGGTATTAGCGAGGAAGTTTTAAGGGCGGCTTTTGGTGTGTTTTGATGTCGTGTAAACTAAAACAATCAACGTTTAAAGAATATATTTGCAATGTATGATGTTGTATTGTGAATTTATCGGATCAAATATTCGAAATTTATCAAGCATTCCGTACATTTCGATGGGGATCAATTTCATTTTTGTTGTTCTGATCCTCTTTGCTATCAGTCCATTTCATATTTTTGAAATATGAACTCGCCCAAAATAAAACTCGAGTAATTGCTTTCATTACTAAAAATATCACGTAAATTCTTGTCGAGGTTCGGACAAAATGTTCGGCGAAATTTTAATTACAAGAATGTTATGAAATTATTTCATAAAGGCGATTTGGATTGAAAATATTGTGGGGACAAAAGTCATTCTTGGATAAGAGGCATAAATAATTATGACGGCGGCCACTGAACGTTCAGCAGAGGGCACGTAAGCAAACTCAGTCCGAGCAAATAAAGTAAGTGTTACGGTATGAGGGGGGCGCGTGCGAAAAATAAATACGTATACAATGTCTGTCGCCCAAATACGTACACATTGAGAGGACGTAATGTGTTTGCGGTGCTAGAGGCATCTTATGACGAACGTGCAGGCCTGTTCAAATATTGTCATGTAAACCTTCGATGACGCTATCGAAGGCCATCATCAAAGTTGGATACAAATAAAACGTTTCGTACAAGAGGGAACTTACTGTCAATATATATGATTGACTTATTTTGTGTTCACACGTGCAACGTTTGTTGGAATTTTCAAGGTTTTATTGACAATCAGATTATCTGACAGGTCTATCAGTTGATCAGATTTATATAATTGAAATTTTGGCGGAATGCTTAAATAAATTTGATGGAATATATATTTATCTATATTTATCTCTTGCTCTGACTGCAGGAAGAGGATATATAACATTTATAAATTACTTTATCTTAACGTCGTCAGCAATTAACAGAGTAAGGAAGAATCTTAAGATTTGTCCTTCTTTTTTCCAGTAGTATCTAAAGACACTGTGTGTTGCGTAGTAAAGTAGTTTTTACCAAAATACTAATATCTACAGTCGAAAATAATAAACGAAAGAAAGCGCATCAATATTTACTCCTGCAACGGAACATAAAAACAAACTATCCAAAGCAATTTTGAATAAGAACAGCATATACTGTATACTTATAAGTTAATCCGAGTCCGCCCAGCGGTCCGCCATTTACATAGCCCGGCAAAGCCGTTTGTTTATTTTGGCCGGTACTGGATTGGACGCATCCGAATTGAACGTAATTAACTTTATACTAAAAGTTGAGTAGATGCGTACTTTGTGTACGTAACGTCAACGTGTTTAATTAAATGAAACCGAGATGTCCTCCTAAATTACTATTGATTTGCCATATTTTATTACGAATTGTTGGATGGTTTTGTAATTATAAAGAAATTATCAATTATAATATTATTATTCTCACTTTTCTCTTCTTTACTTTCTTCGTTTTTTAAATTATTGAGTATATTTAATATAGTATTACTTGTATCACAAAGCATATTTTCACGTAAATCATATTTGACAACAAATTTACTTATAAGTGATTAAAATTTTGATGAAAACACCGATAAAGTTGAAACATTCTTAAATAGACCAGAGTTAAAAGTAGGCCATTCTATTATAATTATATTTGAAAATAACTTTGCACTTCAAAGTTTCGTAAACTATTCAATGTTTTGTGAGGTCAGCTATTTAAAATTCCTTTCGTCCGACATGTAATTAAGTTGAACTCTAATTTTGTTGCAATGTACAGGTTAAATTGCAAATTGGATAGATACTAGGTTTTACAAAAAAGCGAAAGCACCGCCGGTAATTTGAGCTTCATTCGATTTTCAAGCAATTACACCAATCTGTAGTGAAACAAAAACAGTCATACTCGTACGGGGAATGATATAATAATGTGTTATGCTTTATTAATTGAGCAGCGACTGTTGAAATGTTTTTTAAGAGAAATTGTAATAGTGTAAAATATATCTTTTTAAATTTTCCCTAAGTCTTAACACATTTTAAAATTCAACTATATTTCATAATACATGTTTAGTTTTGTTTATGTTTCTATTTATATGAGCTATCTAAATTGGCTACGTCAAGAAATTTAATTTAAATCATCTTAGTGGGATAACCTGTCGTGGTGCAAAGGGACAAGCGTGCGACTGTAAACGCGACAGATTGTGGGCTCGATTCCCACTTCAGGAAATGAAAATATTAAATAACCTTTAGTATTTTAATTTCCTCGCTCTTGTAACAAAGCAAAGCGCGGCGTTGAGTTCCACCACTCAGCATGTAATGCCTCAATTTCGGCGGAAATGTGAAAAGAGAAGGGAGTGTCTTAACGTTAGATTCTCTAGTTCCCTCTGCCTACCCTGATATGTGTGGGATACAGCGTGAAGCTATAAAAAATAAAAAAAAAACTCAATGAGATTGAAACCAACATTTAAATCACTTTGATGTGAAATTCAAAGACACATTTCAAATAAGAAAATAAGAAACAACTAGTGGTCCGTTACATAAGTTTCCAAGCGTAAGTATAAAAATAGAAACTCAATATCTAATTTAGGTACACGAATGTAAGCGACGTGGCGACTTTACGACCTTATAAAGTCTTTGCAAGGCGTGTGCCTAAAGCATATAAGGTGGGCCATTACTTTAGATCATAACTTCTGTTTAGAGGGAGGACGCACCTTCTCTTACAATGTCAGTCAATTTATAGCACGTCACTTTAGTACTATGGACGAGTCATTCATTTGCCAACCCCATTTTGCATAGGAATATTTGTAATTGGGTAATTTGTCTATTGAGGTTAGGGATCTGTTTGACAGAGATACCCTTTGTGTTCTCCTCTGATGACTTCATTCTGTGATTGAAGCATTCCATTTAAGAAGGTCATTTATTTTGTTAGCTGGAGGAAGTTGAGTTTAAATAAGTAGCATTTCAGGCAGTTCTGATAATGTATAATGGTTTTATGTTTATTAAAAGATTTAGTAACTACCTGTTATTTGTTTGTTTGTTTTTGTTTCTAGATTACTTTTTTGAAATTTATATTTACAGAATTTATAACTACGTAAGAAATTTACTTTGCTTTACTATAAAGCTTTCTTAATAATCATATTCATATAGGACATGAATTTTGCTACTAAGCCCACCCTAAAAACGCCTACATCTTTAATTTCTAAAACTCCACCACTTAAATCTAATACATCACATATTTACACAGATATACCAATTTAAATGACTTCAGCTTAGCAAAATTTGGTAATGTTTGTTTATTTATATACGGATCTGCCTTCACGGCCTGCCTTTGATTCCGGCCCCGTTTCATTCCTGTTGGCACGAGAAGTAAACAAGTGGGTAGGCCAAGTTAACTTTCACTCCCTGGCCGAAAGCCAACCCTTCGACACCAACACCCAACGAAAACACTGAACCAAAATAATTTTTGTGTGTAACATTTGAAATGTTATTTCGTTAAACTCCTTAGTGGTTTGATACCGGATTTTCAAATAAAAATACATTTGGGAAAAATCGTTCGCCAATTGCAAATTGGATGTACAGTCCGTTTGCATCTCTTTATAACTCGAGTGTTTCAATAGATCGAGGTTTTCCAGATCGAAGATTGTAGATTTGAATATTTAGTTATGTGTGGATTTAAATTAAAATTTACTGTATCTATGCCTTTTTTTAAATGAAATTATTGGTGATATTTGTGATTTGATATGTATGTGATGAATATTTTAGATATTCTGAGAATCATTATATTTGTACAACATAATTTGAATTAATTTGAAGTTTTTGAAGGGTCGGCAACGCGTAAGTGATGCCCCTGGTGTTGCAAGCGTCCATAGGCCACGGTAACCACTTACCATCAGGTGGGCCGTGTGCCTTGTTGCCACCGTCGTGGTATAAAAAAAAAAATAATTTAACATTTTATTTAGTATTAAGAAGGAATACACAAATGTGAAAGTTTCTGATGAAAGGATTTTCGTTACTCTTTGACACAAAATCTACTAAACGGATTTAGATGAAACTTCAAATGTATAAGTATTATATTTTGTGTGATTTGGCCATAATATTAACATTTCAAATAATTTCTAATCATAGTTATATAACCAGTAGTCAGTCTTGAATTAATCATAATATATAAGATAAATATGAAAATAAAAAGGGGTACGAAAATTATGTGATTTTCTTACATTAAAATTCTCGTGATAATCATGAGAATTTTAATTCAATATTAAAATGATCTACCGTTTATAAATATCTATTGCATGGGTAGAAGAAACAGCTGAATAGTAAGTTAAGACGAAACCGCATTAGATATTCCATATATTCAATTCGTTTAGACTTGATGGAATTTACAAACAAAAGAATGTGCATACCATGAATGTATTCGATTATGGTTACTGGATACATTATTATACTCTGATATTGTAGACTTTGATACAATATCCTATAATTATAAGGTAATTTGGATATTTTCTGGTTTCTATTATCCAATCCAAATTTGTTTTTCATTTATTGAGTAGTTATGACCTTAGTGTGAGACAAATTAGATGTACGGACATGATGCTCTACCAGTTAAGCTATAAGAAAACAGTTTCACGTTCTATTCCGCATAGCAAGGTAGTCTTAGAGAACATCAACAGTGTCATGACACTCCATTCGATGTGTTCCACCCGAATTCGAGTCACTTTGTGAAGCTATAAGAAATAAGGAAAAATTAAAAAATATATATTATAAATAAAATTATTTGACTTTGATTGTACGTGATTCTAACAAAAAAACGAACATTTTCACATCCTATCGTTACAAAATTATTATTTTTATACAAATCTATTATAATTCTTCTAAATATACCTATAAATATACAATTTTTTTTCCAAAAGCTACACAAAATCCGAAATGCCTCAGTAATCCCTGTATTATGATTAGTAAACAGTACTGGGATAACACCGGCGGTAGCACGAGTGTCACGTTCGCAGTACCCCAGTAATTGTGTACGGTGATTAAGATATAACCAAATATTGTTAGAGGTCAGTAGCAATCTTAATTATCTGCATATATTTTGTATTATAGTACAATTAGATTGGGTTAGGTTAATATTTAGTATTTTTATTTCCTCGCTTTGATGAAAAGATAAAGCGCGGCGTTGAGTTCCGCCACTCAGCCCGCAATGCCTCAATTCGGCAAGTGGGGGACGGAGTGTCTTAACACTAGGTTTCAGGTTCCCTCTGCCTACCCTGCTATATGCGGGATACAGCGTGAAGCTAAAAAATATATTTTTAATACAGTACAGTACGTATTAGAAAAATATATGTTACTCCACATATACCTGAGATCAACGCAAGCGAGAGAATGGGACGACGCCAATAAAATAATATGACATCGTCGAACATTTGCCGAACAGCTTATCGAAACTCGCGCATGTTTTTGTTAGATATTAGTTGAAAATTGGCAGAATTCCACCAAAAAGTATTTAGTGTTTAGTGCTTTAGAACTACTCAGTTGAAAATTGCAAGGATAACGTTTAACTTTTTAAATATACGAGTATTAGTATGATTGTAAACACAAGTGCGTATTGGTTCGATGCTCCCTCGGAATGATTATATATAAATTGTTTCTCTCCTTTGGTAAAGAACGCACGGCGTTGAGTTCCACCACTTAGCACTTCCGTCAGTGTAAGGATTTCGGAGCGGAAAGTGGATAATGAAGTGTTTGGACACTAGGTTTTCTGTGAGAATTATATTATGCCGAAAAAATCGTTAAGTTTAGAATATTTTCTTGCTTATTTTAGTGTATTCAATTTAAGCTATGCAGTAACTATTTTAGCTAAGACTGGCCATAAACTATTGTTATTTTTTATATAATATAATATATTTATTATTATGATACTTTATTATGTTATTTTATATAATCTGTTCAGTGCTTTACGCGTGAAAAAATAACAAACATCCATTCATTCAAATAATAGCATTTATAATATTAGTACGACATGATCAAATTTTACTTAGCATTTACCCATGTTTTTTTTAGTTTCACGCTGTATTCCTTACATAGCAGGGTACGCAAAGTGAATCTGACATCCTAGTGTTAAGACCCCCTGTTCTCTATAGACTTGCGTTCCCAACTTTAACCAATTAACTTATGCTTCAAATAAGAAAATAATTCAACAATTACACATAACCCATTAAACACAAACAATTAAACTAATAACTCACACACATAATGAGACACAAAACATAAACTAGTGACTATTATAAAGTTAGCAATAAAACGCACGCGCGTATACGATTATCATTTGAAACGCGATAAACGTACTAAGCAAATATTATATGTACAAGTATAGTAGATACCGCCACGTAGATTTCATTACCATATAAAAATGTATAGTCCTTCTAAAGATGCACATATCGGATAGACGTTCTCGTAAAAGCTTTTATATTATAGTAAGCACGAATTTCGCTATTCTATGCAAATTCTATGTAGATTTTTGTATAGGTTTTTGCTTAAGATTTTCACTTAGGTCCATATTATAGGGTCTTAGTCATGTAGGTCCTTAACATAGGGCCTTATCCATGTAGGTTCATAGTATAGGACCTTGTCTATATAGATCCATAATATAGTACCTACTTTTTTATATTGTAGTAAACAGGAATCTGGCTATTCTATGAAAATTCTGTCTAAATTTTTGTATAGGTTCTTGTGAGGGACCTTATTCACTTAGCCATGTAGATCCTAAATATATGATTTTATTCGTGAAGGTCCAAAGTATAGAGCCTTATACATGGACCTACATAATATAGTATCTTGACTATATATATAGGTCCGTAATATAGGACTTACTTTATCCACGTTCCTATATGTTCCAGAATTTGGGATCAATAACAAGTTAATACGTTTAGTTAAGATTTCGTATGTTGTTAACTTGAGTGAGCTCCGCTAACCTTATTTTAATATTAAATTCATTTATCGTCGCTAGAAATAGCTGATGGCAGTTCTCTGTCTTCGATCAAATTATACGGCACGCTCACGCATTTAGTTGATGAATGTATACGCAAATGCGCATCATTCTGAGACCGAATTATATTTATCAGGCGGGAGCAAAAGGGACGTGAACACGAAATTCGTTTTCCGCGGTAAGTTAACTGAGTTAAATCTCCAAATAAAAGGTAGGCTGTGGAGTCAGCACGGTTGCTGTCGACTTGCTATGGTAATGAGTTGGTCCCTCGTCTCCTTTCCTCCCAAACAAAATGCTCGTTATCTCTCGCGATGATCTAAATGTAAGGGGCTCGTTACAGCCAGTGATTACAGACGCCTCCGGACACGCGATTGTTTACCGCGATAACAACCTCACTTGTTCTTAACTAATAAATGCCTAATCCACAACTTGCTTCTCGTTTCAATTTAAGACGATTTCTATTGAAATGAAATTTCCGGAATAATAATGTTCTAATGTTCCTACTAATATAATAAATGTGAATGTTAGTTTTTTTGTGATGCTTTCAAGCCAAAACTACTTAATCAATTATCATGATGTCTCATGAACATCAAATTCTTAGAGATATTAAAAAGGATGTAGGATATTTTTTATGAAATAAAAATATTTAAAATAAATATTTTTGAAGATATGATTGTTTGTCTAAAAATAAAAAAAATTAGCTACTTCAAAGCCTTTAAATTAATGCATATATACACAATAGACACATTCTAGCGACACCACGCAAGCGAGGACGCTGGAAATAGCTAGTTTGTGATATTTTTCTAGATATTATTATGTAAATACCTGTCTATTTTATATCTAAATATAGATGAACAGTTATAAAGCTGATTAAGTAAAGATAAGTAAGCTCTTGCAGCAATTGCCCATTAAAGTTTTACAAGAGACGATCCTATCTTTATTTGATGACGAGATCGTGTAAAAGTTCGAGCTTTGATATCGAGATGTTCATTTCAGTTAGAAAATTATAAATTACATTTGCCTCTAAGATAATTTTAAGAAGATTTGCCAGAGTTTCTTGAGGATGTATTATATTTGAAATACGTTATACAATTTCGTACCTTACATTTCTCGGCTTTGCAAATTATTAGCTTTGTTTTGCTTCCGGAAAGACTGATGGTTGTGTTGTATGTTATATTTTTAAATTATGTTGTACTATTAGATGCCTATTCTAATCTAATTCTCTATAGATCTCTTCCGTTTATAGCTTCACGTTGTATCCCGCATATAGCAGGGTAGGCAGAGGGAACCAGAGAACCTAGTGTTAAGACACTCCGTTCTCTTAAGATTTTCGTTCCCCATTCACCGCCGAGTTGAGGCATTGCGTGCTTAGTGACGGAACTCAACGCCGCGTTGCTTTATTATTTATAGATCATAAGATAAGTAATGACTCCAAATTTATCAACGAACTGATCAAGAATGGGTTTAGAGATAATTAGTACGCGGTGAAAAATATTATCAGTTTATTTCTGGCACGTATTTTGAAGGTGGCATTAGTAGGATCTTTTCAAATTTGGTTAGGTAGGAGGCGAGCTTTAATGCGCATTTAAAAGGGTCCCTTAAGCCTAAAGTTGTTCGAGCTCCTCTCTTCGTAACGCGATGGACTCGGCACCCGCTCGGTAAAATCATCGAGTGCTATAGAGTTTTTACTTCTCCATTTTAACATACATCTCCATTCATTTATTCATTCATAAATACGTGTAAAATTGTATAAAGCTTTTATGATTGCCTTTTTTTTATTTTTTCTTTTCTTTTAGCTTCACGCTGTATCCTGCACGTAGCAGGGTAGGTAAAAGAAACCAGAGAACCTAGCATTAAGACACTCCGTTCTCTTTTAATATTTCTATTCCACACTTTCCGCCGAATTGAGGCATTGCGTGCTGAGTGGCGGAACACAACGCCGCGCTATACCTTATTACCTTTTTTTATTAATTACTAATCTATTTCACCAAAGTACTACACAACTAACCTAAATATCTAACACAAAAATATTCATTTAATAAACCTCCGAAGCGTTAACGAAGTAACAAGTTGTAACGATTTACGATTATTTAGAACTTAATTAGAACTAAGTAGCGTCGTGGGGGGTAATAACTGGGTGTTTAAGCAAAAATAGTTGTTAATGTAGTGATAATAGCATACATTTTATCGTTTCTCTTGGGAACGTAATCTCCAGTAGAGCTCTCACGAAGTACTCTATACTGTCAAAGGTTAGAAGTTAACTTGTCTGTTTTGTCATACATTTTTAAGTCAAGTTGAAGCAAACTAATGTGTACTTAAAGAGACTGGTATATGAACCAAATTATATTTGTTTAGTGTCTCCTCGAGAAGCTTTTAAGTTTTTCACAATTTAGCCATTTCATTTTTGAATCTGATATGAGTTCTAAGTGATAGAAAAACCTTGTAGAATTTTGAGACAGGTTGTATAATATTTTGTTTGTTTAGATTTTGGGAATATATTGAGTTGAATTTAGATGAAAATGATTATAGAATTCGTAGTGTTTATGCACTTGAATAGGAGAAAAAATAATTTATTAAAACACATTAAACAATTAAATATTTTTGTGTTAGATATTTAGGTTAGTCGTTTAGTACTTTGGTGAAATAGATTAGTAATTAATAAGAAAAGGTAATAAGGTATAGCGCGGCGTTGAGTTCCGCCACTCAGCACGCAATGCGTCAATTCGGCGGAAAGTGTGGAACAGAAATATTAAAAGAGAACGAAGTGTCTTAACACTAGATTCTCTGGTTCCCTCTGCCTACCCTGCTATATGTGGGTTACAGCGTGAAGTTAAAAAAAATCTATTAATTTTAACCAACTTCGAAAAAAGAGAGCTATTTAATTAGATTGTATTTATTAACGCCTCTTTTTACTGGGTGAACTAATTTTGATGATTCTTATTTATATGATAGCTCGTGTTTCTGACGTGCTCAAATTTAAATTTAGTTAAGATCTAATTAATAGTTTTTGAGTTATTCGTAATAATTGATTTTTTTTGTCAAAATCTTTACCAAAAAAACTTTGCAAATTTCGAAAACAATACCTATTTCCGGATATACTGAAGCGTACATCCATAAAAAACCTTTTTGAGAACCATCGTAACCGTTTGTCATTGCCAATACTAAATAATTGAAAAAAAAAACAGAAAGAGATCACAATACTTTGAACTTATTTACTACTATTTTACTACCGCGCTACAAAATGTGAAAGGAAAAGACATAAGGTGATGTGACAATTTATAAGGAAAAAAGTTTTAAGTTAATTTATGAATTTACGATATGAGTTTTTGAAGAGGCAAGAGTAGGCCATATAAGCCATTTCATTCCGGAATTTTTGCTTACTTTAACAGTATGTGCTGGATAACGGAATTTAACGCTGCATTGTGTTAACTAGTTTGGAAAAAGATGTTTATTAATATTCCCTGTAGTGAGAATTGATATTTCAGAGGCATGTCGTGGCGTAGAGGCACAAGCATGCGGCTGTAAATGCGACAGGCTGTCGATTCAATTCCCACTCCAGAAAATGAAAATATTAAATAATAGTTATTATTTTCATTTCCTCGCTTTGGTAACAAGACAAAGCGCGGCGTTGAGTTCCTCCATTCAGCCCGCAATGCCTCAATTTGGCGGAAAGTGGGAAACGGAAATGTCACAAGGGAATGAAGTGTCTTAACACTAAGTTCCCTGGTTCCCTCTGCCTACCCTGCTATGTGCGGGATACAATGTGATGGTATAAAAAATCCCAACTGAAAAACCAAGCTAAAACTATTACACTTATAGCCAGACGTTGCTAAAATTTCTACGGAAAGAGGAAAAAAATATTTACAATATAGTCCATACAAAAGAGGTTGTGGGTATTCCTAATATACGAGTATACATATCGATTCATGAAAAAACAAAGAGTCTTATTTAAACATATTCTACGTAGAAGACACAAGCACCGTTAAGCTAAAGGCTAATTAAACCAACTAACTTCCCTGTCTCTATTCAACGGTGCTAAGTTTTTGTGATCTGGTTCAAAATACAAGATCAAGCAATAAAATGCGTTATTTATATTTCTGAGTGTTATATATACTGTTTTCAGTTCTGTTTCCGCTCTTTGTTTTTTGATTGAATTCAAGATATCGTGTGTTGAGTGGTGGAACTCAACGCCGTGAGTTGTTTTACTGAAGTAGGGAAATGAAAATAAATTACATAGCTTTACGCTGTATCCCGCATTTAGCAGGATAGGTAGAGGGAACCTAGTATTAGGACACTCCGTTCTCCACTTTCCGCCGAATTGAGGCATTGCGTGTTGAGTGACGGAACTCAACCCCGTAAGTTTTACAAGGCGGGGAAATGAAATTAAATCAAATATATCATCATTATTAATTATTCATTCGAGTAGCGGTCGAATTCATAGACATCGCCTTTAGAGACATACTCTATTAGTGGAATAGATAGAATCTACATAAGAAGTGATATAATACAATACTTTATCTGAATTGCAATAATAACCTAAATATTTGAAATATATACAATTCCTCAAGCGGGAATCGAACCCACCACCATATAATCAAATTATATACTTTAAAATTATCATAAAGTTCTTAATAAATAATCATAAGAAGTGTGACATTTAGGTAGTGACAAATCATTATGCTGTAAACCCTAGCATTATTATTAAAAGCATTCGACTATACCGTCTATAAAAGTTAAAAAAAATTAAACTTTTCAACTTTGTACTCCATGTAGGCGCCTCAAATTCGATATTGAAGGAGAATATGCGATAATTTCGGTATGAAGTTTGGAAAGAATCATTAGTATAAGCCTGCAATCGAAGCCAACTTATAAAAGTTCGACCTCGTGTAATAAACTATAAAAGTTTCATAGTAGAGTACAGAAAATACATTTATGCTTGTTGCTTTTGTTCGTGAACACTGCTATATTGCGTTATTATCAATTTTTGTGGTGGTAAGTAATGATTAGCTAGAATTATGATTACTGATAGACACGTGAAAGAGAAGAGAGTGTTTTAACACTATGTTTTCTTTGCCTACTATGATATGTATAGTGGATGAAGCTATAAAAATTATAAGAAGAGAAGAAACTCCTTAGCAATCCATGGATTCACCGTGCGGGTGCCGGGCCCATCGCGTTGCTGAGAAAGGAGTTTGGAGAGTGCCTGGGACTTACGGGACTTACAGACAGACAAGTGTAGGTTTAAGGGGCCCCTTTAAAATGCGCATTAACGTTCACCTCCACTTTCCGCACTCCTCTCTCTACCTAACCAAATTTGAGAAGATCCTACTATTGCCGCCTTTGAAATACTTGCTAGAAATGAGATGAAATTTTTTTCGTATATTTAACAAAATTTAAATGATAAATTGATTACATTAAAAACTTACTCATTAACTTGTTTGGTCACAAATTGCATATTTTAAGCTAGCCGGTAAAGGTCTCAATATTTTTTTTAATAGGGCTTACCAAAAATAGTATACAGTCACAGAAACCCTAGTATAGAGACTTATTTCTCCACTGCCTGAATTCGATCCTTTGCGCGTTGAGTGACGAAATTCAATCCGGTATAATATTGTGCCAAAGTGAGGAAATGAAGATAATCGTTTAAATGCACCGTTTTATACAACCAATCGCATTTAGTGATGAAGAGTTGGATGGTAATGACAATCATACAAAAAAAAAAAACAAAAAATATATATTTTTGAAGTTTTAAAGTGTTAACCACATACTTAGGAAACGAAAAACATAGAAAACGTATAAAAAATTGAACGCAGCGGGACTCAAACCCGCGCCTCTTGGAAACCGTCCAAGCACTCTGACGACTAAGCCATGCGTTCCGTTTTCTAAAAAAATATAAAAAAAATATATTGACCCAAGTCCACCAAAAGCTCAACACATACACCACAACAGATTAGTTTCAATGTTCTGCAGGCAAATTGGTTCCTTTCATGTCAATTTCCGAAATATCTTACATTACAATTGGCCCTGTTTGTTGGTTAGAACTTGTTGATAATTAAGCCACCCAAGAGGTGCTCTGATCTAGACGTAGCTTGATATTTAAAGGGCATTTTAGGTATTTAATCAAATGTTAAAATTTAGTTGGATGTTTCGATTTTAGTATTGTCTTTGTGTATCCAATTATTGAGAATACAATTTTTTCTTTTATAATATCAGATACTAAGGATACTAATAGCTTCACTTTTATTTTCTTTCGTTTTAGCTTCACGCTGTATTCCGCATATAGCAAGGTAGGCAGAGGGATAATGAGTACCTAGTATTAAGACACTCCGTTTCCCACTTTTCGCCGAATTGAGGCATAGCATCTGAGTGTCGGAACTCAACGCCGCGCTTTGCCTTGTTACTAAGCCCAGGAAATGAAAATACTAAACTTTTACTTTTCCTGGAGTTGGAATTGAACCCATAACCTGTCGCGTTTACAATTGTACGCTTTTGTCTCCGCGCCACTGTTCCGCTGATGTTGTCATTGAGTGTTTATAATTTATATGAAACTTGGTAAAATGTTAGAAGAATAACCTGTATTTTGTAGGACATTAGTACTTAAATTGAGGAGAGAACAATGGAGAACTCACTCCAAAAGTTATATTTAATTAGACATGTCACGTAGCAAATATATACTCGCAGATTGAAAACATAGATTATTTAACATTTCGAATGTTATTGACTTTATTTAATTTTTAATAATAATTTTAGTATCTATTAATATATTCTGATCATTTAGAAATATTGAACTTTACCTTAGCAAAAATTTTGAATTCACTTTAAATTCACAATTATCGCGTGAAATCAAACACGTAAAGGTGCCATATCAGCACAATCTACACTTCAAGTGACACAAATGAACTAAACCCGATAGTAATTTTGTAAAAGTGACAAAGAAAAGGAGGATTTTCAAACAAAATTTGAATATGAAGAAATCTGTAACACGAGTGTATGAAGTCTTATTATGAGTCATAGTACCTCCGCTATCTTATTTCAATTTCAACGCTCCATTGATTGCAGATGCCGGGAGCTCTTCTTTTGCAGTCACAGGGAGCGAGCGGGACGGTGTGATTGTAATGTACACAGGTGGGATAGAGACGGATAATATTTTTCTACAGGGAGACGAAAATATCGAAAAAAGTTATGGCATCAAAGTCTCCATGCCCGTAAAGGTCTCATTAAAAGTGCTTTGTGAAAGAATTCGTACCAATTTATAAGGCAGTAAGCGGTAGATTGGTCGGAAAGTAAATAACGACATTCCCCGTTGTTTAAACGAACCCGGTTGGGTACTTGTTAGCGCTTGTCCATAGTGTTTGTTATCGCGACGGCTGCAGGTTTTGGATGCGATGTACGTGGAGAAGGAATCGCCTTGAGAACGTATGTCGGTGATAGTTTATATGTATTTTTATAAAAATGACGCCTATCGTGGTGCAGAGACACAAGCGTGCGACTGTAAACGCGACAGGTTGTGGGTTCGATTCCAACTCCAGGAAATGGAATTTTTAATTTCCTGGGTTTGGTAATAAGGCAAAAGCGCGGCGTTGAGTTCTGCCACTCAGCACGCAATGCCTTAATTCGGCGGATAGTGGGAAACGGAGTGTCTTAACACTAGGTTCCCTCTGCCTACCCTGCTATATGCCGGATACAGCGTGAATCTATAAAAATAATAATAATAGATAAAAATGACCGACTTTTTTATGTTTAGTATGGTTTTGTTTATTTTTTTATGTTTTATTTCTTAGAATTGGGAAGCAGTTAATTTTGATACACTGAGAATGAAAAACCTACATTCGTTCACAAATTTTTAATTTAGCTCGGACTAATATAGCCAAAATATTCCATTTTTAAGAATTTAGAAGTATAGCTATTTTCATGCAACATAGTAATTAGCAAGAGAGACGCTAGTCTAGCCCATTCTCTACTTCAATATATATATTTTATTTAACTTCACGCTGTATCCCACATATAGCAGGGTAGGCAGAGAGAACCTGAAAACCTTGTGTTAAGACACTCCGTTCTCTTACAACAATTCCGTTCCCCACTTTCCGCCAAATAGAGGCATTGCGTGTTGAGTGGTGGACCTCAACGCCGCGTTTTGTTACCAAACCCAGGAAATGAAAATACTAACATTTCATGGAGTGGGAATCGAACCCACGACCTGTCGTGTTTACAGTCGCACGCTTGTGCCGCTGCGCCACGACAGGTGGTAATATTTTTAATCTTATTTAATAATATGTATGTAAATTTAAAAAAATCTTTGATTTTCAAATACACATTTAAATACAACAAAATATATACAACTAAAACTTGTCACATTTAAAGTTAGCTTCAACTAAGTTTCATGAATGAAGTAACGCCGGAACTTAGAATTTAGTGTCGCACGCAATCCTAATGCTCATTTTATTCATATCCTTATACTACTGAAATAACTCAACGCCTGTCGTGGCGCAGAAGCACAAGCGTGCGACTGTAAACGTGACAGGTTGTGGGTTCGATTCCCACTCCAGGAAATGGAAATATTTATTCGTGGATTTGGTAACAAGGCAAAGCGCGGCGTTGAGTTTCGTCACTCATCACGCAATGCCTTATATTGGCGGAAAGTGGGGAACGGAGTCTCTTAACACTGGGTTCTCAGGTTCCCTCTGCCTACTCTTCTATATGCGGGATACAGCGTGAAGCTATGTATGTATGTACTAAAATAACGTTTAGTCACTAACGTATTAACGTTGTTACTATCTTTTTGACCGACTACAAAAAAGAGGGTCTCAATTCGCCTGTATTTTTTGTGTGTTACCTCAATTTAACTAGGTGAACTAATTTTGATGATTATTTTTGAACATGATAGCATTGTACTTATGATGTAGAGTGTAGTCCTATTTAAATCTAGTTTAGGTCTGGGTAGTTTTTGAGATATTCGTAATAATGTTTGTGTTTTTTTTTTCTAGTCTGTTTTATTTTGTTAAATTCTTAATTTTAAAGAAAGAGAAGGTGAAGAATTTTTTATGTTTAAGAAATGTCCGTCGTGGTGCAGTTGGATAATGTATAACTGTAAACATGTTTTGTTTTTGGGTTTGATTCCCACTCGGAGGAATTATGCTAATTTTATTATCTTCTGACTACCCCGCTAGGGATAAAGCGTGAAGTTAAGTAAGTAAGTAAGTAATTATTTTCACTTCTGCGTTCTGGTAAAACAAAGCACTAATAAAGTCACAATGTCTTGAATTCGATGGGGAAGTGGTGTCTTGACAAAGGTCTTCCCTGATTACTCTATTGTATAAGGTAAAAAGCTTGAAACTATTTATTTTTATTTAATTTCTATCTTACAAAAAATGGGGAACGGAGTGTCTTAACACTAGGCTACCTCTGCCTACCCTGCTATATGCGGGATACAGCGTGAGGCTATGTATGTATGTATGTATCTTACAAAAACAATGAATTGGCAAACACTAGAATATATACTCTATTTAATAATTTTAATAACATCAAAATGCTCATACAACTGCATTCAACTATCCACACAGAATTTCACACAAACGAACAACTTCCAAACTACTTAAACTTTACCAAAAACCGAAAAACTAAATTCAAAAGCGGGTACCCATCATCTGTCAATGACATAGTTGGCTTACTTTTAAAACATTACGTATGACATTATTTTTTTATTACCGCGCGAGCAAAAATGTACTTATTTCGCGCTCCGTTGATCTGAAAATGTGACATGAGAGTGTAAGGCGCGCCTATGAGAGAGCACATATCGTGTATTTACGATGTGCCGTACTCGATATCTCAACCTCTTCAAATTACGGTCACTGATTTTTATTCGATGTGAAATAAAACAAGAAACAAATGTGTCACTATGTACTAGCGTTGTGTCTAATTTGGTATTTTTGTGTTAAATATTATGTCCTGTTATGGCGTGTAACTGTAAAATCGACAGGTAGTGGGTTCGATTGCCACTCCAGGAAGCGAATATATGAAAAAATTATAGTCATTTATATTTCCTATTTTTGTTTCCTTGTTCTGGTAACAATGCGAAGTGAGGCGTTGAGTTCCGCCACTCAGCACCCAATGCCTCAATCCGGCGGAAAGCGAGGAACGGAATTGTTGAAAGAGAATAGAGTGTCTTAACACTAGGTTCTCAGGTTTTCTCTGTCTACCCTGCTATATGCGGGATACAGTGTGAAGCGAACAAGTGACAGATTGGGGGTTCGATTCCTACTCCAGGAAACGAAAATTTCATGAATTTATAATAATTTATATTTACTATTTTCGTTTCCTTGCTCTGGTAACAATGCGGTGCGGCGCTTAAGTTCCACCATTCACGTAATGCCTCAAAGCTTTCAGCGGAAAGTGGGGAAAGAAAATCTTAAGAGAACGGAGTGTCTTAACACTGGTTCCCTCTGCTATGTATGGGATTCAGCGTGAAGCTAAAAAAAAAATATTTTCCCGCTTTGGTAAGATAAAACGCGGCGTTAAGTTCTGCCCTCAATATGCAATATCTCCATTTCGAATGGAAAACGGAAAATGAAGTGTCTTATACTACGATACTAGGTTCTCTATGATTACTATGCTCTGCCAGATGCTAAATAAAGCATATGATAGTATCTAATAAGTAAAAGACAAACCGTTACCTGTACAATTCTACTAATATTATAAATTCGAAAGTTTGTAAGGATGGATGTTTGTCAGTCTTTGACGCAAAAGCTACTTTACAGATTTCGTGAAATTTAGTCTATATATATCTAATATAATATATAGTATATAAAATTAGAGTGCTCACTTAGTTCGCCAAACCCCGCTTGCAGCGAATAAAAAATAAAATTGGAATATCCAGTTAACGTGTGATATTTCAATAATTCTAACAACAACGCGCGCAACGATTAGCACCGTAATACCTAAAATTCATTTGCCTTCACGAATTACATTTGTATACATTTTTTACAGCCTCATGTTTTATATCATATAACAGGGTAGTCAGAGAGAACCCAATGTCAAGACACTGCGGTCGTCGCTTTCTATCATAATGGAGACACAGCGTGTTAAGAGGCGGAACTCAACGCCGCGCTTCACCAAAGAAGTAACATTTTATTGGATGAACAAATTTTGATGATTTTTTCTGTATATTATAGCTAGCATTTCTGGTGTGGTCGTATTTAAGGTCTGACGAGTTGTTTTCCATTATTCGAAATAATGTTACATTTTACTTGAAACAGATTTCCTATTTCGTTATATACAAAATATACAATTATTAACAAGCATGTAATAACAATAATCAAGCCATCCACAACGTTCTAAGGTTACAGCCACGCACGACAAACCCTTTGTCACCTGATTCACACAACCGTTTTTCAACTAACGACACGACAACGTGCCTCGTTAGGCTCGTACTAATTTGACAATGGTAATTGTGTTGATTAAAATAAATAATATTTGGCTGGAAAGCCTTATGGTACAGTGGAACTGTGTATTGTAAACGTAGAGGTTATGTGTTCGATTGCCAGTCTTTTTTTGAAGGAAAAACTTCTTTAGCGGCGTTGTGCTCTTTTTGCGTGACTTGATCGATATTCGTAAGATTTTTCTAAGAGATACATTATTTAATGTAAAATAATTGTAATAGTTCTGAATCATTATTTTTTTTATATAAAATAAATTGCCATGTTTGTGTACGATAGATATAATAAATGCCAGTACTTTTATACTGATAATTAAAGCATTTTGTGCAATATTATTCCCTGACCAATCCAAAATATTCCGTTAATAATAATTCAACTTTCAAATTCTGCCGGCATTCTAGGAGTGCTACCCATTGATTTTTTTTATGGAAAGAAGCGATCGGGTCACCTGATGGTAAGTGATCACCATCGCTCAAGACCCCGTGTAACAACAGAGGAGCTACAGGTTCGTTGCCGGCCTTTGAGGTGGGTGGAAGCGCTTTTTTAGGGTAGGCCATTCCAAAATTGTGTGGCACGTGGATAGAAGTTTCTGTTAAACAGCACAGTAGTGAAGTGCCACGTATCCAGATGGTGTTATTGATATTTAAGTTCGTAACGAAGTCCATTAATATCCTTTTAAAGCTTTTTAACGTTGAGTTTAAAAGCGGAGTGTAGAGTGTCTTAATACTAGATTTTCTCTGCCTACTCTAATATGATTAAACAGTAAAACTGCAAAATATTTTCGTTCGTCTGGCTGGTTATTTATAAGTTCGTTAACGCACAGTCTTTCTTTATCTTTGCTTCTTGTTCCCAATTAGTGTGGTTGGTAAAAAATATATGTAAATATTATATATTATACATGATGAATCTGTAACAATAACAACGCAGCGTTTTGTCGTGTATGTAATTTAAATATTGTTTCTCCGAGTGAGAATAGAACCTGAAACCAATCATCGCAATTACTTTAAAACCTTGTTCCACTACGTCACAATGGCTTCAAAAATTACTTAAAATATATTTTTTTTATTGTTTTTATTCCGTACAGAGCAGGGTAGGCAGAGGGAACCTTAGGACCTAGGGCTAAGACACTCCCTTCTCATCAGATTTCCATTCCCCACTTTTTAACGAATTTTTAAAAATATTTCTTAAAAAAAAAATCATATTAATAATATTCTTAACATGAAAATCAATCAAGCAATATATAATATGTAAAATCATAGCCCCGTATCGTATCCTTTGTCCGTGAACTTATATTTGCGACGCACGATGTTGTAGGAGGCAGCCGTGCGTGGAAGGGATGACCGCGGGTGACCCACTCACCAATAGAAATTGGCATGTTAACTACATTTCAAGTATTGATAATATTTTCGAATAAATATATATGTATTCTAGTAATATTACTGATTGTATTTAAATTATTGTCATTTTGCCGCGCTGGTAAAACATAGCGCGGCGTTGAGTTCCACCTTATAGCACGCTATGTCTCGATTTCGGGTGTGTAATAGAGAACGGAGTGACTTAACACTATGCTCTTTCTGACTATCTTGTTATATATGGAAAAAAGAGTAGAATTTATTTAAAAATGGATGTTTTGACATAAAAAAAACTACTTCAAAGAATATGTCCAAATGTACATTTTTTTTAACTTCACATTGTAATCCGCATGTAGCAGGGTAGACAGAGGGAACCTAGTGTTAAGATCCGTTATCCGTTCTCCACTTTCCACCGAATTGAGGCATTGCGTGCTGAGTGGCGGAACTCAACGCCGCGCTTTGCCTTGTTACCAAACCCAGGAAAAGAAAAAAATCATTTCCTGCAGTGGGAATTGAACCGTCGTGTCGTGTTTACAGTCGCATGCCTGTGCCTATGCGCCACGACTGGCCTTAAAGGTACAATTATTACGAGTAACTCAAAAACTACTCGTCAAATCTTAACTGACTACCTCGGTAGGGATAAAGCGTGGAAGGTAAGATCTTAACTAAATCTAAATTCACCAAAACACACAGCTATCACATAAAAAAGGATATACTTACCATACACATAAAAAAATCAATTCTAAGCCTCATTTTTTGAAGTTGGTAATAAATTCCCACAAACTATCCAAATGTATTCAATTAAAGCGTCTACAGTAGCCACTTGCTAACGAACACCTTTTATAGTAATATAATGAATCATAAGGGTCCCGGTATTGTCGTACGGTCCGGTGCTCGTCGTGTTAACAAGCTCTCATGTAACTGCATGGATGTGGTCAAAAGCTTGTGGTCTAATTAAATTTAAGGGAATTTTTTTCATTTTTTAGCTTAATTATTTGATGTTATAATATTAGTTTATGCTTAGGTGGTTGACAGATTGATAAAGTTCATTTTAGGAGTGATATAGTCACTTTTTCTTTTGTTATCGTTTTTTTCAGGTATATTGAATAGAAGGAAATTTAGAAATGTTTGCTATATCTTCACGCTGTATCCTGCGTATAACAGGGTAGGCAAAGGGAACCTGAGAACCTAGTGTGAAGACACTCCGTTCCCCACTTTCCGCCGAATTAAGGCATTGAGTGGCGGAACTCAACGTCGCGCTTTGCCTTGTTACCAAACCCAGGAAATGAAAATACTAAACTTTTACATTTCCTGGAGTTGGAATCGAACCCACAACCTGTCGCGTTTATAGTTGCATGCTTGTGCCTCTGCGTCACATGTCATAAATATATGACATACAACAATTTACGTGGAAAAAAATCTTGGAAATTTTCGAAAAATCGTTCAAAATAAGGTCGTAATTTGGTAAAATTGTCTTTACCCGAGCGCGGGCGAGAGCTAGTTTACCATAGACAGAATTCATCACGTAATCGAATGCGCCACTCCCCAAGGGTTCGCTCCTCGAAGGCAATTTGCATCAGTACCTACATACTGTTCAATATTTTACGTGGCTCGCAATATAGCCAGGTGTATACAAAATTATTTTCTTTTCTGACAACTTTGGTGAGGTTACTTTTAGATGTAATAGGCAAAGTTAGTTATTTTTTTGGATCATTTGAAGTTTTTCGTATCTTAATCTAATGAGTTCAGTTAAAAATAGAGTTTTGTAGTCATTATATATATAAATCATCAGTCATATATATATAAATATATAATTATATATCTTATTTTACTAAACGAAACTATTTTACCCAATTTTTTTTGCTTCACGCTGTGTCCCGCGCACAGCAAGATAGACATGTGAATCTGAGAATCTAGTGTTAAGACACTCCGTTCTCTTAAAATTTCCGTTCCCCACTTAATCTCTTAGCCGAATTATTTTCGTATATTTTGATATTCATAGATGTCTACCTATATAGGCCGCCTTATTGTACGCTATTACTACTTCTATGTTCTATGTTCTATGTTCTATTTGTTTATTTGTGTGCAATAAAGAATATTTGTATTGTATTGTATTGTATATATTTTATTTAGTCACACATATCCTCACCTAAACTATAAAGTGTTCAAAACGTTGGGTTTCCTAAAAACTATGCCTAATACCAAAAATTACTAGTGAACGGTAAATAAGCTATTATAGAGTAAAGTTTCGTCTAGATCTGTTCAGCACTTCATTACAGAAGAACCAAATATCCATTTATACAAACTTTGTATCAAGAATTTGGTAATAGCTATCATTACTGGATATATTTAAAAAAAAAATATATATTTTCACAAAATTACATCTTCTGTACTCACCATATATATTTGACAACATACAAATATGTCATTAAATTTGTAACTGAAAGAGATTTTTCATTTACTGTTTTTTGTAGATCGATTAGTAAAATAATTTAATAATAAGAGCGCGCAATTTTTTAAATTTTTAAATTTGAGTTCCGCCACTCCACCGCCACCACGCAATGCCTCAATTCTGCGTAAAGTGGGGAACGGAATTGTTGTAAGAGAACGAAGTGTTTTAACACTAGGTTCTCAGGTTCCCTCTGCCTACCCTACTATATGCGGGATACAGCGTGAAGATAAAAAAAAAACTTTTAAAATTTACAATTTACAAAAAAAAAATATTTTCAACATATCCATTAGAGACGTAAAACTTGTACGGAAAGAAACAACATAGCCTTAACTTAGAACAACGTCAAATTGAATGGCGTGGCCTTTGTGTCAAGATGTCAACTTTATTAGAAGCGGGAATTTATAATTGCTGGGAGAACAATAAGATATTTAGGAAGTAACAAAAAAATTCGACCATTTGAACCAGGGACCTCCGAGTTTACGCTCCGTTGATTTATGTTACGGACAGTCTATTCATCATTTTTGCTATATTTATTTTTTTATGAGAAGAAATGTTAAAATTTTATTTGTTTTTTATTTAATTATTATTAAAAAAATGTAATTAAGTTACGGACGACGTGGATTTGGAATGTGCTTGTTTCAAATTCAATTTCATAAAAAGGAAGTCATAGTGGAACAAAGAAATAGCATTAGTAAAACAATGCCCGGCGTTAAGTTACGCAATTCAACACGTAATGTCAATGCCCATTTAGCCAGAAAGTGGGAAACGTTGTGACTTAACACTTGGTGTTCCCTGACTACCCTGCTATTTGAAAAAAGCTAAAGCTGAAAGAAGGAAAACAACAAACTGCAAATACAAAGTCTTATATCCCATGTGTGTTCATATGTAACTGGAAGAATCTTTTTTTTTTTTATTTCACGCTGTATCCCACATATAGCAGGGTAGGCAGAGGGAACCTGAGAACCTAGTGTTAAGACACTCCGTTCTCTTTCAACAGTTCCGTTCCCCACTTTCCGCCAAAAATTTCCTGGAATGGGAATCGAATCCACAACCTGTCGCGTTTACAGTCGCACGCTTGTACCTCTACGCCACGACAGTCGACTGGTATATTCGAAGCGTCATAATTAAAGAACAGAACTAGACTAAACAAATAGCAATTAATTTTCCTCCTTACATATCATAACATCACCAAATCAGTATACAATAAAAAATGAGTGATTTATC
Source organism: Philaethria dido (assembly GCA_033558755.1). Classification (NCBI taxonomy): domain Eukaryota; kingdom Metazoa; phylum Arthropoda; class Insecta; order Lepidoptera; family Nymphalidae; genus Philaethria; species Philaethria dido. The sequence continues at coordinate 23,539 of JAKGSA010000088.1, read as the reverse complement.
ACTACATATTCTAAGCCTTAACGCCTATCGTGGCGCAGAGGCACAAGCGTGCGACTGTAAACGCGACAGGTTGTGGGTTTCATTCCCTCTCCAGGAAATGTAAAAGTTTAGTATTTTCATTTCCTGGGTTTGGTAACAAGGTAAAGCGCGGCGTTGAGTTCCGCCAATCGGCCTTAGCTCTAATCGGTCTTAGCACTAGGTTCTGTGGTTCCCTCTGCCTACCCTGTTATATGCGGGATACAGCGTGAAGTTTAAAAAAAAATAATATATATTCTAAGCCTATCTTAAAAATACAAGAAAAAAGATGAACACAAGTAGATAGTTCCCGAACGGCATATACAGTGAACTCGTCGCCAACTTTCCAGAACTTTCCCGATCAATCTTACTTTCGCTTTTCGAATAGATTTTATTTACGTTCTCGCATCCAACCATCAATGTCTATTGTAGTTTAGTTCTCTACACAAATATAAATCATATATGGAGCTTTTAAGCCTTTATACGTAAAATATATAGTCACATAGGTATAAATGTTTTTTTGTGGCCTGTCGTGGCAAAGAGGCATAAGCTTGCGATTATAAAACCACATATTCTAGGTTCGATTCTCACTCCAGGAAATGAAAATATTTAATAATATTTAGCATTTCATCATTTCATCAGTTCATCAGTTAGTCATTTCCTCGCTCTAGTAACAAGACGCGGTATGGAGTTCCGTCACTCAGCACACAATGCCCCAATTCGTTGAAAAGTAAGGAACAGAAATGTTAAAAGAGAACGGAGTGTCTTAACACTAGGTTCTCTGGTTCCCTCCGCTAACTCTGCTTAGTTAGCTAGTTGGAAAAAAAAAGTTTCATCACGTAATAGTTGTGGGTTCGATTCGCATTCAGCGGAATGATAATATTTAGTTTTTAGTTCTTTAAAATAATTTTTTTAGCCGACTTCAAAGGAAAAAATAACTTCTATGTATGCTACCGCATAACTTTTTAGCGGGTGAATCAATTTTAATTGTTTTTTTTTCATGTGATAGTTAGTGTTTTTGATGTGGTCCCATTTAAATCACAATTATGTTTTTAATATTTTTTTAATATTTTAAATTAACGTTCAATGTTGGTAGAAATCGACTCTAAATATATATGTGTAATATAGACATATGAATACACAAAGGCTAAACTAACAAATACCCCATTCCGACTAAGCAAGTCGTTGTGTGTCACTAAACACAACATAACCAAAAAGTAGAATAAATTTAGGTTTAGGACACTTCCTAACACTCTCCTTTACACCATACAACAGATAAAAGCTATAATTAGTGTCTACAACATTTGAGAAGGTTGTCCAAAGTATTTCACGGTGATCGCTTCCATATAAGTTTAGTCGAAACTCGGAGTATACGTGCAGAATATCCTCGATCGAGTCCGCATGAGCGAAGCGCCGTAGATTGATATCTGATCCCTGATACGCCTCGGGTGTACTAGTAAATAATATTATATATATAATATTAAACATTTAATTTAATTGAAGAAATTTAAAATTATTTATTAAATATTTTACTGATACTGGTCTCTACGTTGACGCGTTAACAACGCGTTGTCTAGCAACGTATATGCCACTTTATATAAACATGGATGTCAAACCATGATAGTGTGTGTACCATTTTTTTTTATTTATTATAATATTTTTGCATTATTTTAAAAGAATGTTACCGTTCTGCACTCCTTCTCTATATAAACTATAAGTGTGCTAAATTTCATGCTCCTGCGTCTGCGTAATTTTCGTAAAAAGGGGCCCAAAGTTATTTTACCTTACCTAACTTCACGCTTTATCCCTAGCGGGGTAGTCAGGGAGTACGGAGCGCTAAATGCTACGGTCCCTGTATACCTTTCGCCTCGTCCACAGTCATAAGCCTCTTCATGCCTGCCCTCCGGGGGGTCCTCATGCTTTTTACGTGACCTTCTTCCAATATCATTGCTACTGTGTTTTCGAAGGTCAACCGAGGTCTTCCGAGGTTCTTTAAAGTTATTGCTTCACGTATTTATATATATGGAGATGTCAAATCGTAACTAATATTTCTACATAACCATTTATGCGATCATTAACCTTACTACAATTCTACTTCAGCATAATGAAATAAATATGATTTTACCATATAAATAATAAAACAAAATTTATTATTAATATCTAATAATCAATAAATATCTGGAATACCAAATTTTGTTCCCTAGAAAGAATTCTTAGTGCGACGTCGTCAGATTGATATTTGATCCTCGATCTGCGCCTCGGGTATTCACCGTAGAGTAATATCCGCTCTTATAAAGGCTCGATCTGAATGAAAACTAAGAATGGCCTCAATTTTAATAGAAACACCGAAATAGATGTATTTATTAAGATATTAGAATATTAAGAGTTTTGGAAAATATTTTTAATACATATATAGAACTTTTATATGTAAATTCACTCTATTTTCACGAGCTGAAGGACCACCTGATGGTAAGTGGTTACCTTCGCCCATGAACATCTATCAACACCAGAGACGTTGTAGATGCGTTGCCAAACTAAAGGATACAGATGGAAGGGGAGGATAATGTAGTAGTCCGCTATCGGAACCACCACATTTTGGGGAAAGGATGGGTGGAAAAGAGGAAAACATGGCTTTCATGCCATCGAACCGGAACACATCATAAGATATTTGGCGGTTCGTCTTTGACATGATAGTGGTCGCGAGCCAGACGGAGGACGAACCTCCTTCCACCAAACTACTGCGATACCCGCATCTTACGGGACGCTACCCAGCGGCGGAGGGGAATTGTATTCTAACCCCGTTCCCCTCACAGGGAAAAAATGATAGTATAGTTATAGAGTTACAGAAAAAAGAAAATGCTCATGTTCAGTGAAAATAAAAGAAATGAAGAAAAATTAAGGTTTTTAAAAACTAAATCAAACTTACATAGCTTTCATGCTATAACGCCTATCGTGGCGCAGAGGCACAAGCGTGCAACTGTAAATACGACAGGTTGTGGGTTCGTTTCCCACTCCAGGAAATGTTAGTATTTTTATTTCCTAGGTTTGGTAACAAGACGAAGCGCGGCGTTGAGTTCCGTCACTCAACACGCAAAGCCTCAATCTGGCGGAAAGTGGGGAACAAAATTGTTGAAAGAGAACGGAGTGTCTTAACACTAGGTTCTCAGATTTCCTCTGCTTTTCCTGCTATATGCGGGATACAGCGTGAAGTTAAAAAAAAGAAAAAAAAATAGGGTGTTCTTAAAAACTGAATTAAACTTACATAACCTTCATTAAGATACTGTTGATGACTTATAATCACAATCCTTACCTGCAACAAAAAAATTGTTTTGTTAATTTCTACTAATATTATAAAATATGAAAAAGCTTGTGAAGATAGATGAATGTTTGTTACTCTTTCAAGCAAAATATGTGACCGGATATAGATTAAGCTTTATAGTGATATAGTATATACATCAAAATAACAAGTAGTTTACAATTTATAAAGATTCTGGGATAATTACCATCTAGACTAAGAAAATTAAAATTACATATATGAACGCCTGTTGTGGCACAGAGGCACAAGTGTGCAACTGTAAACGCGACAGGTTGTGGATTCGATTCCCACTCCAGGAAATGTTAGTATTTTCATTTTCTGGCAAAGCGCGGCGTTGAGTTCTGCCACTCAGCACGCAATGCCTCAATTTGGCGGAAAGCGGGGAACGGAAATGTTGAAAGAGAATGGAGTGTCTTCACACTAGGTTCACTGGTTCCCTCTGCCTACCCCGCTACATGCGGGATACAGCGTGAAGTTAAAAAAAAAACAATAATTCCATATATATGCAATACATATTCATAATAAAAACACTAAATTTTGTATTACTTCAAACATTTTATCGTTTCTCGACCAAGAATCGAACCCACAATCTGCAAATAAAGACTGTTCCTATAGCCTCTAATTTTATATACTAATAAAATTTTAAAGTACTATCTACTTTCAAGATAGGCCTCCAGGGTAAATTAGCATCATGATTATAATACTAACTGCCTAAACAAGGGGAGGAGGGAAATAAAAATGAAGCGCTTAATTTTGTTTTTTAGTACTTTCGCCTGTTGAATTTTTAATTACACCTACCCTGTTTAGACTGAGTTGATCAGCAAATATTTGAAATACACATTTTTATCCAATTTCAAATAAAAGCCTCTCGTGGCGCAGAGGCACAAGCGTGCGACTGTAAATACGACAGGGTGGTTCAATTCCTACTCCAGGAAATGGAATTTTTCATTTCCTGGGTTTAGGAACAGGGCAATGGGGCAACGGCGTTGAGTTCCGCCACTCAACACGCAATGCCTCAATTTGGCGGAAAGTGGGGAACGGAATTGTTGTAAGAGAACGGAGTGTCTTAACACTAGGTTCTCAGGTTCCCTCTGCCTACCCTGCTATATGTGGGTACAGCGTGAAGTTCAAATAAAGGAGGTACTCAGTTAGATTGTATTTTTCTGAGCAGATCGATTTTGATTATTTGTTTTTTATATGATAGCTAGTGTTTTTGATGTGGTCCCATTTAAGTTTAGTTAAGATTGGATGTGTAGTTTTCGGGTTATTCGTAATTGTAAATTTTTGCATTTTTAAGTCAATTAGAAATATTGGAATATTTTTAATTCAACTAAATTAATTTCATACTTTATCTTGTATTATTTTTTCAGATTAACGATTTTCGGATAACAGTATACTTAGAAAGAAGCTAATACTAGCTTCTTTAAGATAATCCACTCCACTTTCCACTTCAAAAAAAACATTGCACTCAATAGAGTGGCAGATATCAACGCCGTAATTTTATCTTAAGAGAGCTAGAAAATTAAAATATTTTTTTGATAATGATTCCTATAAGTGGAATTGAATCCACGACTGTCGCGCTTACAGTCCAACCCTACCCTATTCCGATGGTCCAAATTATATTATAAAAACTAATAATCATTAGGCAAAATACTTAAAAAGGTAGTAAAATATATAATCACAAAGTATCTACGAAGCCTTTTTATAAGGTGTATAAAAATATCATTAAATCAATAACCTAACCTTCAAAGTTTATCTCGGCGATATTTTTTAATACTGAGTAAAAATTTTCACTTTATCCTTTCCTTGGGTTTTTTTAAAGGTAAACTTTGAGATTGTTAAATGATCCTACTAATATTATAAATGTTTGGCAATGTTTTTGAGGATGGGTGTCTATTACCCTTTCACGTAATAATTGCTGAATGATTCTTGATGAAACTTTGTGTATAATATAGGTTATATGTATATCAGAATAACTGATAATATCGCCTGTCGTGGCGCAGAGGCACACGCGTGCAACTGTAAACGCGACAGGTTGTGGGCTCGATTCCTACTCCAGGAAATGAAAATTCTAAATAACAAGATAAAGCGCGGCGTTGAGTTCCGCCACTCAGCACGCAATGCCTCAATGCGGCGGAAAGTTGGAAGCGGAATTAAATCGGTGAGTGCAGAAACCATGTAAATCACAAAAAATGCAAAAATTCGTAATCGATTTAAACTAGCTTAGAAAGGCAAGATGCGTGTTGTTTTTCTCTCTTCTACAAAATTTGAAAATCCGGACTTACGTTGTTTCTGCACTCACCGATTCAATTGTTAAAAGAGAACGGAGTGTCTTAACACTAGGTTTAGAAGTTCCTGCCTTCTGTCTATCATGCTAGGAGTATATGCGGGATACAGCGTGAAGACTAGTAAAGTAATAACGTCAGAGAGAACTTACTATAAAAACACTCCGTTCTCTACGTTCCGCCCAAAAATTAAATAATTGCATATTGAATTGTAAAACTCAGCACGAAATTTTGTCTTACAAAGGCAAGGAAATGAAAAATCTCTCTTAAATGGGAATCGAACTAATAACTGTCGCGTTTACAGTGTCGCTGTCCTATATTCATGTTCTTCTATATTCATTATATTAATAAAACTGAAAGATAGAAATAGATAGTCTTTTATATCTTCAAACGTCATCTATAATAGATATAACCATAGACGCGTCTTACTTACAACTCAGTGAACCAGTTCTAACAAATTAACATCAAATAGAAAATAAAATAAAATACATATGTATATACCCGTATTCTATACGGGATATAACCTGAAACTGTAAAAATAGTTGAGAGAATAGTTTCAAGACATTTTATTCTCTGGTTTCCTCGAATGTGACTGAGTGACTGAACTCAACTCGTTCTATTTTACCAGTGTGATTCAATATATACATCATCATTTAAATAATTCAGATTTTAAGAAAAAAAAGAACGGAACGAATGTGGGGAAATGAGTGTCTTAACATTAGGTTCTCAGGTTCCCTCTGCCTACCGTAAAAAAAAAAGAAACTTCAAATAAAATGCATTAAAAAGTGACACTATTATGAATAACTCAAAAACTATTCGTCAAATACTGACTAAAATTAAATGAGACCACATTATCAAATAAAAAAGAATCGTCAAAATCGGTTCACTCAGTAAAAACATATGTCGTTAAGCATTGTGTGTCACAGTCGAATTGGTAACTCCTCCTTTTTGGAAGTCGGATAAAAATATAATACATACATAAATATCAATACAATATTCTTGAAATTAAAATTATGAAATTATTGAATTGTGAAAATGTCCACATTGTATAATGACCTATTTGACCATAACCTTTAATTATCATGTTTCAATTCCATACCACTTTTTAATAAAGGCCGAATACAAACAGGTATGTTAAAGTATGGTTGACGAAGCACGAACAGTCGGCAGTCGGTAGGTGGTGGTGGGTTGAAGGGGGCGACCAAACAGATACAGTTTAATGAGTATTACCAACGCTCTATACCAATATCTATGTGCTTTTAAATATAGCTATGTATGAGGTATTGGTTGTGATGGCTCTAGGTTCGATTTTCAGCTTTTAATCAACTTTAAAATTTGAGGCAATGAATTCGACGGTTTCTTTATATGTGTGGTTAGTTGCCGAATGACTTTTCACTGGGGGAACTAATTTTGGTGTTTGTAGTGCTTTTCTTATAGTCCCATTTAAATTTAATTCAGCAGGGTAGGCAGACGGAATCTGACAAACCTAGATTCACGACACTTCGTTCTCTTACAATTTCCGTTCATTATATTTTGATTTATTTGAAGTTGATTTTTTTCGAACAAAAAAGACAGTCTATCAGTATGCCTTGATATATTTATTCCTAAAGTTAGATGTCTCGGTCGCCTAGGGAAGTGATGACTGTATGTCGTAAAGTAGGATATGAGAGCCAATGAACTGATCATTAAGAACGTCTATGATCGTGCAAAATGGACGAGTAGTAAGTTGAAAATCCTAAACGCTGTGATTAATGCTAAGAAGAACAGGGTCCAAGATTTATTAAAAAGAAACCAAGCTCAGGTGTAAAGACAGACAGTGTCAGGTGTCATATACCATTTGAAAATATTTTCAAAATTTTGAAAAAAATTGGCAAAGACTGAATGTTATTGTATTTAAAAACATATTTAAATATGAACATTGCTTCTTTATACAACGTTAACTACAATACCAATTGCAAACATAAAATGAAGTGAGTTGCGATAGCATGATCCTGTAAATGATAATATCAGAACAAACCCTCCAAATTCAAATGTTTGGTTAAACCAGCTACAAGTACGAGTTATTAGTACTACTATTGTTAGAATAGCTTAGTTTGAATTCGTTGTTTTTGAAGATTATATTACTTTTTGTGCACAGGTTTTGTGGTGCAGTGAGATAATATCGAAATGGAAACGCGATTGGTTGTAGGTTCCACCCCCTTACAAGTGAGTTATTTTCATTTCCTTGTTCTTGTAAGACAAAGCGCGGCGTTAAGTTTCACCTGTCAACACGCAGTATGTCTATTTTCAGGAAGATGGAGACCGGAGTGTTTTGTTACTAGGTTCTCTTTTTGTTTCTGAACGGAAATGTTAAAAGAGAACGGAGTGTCTTCCCTCTGCCTATACTGCTATGTGCGGGAGACACCGTTGGTAGGTTTTCCTTGACTAAAAGTAGTTTACCATGTTCAAATTCATGTTTTTGATACAAATTATGGAATAGGTTGAGCTTAAAAACAAAAAGTTTAATAGTATAAATTTGTATTTTAAAAAGATCAATTTCATGCATTTCAGAGTAGTTGCGCCTATAAAAGGAAAAAAATCTGTTTCCCTCGGTTCCTTTCGAAAAATTCTGTCTAATTCTGAAATCTTAAGAACCTACATGCTAAATTTAGGAGTTTTACGCGCAATAGTTTCAGATTTGTTTTATTTTTTTTGAATATATTATTAACTAAAATTATTACCAAAGCACAAACAAAAGCAGTTTCGTGCTTTATCCTGTATAGCAGGATAGTGAGAGAGCTCTTAGCGTCAAGATACTCCGTTCGCCACTTTCCACACGATTTGAGACATTGCCTCTTAAGTGGTGAAGCCCAAGAAAGTGGCACACTTATGAATCTGCACCACGACAAGCATTAATTTCATCAATTTAATGTTATTTCTAAAAAATAACTATCTACACAACATGACCATTGAAATAATACAAAACACGATTGTAAGCAATAGCAACATGAATTGGTAAATTTCTAATTACTTTGAATGACAAGAGTTGTGCAAGTTAGGTATCATCGCGATGGCCACTGGTATTTATTTCTTTAATTACTTTCTATAGACGGAATCGCGTGACATACCATGTTAATTTGAAACCCGTTCGCACTTTGATGGTGTCTAGGGCTGTCAATGGATCATATATTTTTGTTGAAATTTTATAGAGGTATTGCAAGCGTGATCAGTGGACACTTTTTCTACTCTGTCGCTCATTTGAAACTCCTCAAATGTAACGAAAATGCGGTCAATGAAAAAAGAGATATAAATATATAGAAAAGCGAGAGAATAATAGAAAATACATTATACATTATTTATTGTACACTTTTTTTATTTTTTTTAGCTTTTATGTCTTTCGGTCATTAATGATTAGGCTGCGTTTCATTTTTTTTTAGCTTCACACTGTATCCGCACATAGCAGGGTAGGCAGAAGGATCCTAAGATAACCTAGTGTTAAGACACTTCATTCTCTTTTAGCATTTCTGTTGCACTTTCCGCTGAATCGAGACATTGCGTGCTGAGTGGCGGAACTCAACGCCGCGCTGCCTTGTTACCCAGAGCGAGAGAGATTATTAAATAATATTTAGTATTTCATTTTCCTATCATCAATATCAGGATCATAAATTATTATATTATATTTAGTTATTGTACGTAATAAAAGCAGTAGTAAAGTTTGTAGAGGTAACTAATTCGAAGTATTTATGATTGCTTGAATTTCTGTTTTTGGCGTCATCCTGGCGTTGTCGTTAATGTTCAAGTGTCTTTAAATTGTTGTGATTTGAAACTCTATGCTTAACGAAAATGCGTCACGAAAAAGGACATTAATGTATAGAAAAAGCGAAAATGATAGAAAATATATTATACAGTATTTATTGTACACTTTTCTTGTTTTTTATTGTATTTGTACGCCTTTTCGGTTATGTGTGGTTAGATAAAGTAACTTTTTGTTTTTTAGCTTCACGCTGTATCCCGCACGCACGGTAGGCAAGACGGAACCAGAGAACCTATTGTTAAGACACCGTTCTCTTCCATTCGTTCCGCCAATTGCGTGTTAGTGTGGAACGCTCAGCCGCTCTTTGCCTTGTTACCCAGGCAGGTCAGTCAATAAAAAGCAAACTAAATATTATTTAATATATAACTGTAATTTTTAGGTTTCATTACTCGGGACATAATAAGTAAAATGGACTGAAAGTCAAAAAAAATATAATCTTCTTTAGATTCTTTTATCAGAAAATCAAGAGGTTGGAAGAGAGTTAAAAGAAAAAGAATTTTAAAAAAACAGCAATACGCTTTATCCTGCATAGCAAGGGTGGTGAGTGAAAATAGTGTTAAGACTCTCCGTTAGTCACTTTAAATATAAATTTTATTATACAAATGCCTTATTAATAATATTCAAAGGTAATTTATTTTTATAAGAAGAACAGTATATTTGATACTGGAAGACGTTCGCATCTAAAAATGCATGGGACTCAGGTGAAGTACGAATTTAGGTCACCAATCTGTTTGACGCTTTCTATATATGTATTTCTCGAAGTAAGCACTATATATTATAAACAATTCAATGCTTATATATTATATAAATAATTGCTTATCAATTTTAAAGGTTTTTTAAAGAAATCTTCAAAATAATAAAAAATAGTTCTCCCATCTGCATAATTTTAGTCTCATACGAAAATATATATTTTCATCGGAGCGGAAATCAGACCGCCAACAGTCGCGTAATCAATTCAGACACTGTCTCATGGCACTATGGATGGCTTTTCACGTTCACGCTTCACTATTTAATATATATACCCATGGGGTAATCAGAGATAACCTAGTGTTAAGACCTCCGTTTCCCGCTTTTCGCGTTTGCGTTTCATTTTTGCGTTGAATGACACTTAACGTGATGTTGTCTTACCAGAGTAAGAATCAGAACCCACAATCATTTACTACTTTATATCCTAATACTCTACGAGGTGTGATTTAAAAAAATAAGGTGACTTTGTATTTTTTAAGAAAAAATATTTATTTATTTTATCAATATTTATGTTGTCCCCTTCAAAGTAATCCCTCAAATACAATACTGCCCATGCCAACGGTTTCCAATGTGGCACTTCTCATAAGCACTTTTCGGTATAGCCTTGAGCTCTTCCAGCGATGCAGTCTTTATCTCTTCAATCGTTGCAAATCTCCGTCCTTTCATAGGTCTCTTTAGTTTTGGGAACAAGAAAAGAAAGTCACATAGGGGCCAAATCCGGTGAATATGTGATGGCTGAGGCATGATTGTGGTGTTGTTTTGGCCAAATCTCTCACCAGCAAAGATGAATGATGAGCAATTTCGGAACAAACTTCGCTGACACACGTCTCATGCCCAAAACGTTAGAAAAAATTCATGGCACAGGCAAACGATATACCAGCATCCTCAGCAACTTCTCTGATAGTGATTCGACGATTTTTCCAGAACAATTTTCTTCACTGCTTGAACGTTTTCATCAGTTGTTGACGTGCTTGGGCGCGTCAGAGCGAGGCTCGTGTTAGCATCTTCAGCCATCTTGGAAAGTTTGTACCACTTGTAAACATTTTTACTCAGAACAGTTACCGTATGCCACTGTCAACATTTTTAAGTGTTTCGGGCACTTTTTATTTTATTTTTTACACAAAATTTGATGCAAATCCATATTTTTCGATAGCAAGGAAATCGCCGAGCACATAAAGCTTACTTATAACCTTTACGCCTCTCCCAATAAAACAAAAAATGCTATACACTTTGAAACTTGAAAACAGATGTTCGGGAAAGAGTGTACCAACATAACAAAATAAAAAAAATCGATAATCAAGAAAGTACGTTGCCCTTCAGAATTTGAAAAGTCACACTTACTTTTGAACACCTCGTATGTCTAAATATTGTACCTATGTATGGTTCTGTTTTCTTTCACAGTTTATATTTTTAATACCATATAAAAATGCCTTAAAGATAACTAACAGCCTAATACCGACTAATTAAGCGAGGTTCGATGGCGTGCTCCTAAATTATTACGACAATGCATCAATTAACTTTTAAGTGCCTATAAAGTACACCTCATCAAACATTTTGTACTGCTTGTCTGTGTACTGGAGTTAAATGAGTGATACTATCATGTTGTGGTTAGAATCTATATATTAAAACTATGAGACAAATGTATGATAATTTAAATTATAACAAAATGTGATTGTAAATAAAATATTACGAATAACTCAGAAAACCACCTGTCAGTCGTCGTATCATATATAAAAAAGAAGCCAATGTATATTTAGGGGGAAGCCGGTATTTTTTGTGAAAGCAGGATATATTTAGGGGAAAAGTGGTATAGGGATGTCAAGGTATTTAGTACTTCACTATGAATCCTTTGGTTATGATCTTTCTTTTTAAGTCTAAGATGTCAGGAGCGTGTTGTTTTGCACTTCTTTATGCCCTTGTCATTTTCCTGGCAACCTGTTTTTTTGGTTCTTTTATACCTTGTTTGACTTAGTTTTTGAGCTCCACATTCGTACCCATATTTGTATTTTGAAAAGTTAGGGCAAGCCGAGGAGAATCATAATATGGACGCCTCGCCACTGCTAGGCTCTTTCAATCTATTTTGTCATACGGAATAAACCATAATATTGTAAAAATAATTCTCAAAGCAAAAGAAACCTGTCTACTCTATCGACATATCAATTGTAGTAACAAAAAAACCGCCACAAATCTTTACGTCAATACTCCTACAACTTATTAATAGGATTACGTACATATGTGCGTAACGCAGGTGTTCTGTCGACAGAGAATAATGTTTGGTATATCTTTATTTGACAGATTTATTTATGTAAGTATTTCTTCGTTATTTTGTCTTAAAAGGATTTTTGAATATATATTGCCTTTTTAATACTGGTTTAAGTCAAGAAATAGTTAACTGACAAGCTACCAGTGAACGGTGGTGTCGTTCTGGTAGAAAATGCGGCGTTTAGTTCCGTCAGACAACACCTAATGTCGGATTACCGTGACTGGTGCTTTATATAATCTCGTTATATGTGGATATAGCAGCGTGAAGCCATGTGGCGTATGTATGTAAGAAATAACAATCTTGTGATTGTTTTCTCTGCTTTGCACTCTTTGTAGTTCCAGATATCAATACACACTATCTCGATTTCCGGTAAGGAAAGCAGAGAATAGACCTTCTTTTTCTAACCTAGACTTTCTCAACTTCCCTGCTTTATGAGAAAAGCATGAAGCAATAATATAAAAACTACATAAACAGAAAAACAGTCGTCGCTTTATTCCACATAGCAAATGTAGTCAGAAAGAGTTTAGTATTAAGACACTGTTTACCGCTTCCACTCCAAATAGAGACATTGCGCGAAAAGTGGTGGAACTCAATGCCGCGCTGGTCCAGACCAGAGGGGAGAAAAGAAAATATGAATAATTAAGATATAAAAAAGAAACCAGTTTTTAAATAAATTGCACTAAAAAGTTAGGGCGTAATTTATTACTTCAATAACTCCTCGAAAACTATTCGCCAGGATCTTAATTTTTAAATGGGACCATATCAGAACCACTACCCATAATATAAAAGCATCATCAAAATCTGTTTCTCACAGTAAAATTTTTCTACACAAAAAAAAATTACAATTGAATTGCAAACCCTTTGGGAAATCATTAAAACATACACATATATTTTCCATAAACTATCGATATCCAAACAAATATGCCCAACTTTGCCCCCTATGGATATTATAGCGCGCGAGAGGCGCAGCAACCCCCCGCCTGCTACAACCACGCACCCATCTCTTTCTGCTCCCGGCCCAAATGTGAAGGTATATGTGGAAATTTGTCTTCCGCGTCGTTAGAGCGAATAATGTTGCCACCTATTTATTTTTTGCGACTCTGCTTTCTCGTGCATACAAAAAGTGTTTCCATGTCGAATCCTTGTGAATAGAAACCAAAATGACTTGGATTTATGTAAGGGTTATATTCTCGAACTATTTTTGCGATTTAATATATATATGTATGTATAATTCTGTAATATTGCAAAATGCTAAAGCCTCGTGGCGCAGTGGAATTGTTGTTGACTTTTAAGCACAATTGGTTATGGCTTTAATTTAGTTCAGGATTGATTATATTATTTTTGATAATCTAAAGTGTAAATCACATTTCCTAGAAACAAAAAAATGTATGAAACATAAAATTTGAACGCATCCGGAATCGATCCCGCGCTTTATGGAAAACAGGAACATGCCTCTTGGATGGTTTCCAAGAGGCGCGGGTTCGAGTCCCGCTGTGATCAAATTTTTATACGTTTTCTAAATATGGTTTTTGTTTCCTAAGTGTGTGATTAGCACTTTGAAACTTCAAAAGTAAGCCTATTCTTTTCAGCAGATTCACATCAAAATATTGAACAAAATCTAGAATGTTAACACAAAATTAATTAAACAACACGATTTCGCTCTTATTTCTTGTTAAAATATTTGTTCACTATTTATTTAGAGAGCCGCAGACAAAGTAATTGGCGCAATCCGCTTCTAAAGGGATGCTGGAATAAATACAAGACTCATCAAATTAATCAAAGAAAAATTAAAGGCAAGAGAAGCGTAGTGGGATTGCGTACTACGTACTGCACATTTACAGTACGTAGTTACGGTACGGTTGTGGGTTCGATTCCCAATAGAGGAATTATTATATTTATACTATAATCATTTCGCAGTTCTGGCGTTGAGTTTTGTCACTTAACATGCAGTAGTCAAATTCGGATGAAAAACAGCGAACGGAGTGTCTTGACACTGGGTTCCCTTTGACTATAAACCGGTAACCGCATAGCTTTTTACTGGGCTTACCAATTTCGATTTAGTATTTTCATTTTGATAGGTCTGGTAACAAGGCAAAGCGCAGCGTTGAGTTCCGCCACTTGATCACTTGAGCAAGCAATGCCTTAATTCAGCGGAAAGGGGGGAACGGGAATATTGAAAGAGAACGGAGTGTGGAGGACACTAGGTTCTCAGGTTCCCTCTATAGGTAGAATACAGTATGAGATCCGCTATACGCAGAATACAGTATGAGATCTAACGACTAGTTTTCGAGTTATTCGTAATAAATATTATCATATTATATAACTAGGTATTTCAAAGCACACTATTTAATACTTGCCCTAATGAGTTTGTTTGATGTGGAGTCTACTTTGTGGCATTCGACGTAGAAAAGGCAAATCTCATTTGTATGAAATTAGTTTTCTAAATAACTTGTCATATTTTTAGTTTTATTGCGCGAGGCATAGGTCTTGTTAACTTTCTTTTGATAGCTCATTCCGAGTCAAAGGAATGTTATTAAGTTATAGATAGACTTCTGTAGTCATATATATAGATATATGTTTAATGTTTATTTATTAATGAAATGAATATATACTATATTTCTTATGTCTCGCTCATATTTTATCATATATTTTGGTCAATGAAAGTAGATAATGTGAAACATTTTTACACAACATATAATTTGTTTTTTAACGCAGCGGGATTTGAACCCGCGCCTCTTAGAAACCGTCCAAGCGCTCTGACCGCTAAGCTATGTTCTCTTATCCGGCTGCGTCAAAATTCTTATACGTTTGTTTCAATTTATTTTTGTTGTTAGCATCTCTGTAGAGAGATTAGTATAAATTTCTGTTACCCAAAGTTTATTCGCAAGAATAATCGTTTGGCAAGAGACAGTGCTATTATTTTCAATAGTTTAAGCTGTTAATAATAACACACACTTAGGAAACGAAACCATTTTGAGAAAAAAATTATACGTTATACGTTTTCAAAAATGTTTCGTAGTATACGAGGAATAAGTAAAGATAAAAGATAACAAAAGAAACTGGTGCAGAGGCAAAAGCGTGCGACTGTACACGCGACAGGTTGTGGGTTCGATTCCCAGTCCAGGGAACGTAATAAAGAATATTTAGTATTTTCACTTCCTCGCTGGTAACAAGGCGAAGCGCGGCGTTGAATTCCGCCGCTTGGCACGCAATGCCTCAATTTGGCAGAAAGTGGGGAACGGAAATCTTAAGAGGTTGGAGTGTTTTAACGCTACATAAAAAAAATAAAAAAAAGTTAATATAGTAAATCTAAGGAGAAACAAAAAGCAAAAGATGATGAAGAAAATGTCTTATCTTCTGGAGAAGAAGAATGAACCTAAAGAAAATCTATATAAATATCTTCTAACAAAAATTCAGTCCAAACAGTAATATAGTACATACATATAACATTGTATAAGAAATATTTTAAAGCTGTCTCGGTCCTGGTCTCAATATCGGTAGTACGTTCGGAAACAAAACGGATCATTGTATCTCGTGCACTGCTCAGCTGTTGACGTGTATGTAGGTTTACTGGATGGTTCTTTCAATAAAAAAAAAATAAAAAAATATCACCTTCACGCTTTTTTATTGTCAGAGTAAACTTAGTGTTCAAGCTCTCTGCTATCCATTTTCATGGAGAAATTGAGTCTTTGCGTGTTGAATGTTAGAACTCAAAATATTTTTTTCTCAGCTTCACGGATTTTACCATACTAGCGTCCCCGTAAATGCGTTAATAACGCATTGCGTAATGACGTATGTGTCATTTCAACCATGGTAGTTTGTGTAGTATTTATTTTAATAATTTAATATACTTTTTATCCATTACTTAAAAAAATATTAGCATTTTGCACTCTTTTTCTATATAACCTATAAGTGTGCCAAGTTTCATACTCCTCCGTCCGCGTAATTTTCGTAAAAAGGGATCCAAAATTTTTGCTTCACGTATTTATATATAGATAGTCAGAGAAAACTAAGTGACGAAACACTCTGTTATTTATTTTATTTATGGCATTATGTATCAAGTGGCAGAATTCTCTCATTAGGAAAACTAATACATGACCAATTTAATTTTTATTTTTGTTTTTAGCTTCCCGCTGTATCCTACATATAGCAGGATATGCAGAGGGAACCTGAGAACCTAGTGTTAAGACTCTGTACTCTTCTAACATTTCCGTTCCCCATTTTCCGCCAAATGGATACAATGAGTTGTGAATGGCAGAAATAAACGCCGCGCCGCGTTACCAGAGCAAGAAAATGAAAATAATAAATATTATTTATTATTTTCATTTCTTGGAGTGAGAATCGAACCCAAAACCTGTCGTGTTAACAGTCACACGCTTGTGCCTCTACGCCATGACAGGCTTCTCTATTCTTTTTTCATATATATTATTTATTTTAGATGAGAAATATATCAAAATTCCAAACATCGCAATATAACGCAGTAGACGTATCTCTTCCAGTTGTCTTACTCTATACTCGTGACGTACAAAATCCTCAGGCGGGGAGCAATGCGAGGACCTTATTTTTCGCACATTACACTTTGCGACTATCTCAAATATGTTATAGCTGGAGGAAGACTTGTTCAAATATGGTCGATTTCATGAAAATTGCTTGGAAATTCACTAAATTTTGTGTAATAATATAATTATTGAATGGTTTTTCATTGAGTGACGTATGAATGTTACTAATGTGTAAGTTTGTGAGTTTCTCACGCAAAAAGCACTAAACCGATCTAAGTGAAACTTTGCAGTAATACAGCATATATATCAGAATAAGCCTACAATTTATAAACATTTTCTGTTATTTGGTTATAATATAAAGAACAGTATTTTGTATGTATAATTAAAATCTTAACAAAAAAGATAACCAACTTCAAATAAATGTACTAAAAATTAACATTATTACCAATAACTCATAAAGTACTCGTTAGATTTTAACAAAATTTAAATGGGACCACATCAAAAGCACTAGCTATCATATAGAAAAAGAATCATCAAAATTTGTTCACTCAGTTAAAACTGATGTGGTAGCTAAGACACAAAAAATACATTCGAATTGAAAACCTCTCATTTTTAAAGTTGGTTAAAAATATTTTTCTATTTCGCTTTTTGCTAAGTTCTTACAACATATGTTACATACATACATAGCTTCACGCTGTATCCCGCGTATAGCAAGATAGGCAGAGGGAACGTAGTGTTAAGACACTCCGTTCCCCACTTTCCGCCCAATTGAGGCATTACGTGCTGAGTTGCGGAACTCAACGCCGCGCTATGCCTTGTTACCAAACCCCGTAAATGAAAAAAACCATTTCCTGGAATGGGTATCGAACCCACAAGCTGTCGTGTTTACAGTCGCACGCTTGTGCCTCTGCGCCACAACAGGCGTTCAAAGGGGTTCAACATATGTTAAATAAACTATATAAATTATAAAGGGTAAAGGTTAAACATAAGGAAGCAAGTCTACTCGGCTGTATTCGCGATTTATTTAAAAAACACAATCGTCGGCGGTTCCCAAGTATCCGGCCACAGAGATCTGAGGGATCAGAGCAAACTCGCACGAGCATGTTAACGCTTTAATGTGTGGTACAAGTCATATACTTATGTGTGGAAATAATAAAGAGTTTGGTTATATCGATTTTCAAACTTTTAAAATTATTTTTTCACAGTTTCACGATTTTTCCGTATAGTGTAAGTAGAAAGAACCCTAGGTTCTTTACACTATACACTTTACACTAGTGTCAAGGCAATTCGTTCTCCGCCTTCAGTTTCAGTTAAAGACATTGCGTGTTGAGTGGCGGAAATCAACGCTGCGTCTAGTCAATTAATTAAGAAATTAAAGTATTTTTTAAATACCCAGAATGGGTAACTAACCAGATCCATCAACTACATGGAACAGCTATTGTTAGTCAGTATTTTATTATAGATTTTTTATTCTATTTATTAATTTGTGATTACTGTATGTTAGTTATTTTGAACTGTCCATATAAAACCTATATAAAACCATATAAGACCTAAATATACATTGGTGAATTTGAATGCAAGAATGATGCATTTATTTTATACTAAATTTTTTGCAATTGTAACAATTTACTATTGTAGAAATGATTCATTTAGTTATTTTAATATAGTCTTGCTTACGCCAAATATATGGAAATAATTAATTAATTGTGGGTTCGATTCCCACTCCAGTAAATGAAATATTTCCATTTTCTGGGTTTGGTAACAAGGCAAAAGCGCGGCGTTGAGTTCCGCCACTCAACACGCAATGCCTCAATCTGGCGGAAAGTGGGGAACGGATTTGTTGAAAGAGAACGGAGTGTCTTAACACTAGGTTCTCAGTTTTCCTCTGCCTACCCTGCTATATGCGGGTTATAGTGTGATGTTAAAAAAAAATAATAATTACAATTACATAATACTTATCACTTATATATATATTACTATTTTAAATGTGATTAGAATTAAAAAAAAAGCCAAATAATACACAAAATATCGCTCAAATCCCCTCACTTAAAACACAACCAGCGTCATTTTATTAAGTTCAAGATAAAATCGCGATCGGCACCAGATTGCTGAGATGTGTCGAGTACGCTCAGGAGGAAGAATGTACCAACTCTATTAAAGGTACCTTTAAACTTCTAAGTACTTTAAAAGATTTCCACCGTGTCATGTGTGCTTAATATGCTGATCAAATGTTTAACGTTGGTTGAATATAAAGCGATTTAATATCTATATGTAAGACGCTTGTGTTATTGAGTGACAGACAGACTACGTACAGATGGAAGTACTGATCATAGAAGGAGGGAATTTTGCGTGTAGGCTCCTTGGGGGAGTGTAAGGGAGGGAGTGTACTAAGAGAGATAGAAGAGAGTGGGAAAAAATGAGGTGTTAGGTTTTAAAGTTATCAAACTAAGTCATGGGTTACAGCTAGTTATATTTAGTATATGGTAGGTGGATAGATATTTATATATATTCTTCCACGCGAAAAAATATTAATTAGTTGGGTAGAAGGATCAAAAATAGTATCAAGTTTTTCACAAAAAAGTCTATTTCAAATAAAATGCACTAAAAAGTACAATAATGACGAATAACTCAAAAACTACTCATCTGATCTTAACTAAATTTAAATGGGACCACATAGAAGCACCTAGTTATCTACAAAAAAAGTCATCAAAATTGATTCACCCAGTAAATAGTTGTTCGGTAACACACATAAAAATAAAAAAAAAGTTCCTCCTTTTTCGAAGTCGGTTACAAAGAAAATAAAATAATGGTTGACTAGAAAAAAGTCTTAAAATCAATGCTCAGGTATCTTTATGCATACATAGAACAGATTCGGGTTCCTTAATTCGTATTCAGGCAGCGTCCTGCTACCGAGGGCCATCCAAGGTTTTCTGCCTCAACGATCTCAAACAACAGCTATCTATTAGTGTTACGTTGTTTTTAATTTTCTAGTTTGAACTTGGCTACTTAGTTACTTGTTTAATTGAATGGTATAAATTGAGTGACGATTTAATTTTGGTATTCTTTGGCGCTTTAAGTAAGTGAATGGTTAGAAAATGTGAGTTTATACTTTCTTTTTTTTATGGATAACGGATGACAAACGAGCAGATTTACCACCTGATGGTTAGTGGTTACCTTCGCCCATGGACAACTACACCACCAGAGATGTTGTAGATGCGTTGCCAACCTAGAGGATACAGATGGAAGGGGAGGATAATGTAGTAGTCCGCTATCGGAACCACCACATTTTGGGGAAAGGATGGGTAGGAAAGCGGAAAAAACCTGGCTTACATGCCATCGAACCGGAACACATCATAAGATATTTGGCGGTTCGTCTTTGACATGATGATGGTCGCGAGCCAGTCGGAGGACGAACCTCCTACCACCAATCAAAACATATACTGAATTATACTGAATTATTGAAAAAAAAAATAGGCACAAACGGGCGACTGTAAACGCGACAGGTTATAGGTTTGATTCCCAGGTAATGAAAAACACACAAAATCTTTAAATATAAATACTACATTTAACCATATTATATATAAAATGTTCTCTAGATATATTCAAAAGTTTTTGTATAAAAGATTTACAAATACCTCCATTTTTAAAACCTGGCCATAGAAAGCCGATATTTGACATCAGGCTTCCCCTACACTCTGTAGAACTCCCTTTAGAGAGCTTAAAATAGGATTTTCCAAATTTCTATGAAAACAAAGAAAAACGGTATTTCAGGATTTATAATAACCCAAACGAAGTCGCGGGATACAGCTAGTCAATACGAGTATATATTAACAGATTGCATTCAATGTTGCAAGTTACACAGAAACAGATATTCAATAGCTTTACTTTTGAGAGTCTGAACTATGTTCTAGAGTTGCGTTATTACTTATAGATATTAGACTGAGAATAGTATACTATTTGATAGTCGGCGTAGTAAATAGTAGTGTAAGATATATGTTGCCTAGCAACATATATTTAAGTCACTTTATAGAAAAGTGTATGTCAAACATACCATATGTTAACATACACTTTTGTGTGCGTGTGTGTGTGTGTAATATTTATTTGATACAGAGGCGATGGGCAAAAATTCTATTCTATTATTCTGTGTTTCTACTTGTTACCATATTTTACTTGGGAATCAAACCTAAACTGGGTCTGGTAACAAGGCAAAGCGCGACGTTCAGTTCCGCTACTCAGCACGAATGTCTCTCAATCCGGTGGAAAGTGGGGAACGAAAATATTGAAAGAGAACCGTGTATCTTAACACTAGGTTCTCTGGTTCCCTCTACCTATCCTGCTATGTGCGGGATACAGCGTGAAGTGTTTCTACTTATAACTATAATCTATACGTAAATACTATAATAGGTAACGTAATAAACTGTGTACATAACGTTTTTGATAATTTAAAGGGTTAAGCATACACTTAGGAAACGGAAACGAAAATATTTTTAGAACACGTATACGTAACAAGTTGTGGGTTCGATTCCCACTCCAGGAAATATTAAATAATATTTAGTATTTTCATTTTTTCACTTTGGTAACAAGGAAAAGCGCGGCGTTGAGTTCCACCATTGAATATGCAATGCCTCAATTTGGCGGAAAATTGGGAACGGAAATATTAAAAGAGAAAGGAGTGTCTTAACACTAGATTCTCTGGTTCCCTCTGGTACCCTACTATATGCGGGATACAGCGTGAAGCTAAAAAAAACAAAATTTTATGGGGCACCTCATGGGCTACACAATTATGAGTTACTTGTAATACTTCACAGCTTTATAGCTGAAATTGTTTTTATTATGAAAAACTTTGTCTTAATTAAGGAAGATGTTAAACTTTCTGTATACAACGGTTGGTATGATAAATATATATTATAGATGATAAATATATATAAATATATACTTATCATTGCATTATGGCCAAATTATAAAAAAAAAATCTTTATAAATTATAGCCTATATTACTGTTATATGATTGAATTCGATAATTGAATAAATTAATTGAATGAATTCGATGCGTGGTGCGTGTCGTGTAAAGAATGGAGTGTCTTAACATTAGGTTCTCTGGTTTGTGACACTTAGGTATCTGCGAGTACACAAGATTGTTAGTACAACTTCTTTTAGTAAGGAAGCAGTTTTAACACAAAACTCGATGGTCCAAGGTTCAATCTCCATTTGAAGATATGATTATATTTAAAGTAATCTCATTTCCTTCGTTCTGGTAAAATAAACACGGAGTTATGTTACGCCACTTAATAACTAATGTTTCGAATACTGGCGGAAAGTGGAGAACGGAGTGTCTTAACACTAGATTCACTCTGACTACCTCGCTATGCAGGATAAAGCGTGAAGCCGTTTTTTTATAAGATTGATACCTTATTTGTATAAATTTTGCCTGTCGTGGCGCAGAGGCACAAGCATGCAACTGTAAACGCGACAGGTTGTAGCTTCAATTCCCACTCCAGGAAATGTAAAATTTAGTATTTTCATTTCTTGGGTTTGTTAACAAGGCAAAGCGCGGCGTTGAGTTCCGCCACTCAACACGCAATGCCTTAATTCGGCGGAAAGTGTGGAACGGAGTTGTTGAAAGAGAATGGGGTGTCTTAACACTAGGTTCTCTGGTTCCCTCTGCCTACCCTGCTATATGCGGGTTACAGCGTGAAGTTAAAAAAAAATAAGAAAAAATTGTATAACAAGGTGACGAGGGCCGTAAAGTGCAAGCTACTTTTAGATAGCTATATATAGTACTATTGTTCTTATAAGAAAGTTAATCATCTGTGTATGTATAAAAAACTATAGCCTTCTTTTAGAAAATATATTGAAATAATTAACATATACCTATATATGACATGAAATGAATGGGGAACGGAGTGTCTTAACACTAGGTTTTCAGGTTCCTTTCACGTACCCTGCTATATGCTTATAGTGTTGTGGTGAATATTATTTAACTGTATTAAAGGTTACAGGTTCAATTCTCGCAAAATTTGTTTCAATATAAATGATTTAGTATATGTAGCTATAGTAGTTATAATTTTTTTGATATCATCGTTGTGTTGTGGATCCTTGAAATCCGCTACTTGACACGCAATGTTTTAATAAGTTTCTAATAATTTTATTTCTAGCACGTATTTCGAAAGTGACATTAGCATTCTTTTGAAATTAGGTTATGTAGAGAGAGGAGCTTCTACAATGTAAGTGAGAATTAATGAGCATGTAAAAGGGCCCCTTTAGACTATATTGGGTCTACATCGCCTCTCCCTGCAACGCCGTCGCCCCAGTATCCACACACTGATCTATGGCATGCTAAGAAGTTTCATCTCTAGCTAGGATCCTTATCTATATAGACTCTACGTTTTTCTATGTATAAAAAAAAACTATTTTTTAAGCTTCATACTTTATCCCACGAAGGAGAGAGTAGAGAGTACATATAGAGAACCTAGTGTCAAGACACTCCGTAAAATATATACTCGTACTAAATTCTGAGCCCATATCCATCACAGTCCTTCCCCATTATGCGTAACGTAAAAGAGACAGTATAATCAATATTCCTCTCATCCCATATTAAAATAGATCGTTGTGAAATTGTTT